>VWZT01005940.1:1789176-2047320 GCA_013397055.1 Pachycephala philippinensis | reverse complement strand
ATCTTTGCTGGAAAACTCTTTGCTTTAAAAAAAAAATACTAGGAGTTACCCTTTATTTAAAACAAGTAAAAACTTGCTTTCCATATTTTACATAGAAAGTTTATTTCCATATTTGATTTATTTTTTATCATGGTGAGAAAAAGATCACTTAGATAGCAATTTTAATGTAATAATCTAATAGTAATTTCTATGAAAGTGTGAAATATGGAAATAAATTTTTAAAAAATCAAAACAAACACCTGTAACTTTATATGTTTCTAGCTACTAAAGTCTCTCCAAAACATTTTTACTCAAAAAAGACTACTGAGTTTTTATTGTGGTTTAAGTCTTATATGATGTTAATCTACTTTACCTATGACTGTGTCCATTCATAAATGCCCTGCTTTGCACATGTATAAGGATTTTATTCTCTTTGGGGTCAATGGAGATTATGTGTCCTCTTGTCAAGGAGGAGTTTAAAAATCTGTGAAAAAGTTCCCCTTTGAGAGTTTTTGAAGTATTAGAATGTCTATTTTCTGGGGTTTTGGTCATATTAACTGCCTGTGCAGATTTCAGAAATATTGCAGATAGCTCAGCTTCTGATAGTTCAGCTGTGGTTTTGGGTATTTCATTGTGCATCTGAATTTCTAATAGGTAAGTACTAACTGGGAAATGATGTTTTGTGGCCTCTCCATGGTAACTCAAATAATGCTTTCCTCTCGTACATTCCTGCGAATTTCTATCTGAATGCCACATGTGAGGGAACTTGGCAGAACAGAAATGGCCTACCTAAAATAAAGGGGGGCATTTAGGGGGTCTGCAGGATGCATGTCACTGATTAAGAAGGCTCTCTGTGATCTGCTCTCTGTGATCTGTCTGTAGCTGAGTTTCACAGCCTGCCTCACATGTCATTGCTGGAAACCAACTTACCCATTCCTGACTCATCCACATGCCAGAAAATACCAGTACCAGCTGCTCCACTGACAGATCCACTCGATAGAACTAGGAATCTGCCCAGCAGCTACATCCACCTCCATCCTCTCTGCTGTCAGCAACCAGGGCCCTGGTTCCCTTTCTCTGTGAGTGTAGTGGAACAGGGACCACGTTTTCCCAAATGAGACCTTTTGTCTCCAAAAAGCACACAGCAAAAAGGTAGACATATGAAGCAATCAAAGAAGAAGATTCTGAAAAGCAGATGTTTTAATGCTTTGTGTGGAATAGGTAAAAATGGAATAAATCGAGAAGCTGAATGGCATCCCTACTCCAGTGTTGTAACTTTGCAGGAATTTTCAGATGACAACTTGTGCTGTAATTTGACAATCAAAATGCTTATTATTACCTAGAAAACTCCAACAACAACAATATTCTGGGAAGTCTTAATAAATGTTATTTTAATTAAAAGAGATTTCCACTTTTTTCTGTGTGCTAATTAAATTGAAAGAGAACTCTGACAATTCCAATTAGCATCTACCACAAAATATATACATGCAAATGTAACAGAAGGTAAATACTGATTTGAGAAAACAAAATCATACCACAGCAGCACAACTATACAGAACATTGTTGCCAAACTTTTCTTACCTAAAATAAGTCACCAGTAATATATAACAGATACTGAAAGTACATGTAAAACATATAAAAATAAAAACAAGCCATCCAAAGATAATACAAACAAAAAATTTGAAACACATTCACAAAAATAATGTGGTGCAGGACGTTTCAAAAATGTGGATTTCTTTTTGTTCTAATCTGAAATTAGTTTTCAAAGCAATTGATACTTACATTAATTGAATTAATAGAATCATACCTAATATTTGGGAAGAGAATAGTTAACCTTTTATGGAAATGGTCTGGAAATTTAAAATTCTGAAAGTACATGGAGGCACTTCAGGCCCTAGACCAATAAGACAAACATGTCAATCCTACTGTAAAGAAGCGTGTTGAGGAGGATGGACAGCAAGCTGCCTGTCTCATTCTGGACACCAATGTCTGGCCTTGCCTGGCAAGGCCAGCAGGGACAGTACAGCTTGATCACCCCGGTGGATCGAACTGGAATGGTTTAAGAAGTTAACTAGATGCCATTAATGGTCTGCAGAGCACACCATGCTCCTGGTCTGAAAACTCAGACATTTCACCTTGAACTACACAGAGAGGAATTTTGGTATAAATTCATTGCCCTGAACTGGACTGGGAAGCACTCATCTATTCTGATTTGGTGATACCCAAAAGAATGGATCATCACTGGGACATAACAGTAGGACAATAAAGAAATTCCATACTAAATTGTCAGCATAAATTCCTTTACCATACAGACATTTTTACTGCCAATGGGTAGGGTTTAAGAGGAGTTCCTCATGCTCTCCCCTGGGTGTTGCCTAGAGTAGTGTTTGTGGTTTCTTTCTGGGCTTTTCAAATACACTGCCATGCTCCCCTCACCTATCATGCTGTGGCCACTGTTAGGGATATGATTTAGATGAGCCTACACTTATCCCAATTAATAAAGCATGGAAATGTAGGATAAGGAAATGACAGACAAATTTTTTATATATATCAGGTAACCTTTGTTTGTCCTTTAAAAGGGCTCTGCAGAATCACCGGAATAAATTATGTTTATTGTGGTCTGTGCTGCACTATATTATTATTTTTTCACTGGTAAATAACTTAGACACTGCTACTGAGCAGACAGACATGCTTTGTGTTAAGTGGAACACCGAGATAGGTAGAAGAAATTTTGAGAAACTGACACTAATTACTTCTATCATATGTGTTTCTTAATATATTGAATTATTTTTCCGTTAACCCCACAGGGATCCTATCTTATGAGTCATCAATGGCCAGGAAATCTCATTTCTAAAGGACTAGCCCCAGTGCTGCTGAAGACATCCAAGAGTGTGTCATATCCTTTCCTAATGGAGAGCAAATGCTCCCACAATAAAAGGACAGACAGAAAAGAATTAAGGACAGCATGGTGTGAGGGGAGAAGACAATTCCCTGCTTCCCACTTAGGTAGTACCAAATAGGGTTTGCGTTCTACATTTTGTTTATTTTGATGGTTCCTTGGTGGCTTGACACTAAGTGGAACTACCTAAGCTTGGTAAACAAGTGAAAATTTAAAGTATGAGCTTTTATTGCAGTTACTTAATCTCCTTGGTGCTGCTGAGGATATTCCTCACATAGACTTGTTCTCTGGACTGTAGTCAAACTGTGGGTCAGAATGCCAGAACCTTCAGGCCTGGGCATTTCGGTAAGGAGATCATTGCTGATCATTACCCAGATTTTCAACTTGCTTTCTCTAGAGATTCAATTGCATTTTTGTACAAAACCTTTGCTAAATGTGGTGTTTTGCTAACTGAGTGGATCTGAAATTTTGGGCTTCAAAACGTCTTGTCTGAGACCAATTTTTAAATTCCTCCTTCCTTAAGTTGCCCCCTCAGGGTAATAAAGATGTTTTCCTCCTTTCAGAGAAAAAGTAGAAGCTACTTAGATTCACCTTTAAACTCCAGTCACTTTTATGTGCACCAAGGATGGGTAAGATTCACACAGACATATTTAGTGGGTGATTTGGATCCATGGATCCAGCAACCATCCTCCTTGCTCCCTCCTCTTGCTGAAAAATAGGGAGAACCACACGGCACAGGACTGTGCTCTGTTCAAGACACAGATGCAAATTTGATGACTGTTACTAACAGACCATTTGGGGTTGGACTGCTTGATCCACCACTTGCATGACCAGGCAGGCTGTCCAGCAGCTCTTCCACTATTTTTTTAGCACCCTCCTTCTCTCCCTGTTTGTAAATGAGTGTACATTCCAGGAAGAATCAAAGAGCAGTGACCTACTGCAGAAAGTGGAAGTTTTCACACACCCAAAGAAAAGACAGTGATAAGGACATGTTGGCAAAAAATACATCCACTGTTATTACCATAACTAGTTTTAAAAACACAAGTCTGATTATTATAATGAATCTATTTTTGTTCTTTGCAAGGACCATAGGTGACAGCTATAGAATGTTCATCAGAAAACTAACTAACCTGCTCATCCACAAAAACCCCTCACATATTTTTCCTTCAAGAAAAGGAGAGTAAAACTACATATAAATTATCAACTTCGTTAAAAGAAGAGTAATTCTTCATTAATGAGCAGGAAATCTCTTTATTCTTTTTGTATTTGTGCAGCCAAAAAGAGCCTATACTCTCCTTAACCCTTTCATACCACAAGCCTGAGGGATTTCCCGACACAAAAGACACTAATTCCACACCAATGGCAAATGTATCAGCTCACTGTATTTAAACTGACTTAAACTGCAGAAAAAGGATTTAGGTTAAACACGAGAACAAACTCTCTAACCTATACTGTGTGGGAGAGACTTTCACAGGAGGCTGTGACCTTTCTAACATGGGTACTTGCTAAAATAAAGTAGGAAAGTCTGTCAGAAATTACACAGGAACAGCTAATCCTCCTTCAGCAGGGAGAATTAATTAACTTTCCCAGCTCCTTTCCAGATCAATCTTCTAAATTTTTTTTTTTTTTAATAGTGATATTTTGCTAGGTTACTTACAGTATAGATCTTTGCTATGAGGAAAAAAATGAGAATTATTCCAAAATTTTTAGGATATTGAAAAAGTTCCTCTAGCTGTAAAAACTCCAAACAAAAAACAAACCCCATGCAGTTCTGGAAACTAAAGTAGTGACTTGGTTTGTGTTGTGGCTGGATTGTAAACTGCAAAGAGAACTCAGAAAAAGGGAGGTAAGTAGTTACTAATTTTGTGGGTTATTGCATTCAGCCAACTATTCAATACAGACTTGGTGATCCTTGTGGGTCCTTTCCAACTCAGGATATTCTATCACAGAAGCATCTGGAAGAAAGAACATGTGACTGCCTTTGTGAAGACATTTATCTCTTTAATCCTTTCTTTTGTTTCTACTTTACACTGGACTATGAAACAATCTCAAGTAATTCTAAAAGTCTACCTACTTCCTTATCAATGTAGACTTGATGAGGAGTTGATTCCTTTTCCTGTTAAACAGTTGAAAAATCTGAGAAACAGGACTGAGAGAAAATTATAAACACCCTAAAATACATGTGGCAAAAGTCATACTTTGCAAAAAATTGAGGTTACATATTAGAGAAAATTTTCTTTCATTTTTAATCTCCCTAATTTACTGATTTTTGAATTTGGCAATAATAGATCCCACCTGAGGGCAAGGAGGTAGACAAATGGCCTTTTCAAGTCCCTTCCAGCAGTACTTTTCTAATACTCTGCATTTACTGACTAACTAGTTACTATTCCCTGTGGAAAAAAGACCCTTATACATTGAATTACACTTTAATCCTGGATGTTAACCAGTTTCTAGTAAATGAAAAGGTGCTTGCTAAAAAGGTTTGGCCACTACTGCAGGTTTTTCTCTCACTAACAATAAAAGAAATATATTGTTATACAATCTATGTTGTAAGCTAAAGAAATTAGCTACTAAAACTTAGTAATATAATTAAGCAATAGGCCCTGCTGTTGACGTCTCTTCTAGGAAATAACAGATAGCAAGGAGAATTATACATGCTGAAATATATTTATGGCACATAAGGTTGCAATGTCCTATTACTGCTTGGTAAACCCTTCAGAGGAATGGATCTATTTTTCTGTAAGGACAAGGATTTTTTTTTCTAATTAATTTAAGGTTTTCATGTTGAAAAAAAAATCTCTGATGTTTCTGCTGCTTAAAGCTTTATGATATTTAAAATCTAGATGCCCTCAGAACATGAAATCAGAGCAGGACAATACACCACTCTTTCCAAGTTACTCACGGCAATGCATAGGACAGGTATCACAGAATCACTGGAACTGTCAAACGAGGACTCAGTAATGCTTTGTATCAGGCAAACTGATGGGACCTTGTCCATTTTATACAATTTCAGTGATTTAGCAACAGCAACCATATTTTAAAGCAAAATTTGACAAATAGGTTTTGGCTCAAGGAAGGAGAAAATAAAGATTCACAGATAACTTTTATTTATTTATTATGATTAGATGATCTTTAAGGCCCCTTCCAACCCAAGACATTCTATGATTCTATGATTCCATGATTTATTTATGCTATGGAGTATCGAGTTCTCTTGCAAGTCCTGATGCACTGTTTTGTTTTCTAAATGAAGTGAAGGCACCAAAAAATTCTGTCTCCTTGGAAATACTTATACTTAAAAATATTTTCTGGATTTGTAGTAGCAGCAGTACCATAAATATCCTTCTAATATGTGTGCTGGGCAGAAAGAGTACATGTCACTTAGCCTAGAAATAGAGCATTTTGATTATTCTGCTAATGTTTAAAGAGTTAGGGAGGATTTAGTTAAAAAGCAATGGTCCAGCAGCCAGTTGAAGCCTGCTTAGTTTTGCTCTTTCTGCAGCTGAAGTGGGGATCTCTGCTAGATTTGGGATTTCCTATCATCATCAAGAAAGACTGAGTGCACATGAGCTCTGAGATGAGGCAGCCAGCTCCAGCACTGCAGGAGGACAGACTTCTGGAAGAAGAAAGCCTCTAGTTTCCAGGAGCTCCGCTGTTCAAAAAAAGGTTTTTCCCATCTGAAGAACATTGTGACAGAACCACTTCAGCCATCACATTTTCTTGATTCTGGGCTCTTTCTAACACAGGTGATTTAGAGTGCCAAAAAGGCTTATGATGAAACATGAATGCAATTTTGATTAAACACAGCACAGATCAAGTTAGAAGACAGAGCAATCCCTTCAAGCAATACCTGTGAAAACTCTTTATCTTTGTGGTTAAATACATTTACAGACAGTTTACACCTTTTTTGATTTTGAACTAATTAAAAGGGGAATTTACAGGAGAAAGTGTTTGCAGTAGTCTTCCACTACACATTCAGTAGACAAAGCTTTTATTTCATATCCAACAAATGGGATTTTTTGTATAGAAATTTAGTGGGTGGTTGTTTGATAATGAGATGGGGAAATGAAGAAAGGGTCTTAGTTTTACCCTTAAACATTTGATGATCTTGGTCTACCTGGACCACTGGACTGGGTTAGTTGCAATATACAAGTCAGAGTAATTACCTTATGCTTAAATCAAGCATCCATTTTCTGAAAGACTTTATTTTTTTTCTGCTTTGTGTCCTTTCTTCACCCTTACCTCAAGCTGTCGTGGGAACAGAAGCCATGACAGGGGAAGACAGCAGCGCTGATGTCACATTGAAGGTACAATACATGAAGCTTTTATGGCTAGGAAAAGACCTTTTTAGGGGGTACCTCAGAAAAATCCAGATGTAATAACATTAATCTTCTGTCTTGGCTTGAGACAAAACAGGAGGAAATGTTTGAAATGAACAACCTCTGATAGAAGGCAGGTTTCATCAGCCCCTCCCCCACAGGTTAGGAAAGAATTTTCTTGGAGGAAAGTAAAAAAACCTATTTATTTAACAAGCAGGGTGCACGCAGGCACAAGAGAGAATGAGTAATGCTAAATAATAAAACCCCTCGCTGCGGAGAAGACCTGGCAGATTCAGAGTCCTTTCTGTAGTGTGGCTCTGCTGTCTCTGGAGCTGGGGTGCGGTGTGGGCCCCTCTGGGCCACAGTGTGAGGTCTCCTGGTGATGTTCTGATGTTGCTGAACAGTTCCAGAAGAAAAGGAAAGAGCCACAGTCCCCGGGAAAAAATCTTTCTTGCCTCAGCTAGCAGGCTGGCTAAAAAGCAAAGAATTTTACCTCTCCATCTCTCTCCTGAGAAACAGAGCAGAGAGCTGGCTAAAATAAGGAAGGTGCTTCCTCAGCTCCACAGCAGTGAGAACGTGGGGGAGTCTGTGAGTCCTTGAAAACAAACCACGCTGAAGCATTCACTTGGCTTTTTCCCCCCTCTTTCTCTTGGACCCAACTTAAAGGCACAGAAAGGCACAGGATTCATGTCTGCGCATAGAGGAGGCAATAGGGGATACAGCATCGTAAAGTCACCCCAAGACTCCTTCCAAATATTTGCACTGGCATATGTTAATTTTGCTAAATAATTGATAAAAGTACTTTAAAAAATAATTGGAATTATAGATCTTTTGTGCAAGGAAAATGCCCTGAAAAAAAAAAATCCATAAAATAAAAACTGACTTTGTGGTTTTGTGATTTTTTTTTGCATTGGTTCTCTATTTCCTCAACAGACAGACAAAAATAATTAAGGATATGTATTCCAAATCCTCTCATGTTACTCATCTTAATAACAGGAGATACAGTAGCATATCTTGCAATTATTAACTGCTTATCTTTATCATTTCGTTTTCATGCTGAGAAATATTTTGCTGCTTGATTGCTAAAGGCAAAATAGACCAATATTTTTAACAGCATGTACCAACTTAACTTTAATATTCAGCAGCCAAAGGGTCATCCAGAAGAGATGCCTTTGCAAAAATATAAATTAGCAAGAATTGATTTATTATGATCGTGTCCTTTCTAGGAAAAGAAGAATTTCGCTTTAAAGTTTTTAGGTACACGGGCAGAGGAAGATATTGCTGACATCAACTGAATAAGAAGTAACTCCTGTAAAAGTATTTCTACATATCATCAAGGTTTCAGTCCGTTCTTTGGCTCTAATAAGCTGTCCAGATCAAGGCTGCAGTTCAGAAAAAGAATGAGGAAGATGTGGTAGAAAATAGCAAAACATATCTGAAGAGAAAAGGTACAAGAAAACGGTGGTAATCTGAACACTGAAGGATTCTTTCATCGTACTGAGACATTCTTTTATCATAAGCTGTTACCTAGAAGTTTGGTATAGGCCTGAAAAAACTGAGCATGGTAAATACAGTTATGTCAGTCAACAATTGTCTCAAAATAGCAACAACTATTCAGAGCAATTTGAGCTCTTTGTTACTTATAAAGACAGTCGATAACGATATCATTGTCCATGCAGGTAGCTTCTTGATTGATGCATCCTCTCCATGCAGTAGAGCCCTTCCTTTAAAATACGACTATCTCAGAGCTTTTCTCTGGGAAGACTGAACCGCACAGGTTGATGCATGCAATGGCCTTGCTCCAAGTGAGTTAAAACATTTTGAGGAGGCAAAGAATTTCTCATTCCTGACATCGCCATGCAGACACCAAGACCAACTCATAATGCACAAATAAAACCTCGGGCATGCTGGTGTCAATGGGACATTTCCAACAATTTCAGAGCATCAGGATCCTCCTTAACCATTTGAACTTAGCAGAAGACAGAGTGGAGCTTATTGCTCAGAGCTGATTCACCTTAACCCTGGTGACTGGGAAGATACAAAAGGATCTTCTGTACTTGACCTTGCACCCTTGTGTTTTTTTTAATTAGAGATATTGCACTGTGCAGTATATGGCACAGCCTGCCTGCATCACTATGGAGCCTCCTGTAACCTGGAGCCACTGTTTTGCAAATTGCACGTTCCAGAACCAGTTTGTGCCTTTATTTTTAATTATAAGAATTACTTTGATCATGTTTCCAGTCCTACAGAAATGGGACCTGAAGTGTATATGAAATGTAGAGAACTAAGGTCTGTCAGCTAAATAATTCCTAGCTTTTCCAGAAACAAATTGAAAAAGTAATAAAAAATTACACTTGAACTAAACGACAACATTCCTGATACACACAAGTTCCTACTAAAGGTAGTGCCATTTCAGTGATGGCAACTTCAGATCCTAATTATATTGAAAATCTGAAAAGCTGGTGTCTGTTTTCTAAACTTTTCAAGGAGACCAGGATTGCATATTGATAAGAAAAGAAGTATGGGAGAATGAGATAAAATGTAAAGGGATTAAAAAGCTAATTCATCAAAAATATCCTAGATTGTATTGCCCAGATTGGGGGAATCCTTAATATTTTTGTTTTTTCTTAGTCTTCCAGAAATCGTCATCTTAGATTTTATAGATGACTTTTCTTTTGGCATCATTTATAAATTTAAACCAAACCAAGCAAAATTAAACCAGCCTCTACTTTACATGCAACAACAAAACAATCTTTTCCAGATTGCTTTTACAAAACACCAGAAAATTAAAACTCTCCCTTCCACTTTATAATTTTAAATCAGTGGTTTTATTTTTGCAGGTTTTCTGTTTGCAAATATACATGTTGTTTAGACCCTGCACATTTCTTAATAATGGTGTTTCAAACCTAATGCTTTCTCAAACCCTTTCAAACCTGAAGTATACAAAGAAAATACATTTGTAATATGTCCTCTGAAGGCACTGATTTCGTACTGTTCCACTGTATCAGAAAACTGTTTTGTTGGGGTTCCCTTCCTCTAGCTCTGGCTCCTCCACAATGTGATTTCTATTGAATTGCAGATCTGTGTGGGCAGACAAATTACCTTTAATCTTCTAAGAAATTCTGCAGATACGGAGAAACCCTCTTCTGCCCCACAGCCAATAACAAAATATTTAGTATGAAACATGCTCTGCATAGTGCTGATTGGTGTTTTAGTCTTAGTTTTTAGTTTTAGTTTTAGGTTTTAATCTTCAGGTCCAGACAGCAAATCATGTATTTTGCTGAGGCAATCCACCAACATTTCAGTTTAATGTGCCATGCAATGTGCATTTCCTTGATGCAAAATAGTCCAAAAATGATCCCGAAATGCTGATATTTTCTGTAGACAGAAAGGAAGTACAAATAGCACACTTATCAAAATGTTCATAGTGTTATTAGTGAAAAAGCTTGGCTTTGCAGTCTAAACTATATGCTAGCCTACCATGCATTCCTGTTCTTTCTCCATTTTTTTGTTCAATAAAAGATACAATATGCAGTGATATAAATTTGGAACATCCTTGTCTTCAGCCACATTGGATTGTCTTAACTCATTTCAGCATGAACACAGGGATTCATTATCAAGGAACAGCCCAGGGATCTTAATACTTTTTGTTTGTTTATTTTACTTTCCTCAGAGATAAAATCAGCTGGAAAGTATTTATTAACTGGAAGCTTAACACAATATTTGAAGTGTTGTGCTGTCCACATACAGTAACACAGATAAACCCTTTTATTTACAGTTCAGATTTGAAAGATGGGAGAGAAGTTTTTTCAACAGTCAGAACCCACACTTTCTTAACCAGGAACCATTTCTGTGTGTTCTGGTTTGGACCAGGATAGAGTTAATTTTCTTTGTAGCAGCCTGTAGGGTGCTGTGCTTTGGATTTGTGACCAAAACAGTGTTGCTAACACACTGATGTTTTAGCTATTGCTGAGTAGTTCTGACACAGCATCAAGGCCTTTTCTACTTCTCATCCCACCGCGTCAGTGAGGATGCTGGGCGTGCACGAGATGTTGGGAGGGGACACAGCCAGGACAGCTGACCCCACCTGACCAGAGGGATGTCCCACACCGTGTGATGTCATGCTCAGCAGTAACAGCTGGGGGGAGAAGGAGCAAGGGGGAATATCTGAAGTGATGGCATTTTTCTATAATTATGTTTATGATTGGAAGCAGAACTGTTGGTATGATCTGTTTAATATGAAAAATGAACATTGAAATGAAGTTTTTTAAAAAGAGTTTATAGAATTGTTTGCAAAAAATGGTCTGTTTATAAAAAATATAGGCATTACTTTCAGGTTAAAAAATCTCGTTTACTTAACTAACGCACATTCAAAAAAAATATGCTACTTTAAGTTTTACAAGTTAACATTAGGAAATTTGTCCAGTGCACACTTACTTTGATGATTCTCACAGTTTTGAGAAGAAAAACCCAGAACAGCCTTTCTCTGAATGCCCATAGGAAATGTCGGTCCTACACCGTCGATTTCATTATAGTGTAAGGAACACTTTTGCCCTAAGTGCTTCTTCCAGCCCTGGTTCTTAATTGTTGTTATTTGGCAGCATGAAATATTGATGACATTGGTCAAAAAGATTGACAGCTGCATGAATTGTTATTAACCAGCCTGTTGGTTGTAGCTTAAAGTTCAATAAATACCAAGTTGCAGTACAAGCCTCAGGGAGCCTCTTTCTTTTCTGAACAACTGGAAATTAACTATTTGATGTCTTTATAAGCCATCTGTCTTTTTCCCATCACCCTCTCACCCCACCCAATAATTTTGATGACACTAAAAATAAATGGCCAGTTTGGTAATGCTCTCATAATTGGGTATCATGTCCCCTTCACAATCCTGAAGGAGGTAGTGACCAAACATTACAGGAGATGTGACTACCCAGGCCGCTGTTCTCATTGTCACTCATCACCACAGTAAACAACAGAAAAATCATTCAGAAATGTCGGGATCTGAAAGAGAACATGAGACAGAATGATTTCTGAAGTGAGTTAGGAATAACTTGTGTAATACTGATACATGAAAATACATTTCATCCTCCGCACACAAGTATTGTTGTACTGTTACGATTTGCAGTTGTACGTACATTCAATCACATAATAACTTGCTGGAGAGCTTTAATAATTGTGTATTAGGTTGGAGAGCAAATCTTTACCAACATAAAAGTTCCTAACTTTTTTATTGGTGCTGCGTACATTCCCTTTTAAAATGTGCATATTTGTTATTTCTGTCTTCTATCCCAGTTGATTTTTTTTTCCCCAGAGCAAATATGCTACTTTTCTTGCTACAAGCAAACTTAGATTTTTAACACCTGTTTCTCTGCTGGTTCAGAGATCTCTGGTATTAGCCTCCTTCTGTACTCATTATTTGTCTAGCTCAGTTCCTTGTATGCCTTAGCTGTTCAGTATTCTGTGGTATTACTACTTCTGATGTGACATACTGTCATTTTGACTTTGATCAAAATAAGGTAATTGTAGCAACAGGAAGAATCCATTAAAGTTCCTCAATGCCTGATTTAGTCAGGATGAATAGATGGAAAAAATACCTTGCTGAGTCAGTACATGCTAAATTGTACCAATTATAGAAAAACATGAATAGTGTATTTATATGTATATCTGTGAATATTCCAAAGCTTTATCCTTTCAGATGTACTTGAATCAATCATCACTTTGAATTTGCATGAATGATTCAGATAAACACCCCAGTGTCCCATAACTTAATTGCTACCACTGATCAAGCAGCATGGTTTGTCCATTATGGTGCAGAGCTATTTAACCTGTACTTAACTTGTCATGTGTAGATGATACAATATTTGATGTACTGTGCACAGGTTGGACCGAAATTTGGAGGCAGCACCATAGTGAAGTAGTTTTGACATTTTGAGTCACTGGTTTTTTTGGGGGGGTGGTGTTTGGTTTGTTTTTTGTTTGTTTGTTTGTTTGTTTTATTTGTCGAGAAGAGGATTTTGTCACTCATAGGTTATGAAATCTCCTGGGAGATTTTAATATTAAATGTGTTGCTGTTATGGTTAGGATGGATATTTAATGTATATTAATGATGAGAGAAAATTAACTTTTTCCACAGAGATTTAATTGACCCATCTCTCTCCATGCCCTAATCATTTTTACAGTCTGTCTATTAAGTTATACTGAGGCAAGGTTTTAATTTTATTTCCTCAGATATCAGTCGCTTACTATCCCATGAATATCTTGAATTCTCTCTTATGTTGCAAAAGTTAGTATTGTGCCCAGCTTTACTGTACTGTACACATTAGCATACAGTAATTAATAATTTAGAGAGAATTAATAATTTCTCTTGCAAGTTCTAACCTAAATAACTTTATGCACAACTTTCAAAATATTTTATTATTTGAGTTTCCTTTTGGTAAAACAAGAAAATGTAATTATATGCTAAAAGGAATTGATAAGCAGCTTGTTTAACCAATGGTTACAATCTCCTGTCTTTGTTCACAGCATCTGTAGCAATAGAACCCACTGCATTTCAATGCTGACATTTAATCAATGCATGTAAATCACCTTGGAGGCCTATTATTCTTGTATTCATTAATTCTGTCATGCAGAATGCAAGCATGTAGGAGAATTATATACAAACTTTTTGCAGCTGAGGTCAAAAAGTGGCACACGTAACTGTCTGCTCTTGAAGTTCCAAACTGCTTCTGACACACGGCATGGTACATACCACAGTATACATGAATAAAATCATGAGATTGCTGAATTAAAATTGTATCAGAGTTTTATGTAAGGGAATTTTTGTGTTAGGAAATTGTCAGCTGGTTGGAAGTCTTTCCTACTGACTGTATAATACATTCCTTCTGTTTGTTAGCTTCTGGGAGGAGGTACAGATGAAAATAGAGGTAACTGCTTCTGTATGGAAAGACTAAACTTTTAAAACCACATGCCTGGGTTATACAATAAAAAAAACATGATAAAACTATAAATGACGAGAAAGTAACCCAAATAATTTCCAGTCAGGCAATGGTATCTCAACATTTTCAAGTCAGTTTGTCATAAGAATTTAGAGTTGTTGGTCTCTGAAAATTTATAACCCACTAGAAGTGAAAAGTGAATTTGTATCCAGGGCAATATTTGGAGGGGAAGTGACCGAAAACATGAGAGAAAATAGTGAACAACCAGCAACAATGGCACAGCAGATGGACTTGCTTTGGCACCTACATCTCTGCAGGGGTAATTCTACTCTGTGTTCCACCATCTTGCAATAAACAGTGTTTTATCTGTGAGGCATCAGTTTGTCCAAATAAACCTGTCATGTAGAAACTGTCTAAGAAAACCAGTTTTGGTCTCTCAGGCAGGTGAGCTGGCACCACACTGAGAGCAGAGCTTGAACGTGGCCTGAAACCAGGAGAGGAGATGCAGCAGTACATGAAGGGCAGATAGAGCAACATGCTGCTCACCTGCCTCTCAAGTAACTTCCTCCACTGAATGGTAGCATGGCAAGTCATAGAAAAAATCTGGGGAAATCAAACATGGGAAATGAAAAAGGGATGGATTTTCTGTCCTTGATCACCATCCATATTTTGCCATTCTACTTTTTGTTTAAGTTTCCATGAGTGAGCCATTCAACCCAAAAGTTCAGATTGAAGCATTTTAAAACTTTAATAGAAATAATTTTGAAATTTTTCCTTTCATCTTTCTCTTTAAATATAAAGACATTTAATTATAGCTGAAAAATAGTTTGGAAGCCATTCTATGGTTATCTGAACTCTAACAGAAACTCAGTAACTCTATAATTTGCTTTTCTTTGCTGTTATGTGAACATGATCTTTTTCTTTGACAATTTCTACTTTAAGAACATTTTTGTCATAAGGAGCCTTTACCAACTTTCATTTGTCAAACATTTTTGCCACATGAAATTTTAAGGGTTTATTTTGGAAATTTTTGTATATATACACACACATATATATAAATAATGATAACACGCTGTAATTTTTCTCAGTGGACTCAGGATACAGTTAGGATCCATGAAGTCTTCTGTTGGTCTGGTCTATAAAACATGAGAAATCAGCTGCGGAGGGATAGACACTCCTGATTTTTGATCAGGAGCGAATAAAAGGCACTGGGCTACATGCATCGTGCAGCAACAAAGCATGGAGTTTTAAATTATTATAAATTTCGAATGTGAGTGCACAGGTCACTGTTTTGCATTTCACCGGGTGCAGACATGGTAACTCTTTCACCAGAATAATAAATGTAACGCAATTTTGTTACTGATTCTGCAATGCAGTTTTCCACCTACCAAGGAACACCAGGTCGTATCTTATGCTTCTTTGCCCTGTCTTGGTCATGAGTAAATAGTAAATCTATGGAGGAGAGAGGGAAATGCCCTGCATTCCGGTGTGCTGTTTTTCTCTGCCGTAGACCCAAGAGGCAGAGATCCCCAGCACCGATCAATCAGCTCAGAGATTGTCCCAGTGGCACTGGGGCTGGGACCTGCTCTGCACCGGGCACTGAAGAAAGAGTAGGTTTAGACTATAAAAAAACTGTAGCTTCCTCACTGGGGATCTATCTGAGGTTATCTAAGCTCTGGCCGTGATTCACTCTCAGGAAAAGACTGTGAAGCAGTGAGAAGAAAGGCTAAAGCAGACAAAATAAATAAGAGAGCAAAATGGGAAGGAATTATACAGTTTGGCAATGAGGTCTTTGCTATTGTAGGGCCTCTGTGACCTTTAAGAGAGTCTGACTTGACTGGTTGCCTGAACAAGTTTCCACCCTGCAGTCCTGAGTCCAGTTACATGCCTAGTAGCTCATTTTAAAACAAACCTGCCCTGCCACCAGCCTCGGAAGCTGCAGTGCATGCTGGCTGAACAGACTGTGCCTCGGAGGCACCCTTGACAGTGACCTCCTTTTCAAGCAGGTCAGAATAGTTACCTGCCCAAGAGGCACTGTCTTATTGATTCATCTGCCTCCAAACAGATGTACCACATATCTGTTTGAGATGCACCTGCTTCTCAGGGACTGGAAATTGAACACATATTTATTATACCTGGGAAGTATTCAGCCATAGATGATGACTGTAGCTTCCAGCAGGAATGAACATGTGAATCTCTCTAAGGGGCAACACATACAAAGAATATGCCCCTTATGGGGGTCTAAAGCAATTACTGGAGTTATTTTTAACTGTGTCCTCCAGGTACACCAGGCACCTGCCAACTCATGTCTGATTGACCTGTTGTGTTCCTAAACATATAATTTTCCTTATGCATAAATTTTTATACATATTAAAATAGTACTAGTGAACATATGCAGATGTTAATTTTCATATCTAAACCTCCATATAATTACTTTTATTTGCTGATCCTTTGCCCTTTGAACTTCAAAGATCGTATGATGATACTAGTGAAAGACTTACCAGCTTCAAAGCTGGAACAAAGATGCAACTAAATCTTCAGAAGGATCTGGATTCTGCTCAATAGATAAAATTCTGGAAAAAAACCCCTGAACAAACACTGAATTACAGCATACAAATTCCATTACCTATAGTAAAATTTATTCTGAGTCACAGGCTGAGCTTTGCTTTGGGAATGCTGAAAACAGATAGCAGAAATCTAAGAGTCTGTGACTGCCATGACATGAAGGATAAAGTCAGAGGATCAAATATTGAAAGTGGACATAGCAGAAAACCCAAAAGAAATATCATACATTCTCTAGCAAAAGAGGCTGAGATTCTGATTTTTGAGCTACTTTCTTTTAGGAGATTATGTATTTCATGGAGACAAAAATTGGTTGTACCTGCTATTTACTGAAGAGAAAATGAAGAGTTTTAGTGACTTGAGAATTCTTTTACTGAAGTTAAAAAGTCTTTGATGATCTACAGCTGAGGGATTCAGTTCATTATCATTTTATTCCATGAAAGAAAATAAATGACAGGAAAAGTAGAGCCGGACTTCTGTTCTGTTTTTCTGATAGTCCACTAAGGTATAGTCAGCTCATGTTCTGCACAGGGCTGCCCTTGGAACAAGCGAGCCACAGCCAGATGTGCCACCCTCTTTTCTACGGCCCTCAGCACAGAAAGGACAACCTGATTCCAAACCATTTACAAACTGCTAAAAATAGCTGGCACTTTGATCTTTTTTACCCTTGGCTTTTATTTTCTCCTATGACATTGGGTAAACACAAGAGGAAGATTTGGTCGCACAAATTTATATGTGGGCTATATGTAAAATAAGCATGTGACGTCTCTGAACATAAGGTCCTTCTGCCAAAGCGAAACTTGTCATTCTTTTTCTTTGCACAAACAAGCATGTGCGAGGTGATTTAAAATAAGGAATTGTTGAAAAGTACAAATCCTATGTAGCAGAGGATAAAATATTAGGTGGATTGAATGAAGTAGAAGCTTGTCATTTATAATCAGTTTTAATCACATTCAATACTCTAAACCAGATTGAAATTGAACATTAGTGGTTTAGGATAAAACCACGCTTTTCTCCACCCTACATTAACATGTTTTAAATGTCAGTGTTTTGCTTTCACAGCTGTGTGCTCTATAAGAAGAGAGATGTTTCTGATGAAAAGAAGGTCATTCATTAACACCAGTGATTGCAAGGGACACGATCAGCATTTTTTGCTGTTGGAAGGAACAGGGACAAAGACAAAATGAAGTGTCTGTGTTTCAGAAAGTAAAAAGAATATGCCCAACCAACAAATGCCTCAGTACCTCCACCCATGGCTGTTTCTTTGGGACAAGTCTACATAGCCGGGAACAAAGGAAGTAAAACATTTTGAGTAGAAGAATATGAAATAAACTTTGTTCCTCTAGAAACAGAAACTACAGTTGTGTCTACTGGACAGGTTATATCAATAATGTATCTGTACCTCTGATCTTCTTTTTCAGCCAATTTATCCATGGTGGACTTTAAGACTTCTTTCTGCAAGTTTGATAGGAATTTTTGAATGAAAGATAAGGGGCAAAAATGTATGGAAATTGAAAAAAAAAATCGTCTTAATTTTTAAAAGGTCTTTATAACAGTAAATGCAAACTATTGTGATGAAAAATGAGGGTTATAGTCAGCAGTACTTTAGGTGCTCATGTATCTGTCAGATCAAAAAGAACAGGGCTTGATCTGTTCTAAAGGCAGGAAAAAGTTTAAATGGAGAATTTGAAAGGGAGATCTTATACAGCTATGAACTCAATCAGTATTTTCTTCTACCTCACCGTCTTCAAATAGTTCCTTTTGAAGCTTTTAAAACTGGAGTGTTCTGAGTGTAGCATTCTTCTATCTTCCATATTTAATAATTTTGGATTTATCTATATCAATGTGCTCTGACTGGTTGGAGGATATTTAAAATTTTGCAATTTAGATCCATTTTTACAAGCATTTCAATTTGTGTTGCAATAACTCCAACAGTGAATGTAAGCTGCATCATTTTTCCATTATTAAGATTTTAATACACTGCAGATACAATTTAGATGAAAAAAAAATCATTACTCCAACAAGTTAAAAATTAAGTACTATTCACAACACTCCAAAACATGTTATGAAATTTCAAGCTGGTTTCAAATCAGTTCTTAACTGACAACAGCTATTGCACAATTCTCTTCTTAATATCAATGCCTTTGTGAGTTAGTGACACAAATCATTGTTTTTACTAAATTGAAAATTAAATTATTTGATAAATTGGTGGTTTAATAAGATTATGTGAAAGGAAATGCAATTGATTAAAATAATATTTATTATTCCCCTTTAGTATTAGATGTCATAATCACCACCCACCAAAATTAAAACTTATCATTTCCTTTAACAGAACAGATCATTTATGATGGACAACTTCCCTCTGCATTTAGAAAATTAAGATGACAACTTTTCTTCCTTCCACTTTGTCTGCTCAATAGAGAGGAAGAATTTAGTCCTTTTTGCTTTCACCAGGACTCATGATGCAATTAGCACACCTGAGAACAAGCACGCCATGCATGCATTCACTGAACAGTGAGATCCAGGTATCAAGAGGACTTTAACACCACACTTCCTCTATATATCAAACCTTAATCTTCTACAAAACATTGGGTGCGTCTCTAAAGTATCACATACTGCTGCTAAAAGACAGAAATATTTCTGAGGATTGAAATGTTTGCTATAAAATTAATTTTAATTTTAACTGGAAGTCATGAAAATAGTTAATAATTCTCCTTTCCACTTTCACAAAACAATACATACCTTTGTGGAAATTATGCACTGGTTTGTATCTAAATGTGAGAGCACTTGTTTTTCTGATCAATGTCAAAATAATGAAAACATAACAGGATCAATGGCTTGTCCTTCCTAAAGGGCTCTTTTAGGAGCTTTTAGGCGTATTTATTCTTCCTTATTTGGAAGTCTCTTGCAAAACTCAGAAAAAACATTGGAAACAATTTATTACCATTAACTAAGTCAAAGCAATAAGAGGCAGAAGTATCAATGGAAGCTTCACAGATTCTCAGTGGCATTTTGATTCCCCTATGTTTTTATGCTTTTTGGCGCTTTTTTTCTGTGAACACGGGCTTACCATGTTAGGGGTATTTTTTATTGATATGCTTTAGGAACCAAAGGGGTATATCTATCTTCAAACAAGTATATTTATGGGCTTGTCACACAGGGCTAATGATTCTGATGAGTGATGGGCACACATTACTTTCAATCTCTGCATTTACAAGTGTACAGAATCTGTGGGATGTCTAAGACAATATACAATCCCCCGGTGCTCACACAGATTAAAAAAATTAACAAGAGAAGGCTGTTAATGCCTTCATGGGCACAACTGCCCACATGTAAATTAAAATGTTTGGGACATGAGCTCAACTAATGGAAGATATTTTGATTTTGGTTTTTGTTTTGCAGTCAAACACATCTTTTGGTAATTCATTAACAAAACTTCTGAGTCAAAAACATAATTTTTCTGCAAAGCCCAGTGTGTTCCACCATTTATATCATGGCATGACTGAAAAAAAATTAACAGACCATAATCTAGGAGTAAATTATTCATTCTTAGCTGCTGTGACCAATAATATCAGAAGAAAATTATAGATAAGTAAATCACTTTACAAAACCCCGTGTACAAATAACAGGTATTTATTGCCTTCTTGACAATGTATATTCTCATTTAAAAAGACTTTGCTGATGACCACAATGTGTAGGATAGACAAATTCCAGTAAAATTGCAGGTGATCCCATTCTCTGTGTACAAGTGTTCAGGAGCACCTGCTGAGGTTATTGTTCTGAACACACTACAATGGACCGGCATGAACTTTGCCCTGAGCAGCACAAGCCTTGCTATAATAGGGCTTCAAATTTATGCCAGTTTGGACAAATACTGTCAGAAAAACCAGCTCAGTTATGAGAAATATTCACAGGACATGAGACCTGCCACATTCTTAACAACGTCTCAAAACACAGGGTTATTTTGGAGACATTGTAAACATTAATCTTTTCTTTCTTTTGTGTTTTGCCTTTGCTACAGGAAGAAAGTCTTCTAAGCCTTGAACAAAACAGAGTCTTAAGCAACACTTTTCCCCCCACCTTGTTTCTTCTCAACACACTTTATATTTAGGTATTTTTTATGGTGACATACCATAAAGAAATGGGTGAAGAAGCAAACAAAAAGGGGAAAGCAGAAGGAATTGTGAGGCTTTTGCCTGCTTCAAAAGCCAAAATGAAGGCAGGCTGGAAGGACAAATGGAAGGCGTGGTCGGCTTTACTAAACCTTCCTGTTTGGGCATAGGGGTGCCATATTTCAGCTTTTGTTCACTTATTTCTCAGAAGGACATTACAGGTTTCCAGGAGAACTAATCCATGCTACATTTAAAATGCAACTTATACATTATATTAGCTTGTGTAATGCATTTTTTATTCTCATGCTTCCTTTTTTCTTTTTTTTTTTTTTTTTTTTTTTTTTTTTTTTTTTGTGGGTATTTTGGTTTCTTTATTCCAGATATTAGTTATTTCATATGCAGTAAAAGGACTTGTTTGCTGTTTATTTAATTGGTGAGACACTATGAAATGTCTATTCTTTAGAAAAGGGAATGGTAGCAGCACGAGTCTGGGGACAACATATCCAGTGGCATCAAAGCTGAATCTGACCCTTGAGTCTGGTTAAATGATGGTCCTGGTGATTTGCTGCTTTTGAATTTGTTATTTTGCTACATTTTTGCTTTATTATGAATAGTTGATGCCTCTTGTGGTTTGGATATCAGGAGTTAATGCAAGAAAGGCTGAAATTAAAAAAGTAATCACTCTTTAACAGAAGCAAGAACAAAGGAAAAATTACATAAACCACAAAATACATGTTTTCCAGTACTTAAGAACAATGGAACCTAGATGTTTATCACTATCAGCAAGACCATGAATCAGTGACCAAATTCTCTTTAATGAGCTATTTTCACCTTTAAAAATCTCCTCTGAAATTTTTGTCAGCATATCAAATATTGATCACTTTATGCTTGTCCATGTACAAATTTTATAGCTATGTATAAAATTGATATTAGTATGCCTTTTAACTTGTTCATTGTGGAATGACTTAACTTGCACCTCTCAGCAGTACTTGCAAATATGAATGTGGCAATTTCAGTGTTAAAATGTTTTCAGTTAGATCATTTAAAGTCAGGTCGAGACCCTTACAGATATTGCCTCTGATATTAAGCATGTTTTCTGACCTCATCATTTATACATCTCTGCCTTTTTACAAACCAGAATGTATTCTAAAATGTTTTACAAGCATAAACAATATAGTTCCCTTTTGATCAAAAACAGAGGAAACTGCCTATTTTGCAATGCGATTCAAGCTGACGCAATAAAGTTGGTTTTTACACAGAAATCTCTGATAAAATACATTTCCTAATGTGCTGTTATACATGTGATTTCATTGTGCACCAGTGCATTCACACAAATTTAATTTAATTTTTTCCCTCAGAACCTGGTAAATGGTACTGTATTTCACAAAAATTA
The DNA here is from genome assembly GCA_013397055.1 of Pachycephala philippinensis. Taxonomy (NCBI): domain Eukaryota; kingdom Metazoa; phylum Chordata; class Aves; order Passeriformes; genus Pachycephala; species Pachycephala philippinensis. Next base: position 2,025,124 of record VWZT01005940.1, on the reverse strand, counting down.
TATTAGACTTATTGCTGTAAGATTAATCAAAACTAAGAACTACTACAGAAGCTAAGTATTTGCTTTTGATCAGTTAGAGCTCATTGGAGAGTGCCTTATGTGTTTCTACTAAAGCCAGAAAGCTGGGACACAAACCTCTGGTGAATTTCAGGATGCAATAAAATATATTAATAGCATATAGAAATAGCTGAAGCCTTCAATGTGTATAGATTAGATGGGAAATCAGATGACCTGAGCTCCATTATTTACCGTGATTATTATTGTGAGCAAATCAGTACTTTGTTTTATTTCACAGCATCAGAGTAGTAATGCTTATCTAACATAATAAAATATTTTTACATTGTGGATGAGAAGTGCTGTATAAATGTTAAGTACAAATAAATATTTACTCCTTGTCTGCAGTGATTCAGTTTGTTAATCTCTGAAACACTGTTTCCTATTATGCAGAGGAAAGATAAAAATATATTATGAATCAGGCAGACAAGCTTTACTAGAGAGGGAAACATGGGCACCTCTGCTTATTTAAATCATTCTTATGGTGGGTCTTTCTCTTTTCAAATGTGCAGGTGCCTTAGCTAATTGCAAATTTAAACCACCTGACAGTGCTTTTCTTTCTGCTTGAGTCCTGAAAGCTTCAGAAAAGATGATTTGAACTTTAAACTGTGCTTTGTAGGAGCAGTAACTCTCTCTGCAAGTAACACATTACACTTTGTGATCTCTTTTGTGTTTTCTTACAAAGAGTCTTGATATGAAATCTCACATGGTTGAAACCTTAAGTTAATGGCCTATGAAAGAAAAAAAAAAGTAGTACAGGAGGCATCATGGGATGTGTGCTGTCCTTTTCCATAAAATGTTGGGTTCAACAAAATTCTAAGTTCACTGCAGCCTAGGTCAAGTATATTTTTTTTCATTGACTGTAGATGTTCAAACTGATGGTCCTTTTGGATTTCTCTGTGATGGGCAATGACAGCAATTGTCTTCACCTGTCCATTCTGTACTTAGACCAGAGGTTGCCATCCCCTCACAGAAGCATCACCAATGGCAGTTTGTCCATTCCTTAGCCATCATAAGTGGCAATCTGCCACATTAAATTAAAATGCCATTGATTTCAGTTTGCATTAACACAGCAGGATATGTTGTGTGGAACCCAGAGTCCTAGGATGATGAAGCTCCTGTAATTCCAAGCTAGCAGAGATCCTATTTTATACAGCTTGGAACTCAATTCTTAAAACATTAAATTTGGCCATTTCTACATCAGTTTTACTGAGTAGCTTAATTGGAAAAAGCATGAAATCTCTCTTCCATGGAGCATGTTTTCTTTACATTCATTTAATATTCTCCCCTCTGCACAGAAGTAAACTTATCTGCACTCTGCACCCAGCAGTGTTTATGAATGGCAGAAAGTGAAGGGCTGACATCAGGCACAAGAATTCTGTACTGTCAGAAATGCCAGAGTTCATCAAAACCACACTATTTCCCTGCCAAATCCCTGCAATATTCCTACTCGCTTTCTTATCATCATCTGTCCCCCTCAGATGTTCTCCAATAAGATAGTGAGGTGTTTAAACTAACTGCATGCACACAAGATATTTTATAGAGAAATAGGAAATTCTGCTTACAAAGAGTTTCTTGCTTGTGCCAGAGCCATAGAAAAGTCCTTTCCTCCTTCCCTTGTGAATATTCTGCTATTTCAAGTGAAGAAATTGTGTTATTTTCATTCCACTTACTGCCTAGAAAACTGTGTTTTGAAAGTAGCTTGCCTGGATGTACAGCAATGACTTGGTTATATTCCTGAGTTTCTGGAATATACAAATACAAAATTCATCAGAATCATTTAATGAAGCTTTACTTCCCTTACCTCTGATTGATGACATGAAAAGCCTGCATTTTAACGCGGTGTGTTAAGCTTCAATGCAGAGATACAGGAGAGAGAAGAACGTATTACAAAGTATTTTGTTTGTTTATTATAATAGGAGAGATGTAAGGTTTAACCTTCAGATGACCCTAAAGTTGACACATTATAGAAAACGAATCAGTAAAATGTGAAGTGGGCAGCAAAGACTAGGCATTTGGAATTAGGAAAGAACAACACTTTATTGAACTCTTCAGCATGACTTTCCCCTTAAATCCAAGCTAGCATACTCTTCAGAGTATTTATAAACTGTATCTAGTAATAGGTTAGCTTGCAATTGCAAAAAATGTATTTATTCATTTAAATAGCATATTCATTTTAGCATATTTATATGACTTGCTATACACCAAAGTGTAATCATAGCTCTATATGCATAATAAACCAATAAAAATACACAGTTTATCATTCCACTATGATAACCATTGCTCAAGGATAATTTTCATTGGCTATCTTAAACACCTGTCTTGCAACACATTCATTGTTTGTATATTGGTCCCCTGAAGGTCACTTGATTATAAAACTAAGACCTTGTGCAGTACAGAGGCATTTTACAACGTGTTCAATACAATACACAATGACAGGAAAATCACATTTTTATTGTGAATGTAGTTTTCATAAAATTTACCCAAGATATGCCCCATGAATAAAAATGAAAATAACCTGACACTTGAGGCAAAAACATTGTCCTAAAGGTCTTCTAAATATTGTACTAAAGGTTTGAAACCAAATCAAACTTGTTTATTGATTCCCTATTCATCATACCTCTGCCACTAGGGCTGCTAAACTGAGGGGGTTGAATTAGCATTTTTAAACTATGCAATTGAACAGAACTCCTGAGAAACTTTCTGCACTTAGAACGTAAACATGAGATATTTTTCTACTGTAGACCACTTGGAAATACAAAATTCATCACTATATGCATTAAAGTAGCCAAGAGTAAGATGGTGGCAAATATAAAATATGATTGCAGAATTACAAAATATGGAACCTGCCTGCTGTCCACCTTTGGAAAGACTGATGCTCTGGTCCTCTCTTCTCTCTTCTTATCAAAAGTCATTTTAATAGCTGCAGAAGTAAATGACACTCTCATGTCTTTGGGATCTACAGCTGCCTCATTTCGAATTCTCCAGCAAAGAAATTCTGAACCATTCTCTTCCAGATGCTTTTATTCTGCTTTGTTATGTTAATGCTCCATGCAAAGATGTCATGGAGGATCAAAGAATTCTGTGCATTCAATTTATACTAAAAATAATTTTGATTTAAACTTGAAGATTAAAGTAACTTTCCATTTTCAATAATGTACAAAACTAAGAGTGAGATCAGCTATGTGGATGCATATGGAAGTGTGAGTGAATCCAATAAAGAACAAAACCAAAGAGGACCAGAGAGATGCTTCTGTTTCAAATGTGGCAGAACCTTTCATTTGAAAATAGGCAAAATAATTTATTTTAATATTGGAATCTTTTTCCTTAAGCTACTAAAGGCTCTTTTATGAGAGTATGAATTCAGAGATTTACCAGTCCAAGGTGGGCAGGGTTTGTGGTGCAGTAGGGCCTGTTTATGAAATAAATCTGTTATCCAGGAGCAAAACACGATTATGAAAGCTAATAGGATAAATTAAAATAAGTCTTTTTTTCTTGACTCATAGAAGCCAGAATTTTCCTTTCCACGTTTTAAAACATTTTGTGGAAGAATCTAGCCACACTGAAATAAAGAAATCACTAAAGATTATTTTGATTCTGGATTATTGGCACAGAATATCAGGGAGAGAGTTTGATAGTTGAAAACTGAGTCTCATATGCCATTGTTGCATGGAACGTAGACATTCTACTTTATTTTTTTTTCCTTTCTTCTTGAAAACTAGTTGTGAATTCAAACTCTTCCAAACAGAAATATAACAGATGATAAGGAAGGTGATTTGGTGAGACGAAATCTAGCAGTGCTCAGAATTTTTGGCTTCTGAATGATAAAGGAGAAAGGAGGGAGATGAAGGAGGTGGACAATGACTGCTAACATATATTGAAATTAATTGTGGTAATAAAATATCTTATCTGTTCAGCAAGTCAGTCGTGATGGTCAGCTTCAGCATTTCTGCTAAGAGGGAAAGTGCAATGTCCAAGTAGCTATGGCACTTGAATGTTGGCAACTTCAGAGCTTCTGTAAAGATTAGATGAGCTTCACTGGAAGCTCCCTTTGTCAACATTGCCCTAAAACAGCCACATTTCACTGTCTGAAAGCTGTTAAAAGCAGAACTCGGTCGCTGTAACATTAATGTGAAGGCTCGATCCTTCCATAAATATCACATTAAACCCTCAATGTTATGTCATAAGTCAAATTTGATACCACAAAGCAGCAATAAAAAATGCCAGCTCTGAAATCTTGCCCGTGGAAACAGATATTCCATATGGTTTAAGGGGATGGGGTGAATAACAAAATTTTAATAAACCTCTGATGGTTACATTATTTTTACATCATAAGCATAGGACTAAAATCGCCTGAAGCCAGGGGACCACCTAGCTTCAGATGTAGAGAGATTTCTGTCGTAATCCTAATGTTACACTGGGTAAGCTAATAAAAAAAGTAATATATGTACAATTTAATCAGAGTGATACCCTGGGGAATAACAGTCTATTATCTGCATCTCTGTAAATATCAGAAGACTGTAGTTTAAACTAAACTGTAATTCAGATCAGTGATAGCCTTTCATGAGAATAAAATTAATCAAAAAATTGTCATACTTTTTTCTTTGAGAGCATCATACATGTCCACATAAACTTCTGCCTTTCCTGATTATATATACTCAAAAATTACCAGATCTTATGAGGAGCAGTAATTAAAAAAATTTTGACTACAGTGTTCTTAACAACTACTGTTCACTTATGATCATTATAAAATGAAATGTGGGGCTTTCTCTAATGGTCTTTTCCTAATATTCTAATGTCATAACACATCTATCTCTACAATGTAAAGATTCTAGAAAATTCAGCATTAGATGGGAAGGACTCTACATTTGAAGTGATTATTTAAGATCTTCAGTATATACTACAGGAAGGAAAGTGTTCATAAAATAAGGATTAGAAAGAGTCCATTTTCTCCCAAACCTCATATTCCTATTAAGTTTTTATTTATTCTAAAAAATGGCTGTAAGTGAAACTGAATGTGGTTTTTGTGGGATGCATGTCTATTTTTAAAGGATCAAGCAAAATACACACCTTATTTTGTGTAGTTTGTGGGGAGGAGTGAAGGGAAAGGAGAAATGAAATGCAAGTTATTACAGATGTAAAGAATTTAGCAAAAATTTAATAAAACTTACTTTTTATTAAGGTAGTACCAAACATCTTTTTCTTGAGGTGCCCAGTTTAAGTAGATCCAACAGGTTTTGTGTAGCATCTCCAGTGTAACAAGATCCCTTGAGATCTAGCAAGTTATGTCTAGCATAGACTTGGCCAAACCAGATCTACAAATCATTTGTCTCCCTGCCCAGTTCTATTCTGACAAATTATCTGTTAAACATGACATGAAATCAACATTTGATGAGAGCCTGTGACTTGTGAAGATTTGGTGGACATTCAGTTTGATCCAGACACTGACAGAAAAAAAAAAAGAATAAACTCAATCTAGCATTCATTATTGCAGATTATGAAATTCAAGCATTTTGTGTCTATTCCATAAACTTAGTTTTTCATATAGCTTAATTACTCTGATTCTTCTATTCATTTAAAAATTGTTGCTACTAGATGCTAGATCATCTAGAAAACTATGAATTCTAAATGCATAGTGAATTTGATAATAATTACTTTCACAGTTGTGAGTTGAATGAATTAAGGCAGATAGGCTGTTATTTTAACACTAATTTTTACATGTCTCCGTCTTGTTAATCTGTGTCTATATGACTGCTGCCATAAGTTTTGGTTAGCAAATAATTTCTTTTTCTTTCTAATCTTTCTACTTGATGCAGAAAAATAAATTAGCATCTCCATGACCCTTTTAAATACAAAGAGGATTGATTGCAAATACTTTGGATTTATAATTTATGTTGTAGTCCAATAGTTGGATTTTAACCCCATTGCAAAAGGTTACTATTCAAGCAAGATCTTCCTGAAATAAAAGTGAGCCCCAGGACGTAGTACTCTTATATGTGCTCTGCTGTTCAGCAGAAGTTCGGGAGATTGCAGAAGGCATTAACCTGCCCCACACCTCTCCACAAAGTTGTTACATGCTGGTATCAGCAGAAGGGAATGACATTTGCCCTTCAAGTGCTCATTTCAAATCAATCCACTGGTGACTTTTGATCACTAACTGGACTGGGGAGGAAGGAGAAGACATTTCCTTGTGCTGACTGTAGAGGGAGGAGGGCACAGCAAGAAGAGGAGTCAGCCTCTCACAGAGGAGAAAAACAAGCAGGTGAAAATAGGTACAACCTAAAGGTTATTGTAGCTATGGTAGTGGTATTATATGATTTTTAATTTCTCCAGAACAGGAATGGGGTAAAAAGCACATGTTGATGAACAAGCCTTTGTGTTTAGAGTTCTATTGTTCACTGCTATGTTGTAGAAAAATATTGAGATAATCTAGTTAGTCTGTTGAACACAAATTCTATGTTGTAGCAAAATATTGAGATAATCTAGTTGGTCTGTTGTACACAAATTTTCAATTCACCCCCTTTGAGACAGGAAAGTAATTGCCACATGACATCCATAACTTCATGTTTTTGCTAGTAACACTTGCTAACTCATGGGAACTGAACACAAACAGCTGCTGAATCTAAGAAATAAAAATCTATAAATTAGCCATCACTAAGAAGGGGAGTCAGCTCTTCTGCTATTGCCTTCATTAAACTAAAGGGGCTGATTACACCCAACAGTAAACCATCCTGTAAAGAATTAATTGCCCACATGTTGGGTTGCACGGAACTAACACAGGTCTCTGCAACAGCACCACCTGCTGATAGATATTTTATCATTTAAAAACTAAATAAATCAAATGATAATTTTATTTCAGCAACACTGCATACATGTTCACAGTAACCCTCACAACATTGTGTGACACATTTCAAAAAAGAATCAGACATTTATAAATTAGACTATCATGCACAGTTCCACTGACTAGGATAACAATTACAGGGACAAGTAATGCTCATGCTTTGTAGCGTTAGTTGAGCAGCAGACAGAATCAAAAAGCAATTTCCTCCCATGGTTAAATTCTGTGTGCATGCCAAGGCCCCGTGCCTTCCTCTGAAGCATGCAGCCATTGCCTCAGGCAGGATGCTGGACTGGATGGACCATTGCTTCTGTCCTGTTATGGCAATTCTGTTGTTCTTAGCTGCAGTGCCAACGACATATCAAAACACACCATCTAAATTGCATTTGATATATATACTGTGTCACACTCCAACTCAGTGAAGCAACACGGACAGCGTGATTCATGGGGAGAATGTGCTTGAGTTGCTTTAGACATGAGGAAAACACTATCAGAGCTAGGTCTACAACCTAGTGCACACAGCAGGATCTGGAAATCTGTGATGTGTTTTGGCCATATGGAAGTGAAAAAGTATTCAAGTGCTATCAATAAAAACAACAGAATGTGTCTGTTTCTGAGCAGCACACATCACCAAACTGCGCTTCCTGGGAGCAAGTGTAAACACAGAAGCTGATACTCCCAGTAGAAAAGACAGTCACAGACGTCTTTGTTACTTTTCACTGATTAAAAAAATGCTCGAGCTTCCACTGAGCAAAATTTCCTTGCTGTTTCATTAAATGTCATGTTCTCAAGCAGCTTTATAAAGATGCCGAAGAGAAAAAGAAGCAAAAAAAAAAAAAAAAACCTTAGGAAATTCTTATTCTTTGTAATAGAAGAACAATAAACAAACAAAAAATCTCTCCATTATCACTATAACTTGTGAAAAATATATTTTAAATTTTTTGGAATATATAGAACTTACTAGGCTTTTTATATTAAAGAATAAGAGGCTGCAAATACTTAAAGAGGTGAATTATAGAATAGAATAGGCCTGACTTACATGTTTGTAACATTGTTTATAGTGATACGGTATAAAGTATTGATAGAATTACCCTTCAACCTGTGTGTACAGAACTTTAGGCACGGCTGCAACACTGGACCCTTTGAAGCTTCTGATTCACTAGTCTAGCTGCCACATGGCACCAAAATTACAGAGATGGTAACCTCAAATAATAAAGTGAGTTTGTCTTTGCTGATTGTCTCAATGGCTGAAGTTAAAGAGGGATGAGTGCTTTTATAAGAGATATGGTTGGTTTATTTCCAACAGTGTGTTTCGTATAGGCCAGATTTCATTCAAGTGATCACAATAATCAACAGCTACATGGCAAGTGGTGAGGAACAGGTTTCCCAGAGAAGCACTTGAACAGGTTTCCCAGAGAATTTGTGGCTATCCCATCCCTGGAAGTGTTTAAGGCCAGGCTGGATGTGGCTTTCAGTAACTTGGTCTAGTGGAAGTGGTTGGAAGTAGATGATCTTAAAAGTCCCTTCCAACCCAAACCATTCTGTGAGTCTTTTGACAAACTTCTTGTAGCTGATCAGGGAGAATTTTTAAAAATCTGTTCAGAGAATAAGAGGTAAATTTTGTCATAAGAAAGAAATCCATCAAAACTTTCCTGGAGACTAAATCACTTGAAAGCAGATATCAAGAAAGCCAGTTTCTAGTAGAAGATCAAGATTGTGGGAATAATTTCTTTATTTCCATTCAAAATATCATATCTGCTTAAGACGGTATAATTAAACCAGAAATTTACACTATCTCCCTATAGAACTTCAGACAGCAAGTGTTCCTGTTATGAAAAAAACTAATCTTTTATTCTGAGATCAAAAGTGGCAGATGCCATACCATAGCACATGCTGGTCCTGGCTTAGAAGCCAGCAGTCACCTGTGTTCAACATTGTGCAGTGCAAAATCACAGATTCTCATGGTGGTGAACCATAGAAGGAAAAACACTGCTCTCAGGCAATATGGGAAACACAACTTGACTCAGACATTTCTAAGTTTTGGGGTTTTTTAAAATATTCAATTATTTAGTGAACTTAAATATTCAATTATTTAGTGAACTTATATTAAGTGATTGGTAGATCAATGTTTTTGTTAACACTTTCTTGCAGTCCAGCTCTTCATTTTCAAGGAATTTAGAACAGTTCCCTTTTCAAATGTAGTCTCAGCTACAGCAAAACAACCCTTTTCTATTGAAAGTGATCTATTATTCAATTGAAAGTTCCTGAGATTAGAGGAGGTGCTGTTAATTAGGAAAGATAGAAAATGCCCTGGATTTCAGAAAAGCTGTGTTTATTCTTTTTTATGTTCTCTTTAATAGGGTGCCACCTACCACTCCGAAACTGTCCCACATGCAGCCTAAAGCAGTATCTTCGTAGTCAGAGCTGTGGAAATAGATTTCTAATGAATCATCTATTTCTATGAAACAAAGCTGAAGTCTAAGAACATACGATTTCAGATTCATTACAGTGTTTTCTGATTCTCTTCCTTTTGAGTAAAATTTCAATCAACCACTTAGCAGTTCCCAGAGTAACAAAATGTAATCATTTGCTCTTTCTTTGCTTGTCCCCTGCTCACTTATATTCAGCTGTTTAATTTTCTAACAGAATTTGTTATTAAAATTTAATCCTAGTGTTGCCTAGAATCAAAAGACAAAACTTTCTAAACAATATTGAGTGGTAAGATAAAAAGCAATTCTTTAATGAAAGACTTCATGTGCACAAATATGGCTATATGTGTACACATGATAAAGGATTTCTACAATTTTTTATAAGGTTAATTAGTTTATCTAGCAGGAGCATGTTTATCTACATCCAATAGGAGATCAGTTGCCCCAGTAACCCATCCTTGGGTCAACCCCTTGGTGCTGGTCCAGGGGCTTCCTTGCCCTATTTTTTATTAAGTCTCTTCAGTTCTGGTGGAAAACAAGATGTCCTTGTTAGAAATTCTCTTCTTAATAATAAGATTAAACAGAATTTCAAGAATGTATTAGAAAGGGTTATCTTGTTATTCTAAAATGTGAAAAAAGGCAGGAAAAGTATTGGAAGTGATACAACTATATATTAAAAATCTACAAAGCTAAAAATATATGAAGAAATTAAAAGTGTTTAGACATCACTAGGAAAAAAAAAATCTGCTACATACTTTGGCTCTGTGTATTCGTGCCCCTAAACAATGCAGCATCAGAATATGACATCATGGACATGAAAGTCACAAATTTTGTCTGTGCAAAAATGCTGCAAAGCAAGCAAAACCTGCTCCCATCTAAGAGTCAGGGAACAGAGGAAAAAAATTCAAATACGTTTGCCTACAGATGCATAGCAATTGAGCTCTGCAATGAAACCCAGTTTTGCTCTCAAGAGTACATTTTCCCTATCTATCTGAATCATCAGAGACAGCTCAGGCTTTGAACAGTGAGTGAACCTTAGTCGTGCCTTTCAAGTAGATGCCTTCCTCCTGTTCTCTGCAAAGAGGTTTTGCTCATGGTTAAAAATTCTCCAAAAGGTAGGATAACCCTAAAATGACATGTTAATTACTAATTTCAAGTGAAAATTCAGGAAGAGAGTTGTTCACTTGGCATCTCTGAAAGTAAAACATAGGTTACTACAACACTGTGGATCCTCATCTTCAGGCAAGAGCTGCATGGGCTCTTTGCCTGTTCCCATTTTCTAAAGTTCAGTAGAGCAGCTTCAGAGCAAGCAAGGAAATATTCTTGCAAGCAAGAGTCCAAAATAAACAGATATTTCTGAGAAAAATATCATTATGATGGTATATTCTCTTTAATAATGCAAATATAAAATTACAATCCTTGTCAAGAAGCAAAATATCTGCATGCTTCCCCATTTCATAATGGTGATGGGTGTTTGATGGCTTCAGGCACTGGAGATGGAAAGAAGCTGTGTCGAGGTATCTTATCTTGGGGGGCTGTTAGTCTCCAATTTAAGATATTCTGCAAGGAAAAGAAAGAAAAGATACAGAAGAAAATAGTAAGCACTGACATTGGAACCATTTATCACCTACTGTTATGAGGAATAAAAGGATCCTCTTTGAAGATAGTCCATTATCTATTTCTAGCTGGCTTCCTCCTGTCATATTTTCTTGCAGAAATAATAAATTTAGGAAGATCACATTGTGAGAATAAGTACTGCTATATATCTAAGTATATACATTGTTCTTTTATTTACAGTCACTTTTGCCCATTTTCTAGAAGAAAATACAGGTTTTACATTTGTTATTTGTGGTTTCCTCACACTCATTATTTTTTCCTCTCAGGCAGAGAACGGAGAGGTGGTAGTGAAGGAAGCCTGAAACAGCATAAAAGAAAATGCATGCAATATATTATTTTCTTACTAGGCAAACTGCAGCTGAAGCAGCACCAATTTCTGTTCTGTATTGGTAGGAAAGGATTTCCATTAGGAAATGTATGTTTACATAGAATACATATTCCCCACATAATGTGTGTGTTTATGTGTATATACCTACAAACATGGATATGCATGTATGTGCATATATGCACATTTGTGTGCACATGCATGTACATACACATGTATATATATATATATATATGCACTTGTGCATGCTGATCCACATCCTTTAAAACTAATTCATCAATTTTTTCCAAATTTACTTATGTTTCAGTATTAAAATCGTAATTATCAATATTTCATGATAATGGTATGTCCTAACTACTTACTAACACTGTTCATAAAATAATTTTGCTGATCCCATGATTCAGACAGAGTAGCAATAACCAGGTTGCCAATGTGATGAGGCCCTTCCGTCCCTGAGTGTTTCTTCATCTGCATTTGTACATCACTCCTCACAGTTCCACTTTTCAGATTCCATCAACTGCTTGGATATCAAAATTCATCATTTACTAAACAAAACCAAGATGCAGATACTTATTTTTAGATAAAAAACAACTAAAACTGAGAGCAATTTACACACACATAACTCATTTTGTTCGGGAAACAAAATAAAGATCAAGTGAGGATTTGCCAAATTTAATGTCCTACAGAAGGATTAGTTTATCTTTCCTTTAAGTCAGAGTATGAAATCAATGTGTTAATCTACTTGAAAAGGAGGATTTGCTTTAGCTAGGCATCTTTTAAGATATGAAATTAAATCTATATTTGTTTTTATAATTATTATTCCTCAGGGTATCTTGGGCAGGAACCTTTTTTCCTAGGAAAGAAAATTTAAAAGAGCAAAGAGGGTAAAGGGCATAAGTCTCATTGAATTTTCCATTGCAATTTATTGAGGTTAAGGGCAAATCTACAGCACTCTTCTGGCCTCCTTTTTAAATTCTCTCCCATATCTATATTTTTTCCAGCTTGTAGACAATTTTTTCTGTGTTCTTTCCGCTAATGCATGACAGCACCACGCACAGACTTCCTGCCTTTCTCTCACACATGAACATCCTGCATCACCACCAGCAAAGTCCAACCATAACCAGGGTACGACTCAACAGTGGCCTTGGCAGTGGTTTTTGTTTTCTAAGGACTCAGGTGTTATAACCTCTGTGTCAACAAGGTTCTTGGTAAAAGATCTCTCTTGTCTCTAAAACAGAAACTTTGTGGTTTGTTGAAGTAAGTTTTAGAGCTCAGAATGAGGTAGTTCTAGCATATTCAGAATTTCCTCTAGGCAGAATAAAAAACTCTGCACTTACAACCTTTCATGGATAACATCTCATCCTGCCCACCTATGTCCAGATAAAAGCAGCCATCTCCTCACCTCCTGTCCTGACACAATCTTAAAAATGCATGGATGTATTTAAAAATTTAAATTTTTAATTCACTTCCATGTGGATCTCAAGATGAGAACAAAGTTGTTCTCAAAGAACAGAGTTGTTTTATTGAAAGTATGCTTCCTCAATTTAATTTCTAATATTAGGAAAATATTAGGCATGTTAGGGAAACATAACTTGCAGTCTAAGTTTGTTGAAGTAGCCTCTGTGGCTGCGATAAGAGTTCTGTAAACAAACTGGGGAGCAACAGGAAAGAAACATCACCGACCTGAGGAGATGCAGAGGGGGCTGAGGTGTATCTCCTGTGGTTCTCAGCAGACATTGCTCTGTGGCTCTTCACAGTGGTCCTTGTGCCACACTGAGATATCACAGTGATACCTTTCTCAATTGCTTTAAATGCATAATTTGCTGTTGTCAGTAAAGATCACTTGTAAATTTATCGCTACAGAAATACTAGCATTTTCTTTCTTTTACTAAAAGTCTTTTATTTCCTTTATTTCCTTTATTTCCCTTATTAGGAATAGTAATAAATGGTATCACACATTTCCACCCATTAAAAATTCATGGCACTTATAGCACAATTTTTAAAGGAGTCATATTTTGCTATCTGATTTTTGTTTTAACCAATAAAAATTACCGATGTAGCATAAATCATTTGGTTGTTCTGGCTGAGTGCCTTCAGGACCAGACCTGAAAGTCCAGATCTCCTCATCTTTACTAAGCCATGACTGTATTTGTACACTATTCATTCCTGAGAGTGTGACAAAAACTCTATAAAATTGAAAAAAACTGTCAAGAATTTTCATTTCTAGTATATAGTGTATTCTCAGCCCATCTAAATCAGTAGTAAATGAAGTATAAAGATTTCCCCAGTAAGACTGGAGTTACCTACTGCAAGCTTTACATCCAGTGACTATTTGCCATTAAGAAAACAGTGTTTCTGCCTAAAACTGACAGTATTTTCTGTCTGAACACCATTTTCTCCATTTTAATGATTAAAGCAATGAGTAGGTTGTCTGATATTTTACAGGTTACTAGTCTAACCTGCATAACATTTAAGATAGACCCTTTATTGTAATATGAATGCCTGCTAAGAGTTTTTCTGTTGATGTTATTGTGAAATCATGGCATTTGCTTGGTTTAGAATGTGAAAGCACTTAAATGACACATCTCATTTTTCCTTCTGTCATTACCGCATTTGAAATTAGAATAGTAGATTAATTACCCCTTTAATGACAAGTGCTTGCCTAGACAAAGCTAAGATCAGGGCTAGCAGTGTGCCAGGCAATTTAGGTAGTCAGCAAACCATGAATTTCACACTGACAATGCTAGAGGCATTAATCACATATATTTTTCCTTTTCTTTCCTGTAGTCAAATAAATGATTATTTAGGTTACTTTAGGACTTTATTTTCCCAAGAACGTGCGGGGTTTATAGTTTTACCTTCTGTGCTCAGGAACATGTTTGGCCTTGGCTTTTCTTTTTTTCCCCCTCAGGGACCATGCCAGTTCCTATTTTGTTTTTTTTTTTTTTTTTCCTCTCCCTGTTATTCAATTCAGCATGATGTAGGGTGTTGTAAACACCACAGGGATCTGTGTGACTGGAGTGCCTTTGGCAAGAAGGTGCTTTAGACGTAAGGCCAGGAAACAAAGCCAAGCACCAATGCTTGAGCTGCTCTGTGACAATACAAGGGGGAGTAACACATGCTACATGTAGGCTGTTGTATCAATTTTACCTTTGCTAACTCAAAATTATCCTCATTACATTCAACAGAACTCAGTACCAGGTGGATAATTCAAGAGACAAAACTGAGAGATGCTGGTGCTTGGTTTCAGGGTCAGATGGCTGATTGAGAAATGAATAGGAAATTCTTTGCATGTCCCCAACAAAGAATTTTCATGGAATTAGGCTATGAAGAAAACAAGCTTTTATCCTCAGCAAAACCTCTGCCAAATACAATATCCTCCCAAAGTCTTTCTCCCTCACGTACCTGCACTTTGTTCTTCAGCAGCAGCTCAGTCTGGCCTGCTGTGCCTGCTTGTGAAAATGACTGTGATGGTGCTCGCTGAGTGTCAGTGTGAACAGCAATGTTGTCCTTGTTTTCCATAGAAACATGAGGTATTTAATTTAGGTGCCCCTGCTAGCTCCCAAACACAGAAGCTGCAGTCCATCTCTTATTTTTTTATTCTTGTTTATGTTTGAAAGGCAGAACAGTCATCTCTTTCCTGAGGGACTCTCTTTCCTCTCTCAGAATAAGGGCAGAGAAGAATCAAAAAGACTAAATCACCCCTCAGCTCTTAGGAAAGGTGATGTTTGATCTTCCCAGCCAAAATACATGTCATGAGTAAACTTGGAGGCAATTCCATACATGTCTTCCTCGAGCAGAGCTGCTTAGGGCACAAGATGTGTATCCAGGGCATGTGCAGCTTTGAGAAGCAGCAGTAGTACATTTCATAGAGGGGATGATGATCTAAACTGACCAACTGGTTAAATAAAATTCTCGGGCTCTATAGATAAGTAAATCTGGATTACGAGCCCTGATGGAGAACTTCAAATTTTGTTTGTTTTCCAAAGCCTCTGAAAAGTGTGGTTATTGCATCTGTAGGTTGTACATATATAAATAAAAAGCCTGGACTATTTTGTTTCATCTCTTTCCTGAGGGACTGTTCATCTTCAGTGCTACCTACCATTCTCTCACCTCTAAAAGGACAACAGTTCTCATATTTGCAAGAAAACTGATGGCTGGCAACATCCGCTTGGCTTTTATGTATGTTTTTGCATTTTTATTCTTTTAACAATACCTTTCAATAATACTTTTCCTGTAAAAGAGTACTTGCAGATATAATTCTAGGTTTGTTGTATAAGTCTTAAGTATATCTTCCGAAGAGACAAAGTAAATTATATCGGGTGTTTGAACACAAGAGTTCTTTTCAAACTTCAGTCCTATTAATTTCTTTCATGACTTTACTGCACCTAGGCAACATTGGCATCAATTTCCATGGAAAGTGAAGGATGCATAAGTCTTTTGTACCTTCTGAATGGCTGTAACCTCATAGATGCCTCTAGAGATACGAGATTTTACAGTGCTTCAAACTTTCAGAGCAAAAATTCAGAAAAGAAACATAGAAATTAACAAGCCAGATTAACCACTGGTGTCTCTATTGAGTTTGAGGGAAAGATATCAGGGGCAACTTTGGCCCATCCTATTAAAATAGTAGCCCAGGTGCTCCTGGTGAGTAATTCAGGAACCTTTTTTTAAAGTTCAAGGAACTAATAACTTCAGGATCTTTAATATAAATTCTAATACAATTACTATTTAATCCCTTTGAATGCATTTCAGTTTCATTAATTTGAAAGCCCTGATGTTATCAGGAGCCTACCTACTCTTGGTCCCTGAGGTAGTTTCGTTAGCTGAGGATGCAGTGTCACTATCTGATACCTCCTCATTCACCAACTCTATTGTTCTGCTTCAGCTTAAGCTTTCTCACTTAATATCAGCATGATATAATTGTGCCATAGGTGACAAATATATTATTCCTTCTTGTTATACTGAACTTCCTGTCTTAATTACCAAACTCATTTTTCCTCCACATCCCACTTGCTCGTTACTCATTTTCAATTATGATACAGATTTCCCTTAGACTTTAATTACTTCTTGCGCTTAAAAGGATAAATTAATTTTCTTATTAACCCTTTGACATCTCATTAGGATCACTGAATAGGACAATTCTGTTTTCTCGTGGCAGGCCATCCACATTATGTCAGTTTGCAAAAACACTAGAAGTCTTCGAAGGAATTTGCTAAAAACATTAGTAGTTCTTCCTGATGTGGCATCAGCATCTGTGTCATATGAAATTTTTTTTGCTTTCATAGAGCCACCATTTAAACTGGAACTGTCTTTATCCCTGTGTGGCATGGAGGAAACGTTGGCTTCTAACATTGGTGCTGTTGTGTTTACTTTGCTCTTTGCGTTTAATTTGCACTTTGACTTTCAAAAATGTTTATGGGATGAGGGAGAGCACAAAGGATCCCCTTTGAGCTTGGACAGGTCTCTGATAGGATGGGTATCAGACAAAATGAGAATTCAAGGTTTCCCTCCCTTCTGCATACAGGAGCATGCACCACTGCCTTGTTTATGGACAATGAAAATAATATCCCTTCAAAGGCCTTAAAAGGAAACCCATGTTCCAATTCCCCCTTATCTTCTGGTACACAAATCTCTAAGATGGTGTTAGACCATTTTATCGCCATAAATTTGATATTACAATTTGTAAACCACTAAATTTTTCTCATTGAAACAGACCAAAATTGCTCAATGCTTTGGCTGAGTTGTGCCTTCTGCAGTATTCCCGGTGCTGTTGTCTCCTTGCTCCTTTGGCTCTTTTGGATTCCTCACTGCTTACAGCTTTGTCCACAGGCTGCAAGCTCCCTGTGGGTTATGTGCCTCAGCTTCCCTCTTCTGTTTTCTTGCTTTCCTGAGACCTCTGGACCAAGGCAGCTCATCATGACCCCTGTTGATTCACGGAATGTGGGACTGTGGGTCACTGACACAGAACTGTCAGTGCAGCTGAGAAGACATTAATTCCTGATGCAAAAGAGAATCGTGAAATGAAAACCTTGCAACAATTAAAAGGCAGTTACTTTATTAAGACATCATAGAACTGGAAACAGTAAATATTTCATGTATCTAGCTGGTTTCAGTGCCTAGGGCTAGCTGCATGCTTTTCTGCCTATCAGATCTCCCCTCACTGGAGACTCTCACATCTATTTTTTAAGAATGATCTGTCCCACATACAAGTCACATATTGGGTTTGTTGAATGCTATTAAGCATCATACAGATGAACACTGATTAAAATGAGCAGATTTAGGGCTAGAATGGGATGAAATATGCATGGACAAATTGTTTTATAGATTAAAAATTTATTTTTTAAGTGTCTTACAGAAACATCTGGCCTCAATTGGGAAAAAATATTATTTTGATATTTCTTTGCGGAACAAACAGCTGTCATCTCAGAAGAAAAGTTTATTTCCCTTTAACAGAGATAGCAATGGAATTCCTCGGCAGGACTTGAAATAATTTTGGCATTTGAAATAGGCCAATGCAGAAGCATGTCTACAGAGCTCAGCTCTCTGAAAAAAATATTGAGGTGATTTAGTGATATTAAGCTTACAAAAATACTCACGATATCTGTTATTTGATTTTTGATGGTTAGCACAAAAAGGCTGATATGAGGGTACTGGAGACACAGTCAATTATTCCCTATCAAACTCAGAAACATATAAAGTGAAAAGTATTTCCAAATAACACAATATATACATGGAAAAAATCTAACTGAAAATTTCTTATTACAAAACACAGGATCCAGTCACTGATTTTGCCTTTGGAACAAACACTGAGGGAAAGATTGATAAAGACATGCCTGTAGACAAAAAATGGGATAAAATGATGAGAGTTTTGCTGAAGATAAGTTGTGCCACACTATTATGTTATCTCAAATACATTAGTGACTAAATAAAAGTGATCTAAAATAAGCAAACTTGAAAAAATCAACCCTCACACCAAACCAAAACCGAAACCGAAACCAAAACCCTCAAACAAAACACCAAAACATTTAATGGATATGTGTCACAGAAAAATTTGTTAGTTAAGCAGTTTTCTTCAGCAGAACACTGTTATCATGAGAAAATCTGGGAGAGGTGTTGGCAAAGGATTGTATTAAATAGTAAAAGTTTCTCTAGGAGAGGAAAGTTTGAACTCCTTTTTTCAGTAATGAACCTGGTAAAAGCATAAAAAAGGATCAAGGGATACCACCAGTGTTTTTAGACGATACGGGCAGTGCAAGAGAAAAAGAGAATCAGGATATTATGCAGAAGGAGATGAGATGGAGGACTGGAGTCAAAGGAATGAAATTACCTACGGTAGAACAAAGTGCACTTGAGGACCAATGAAAACAAAACAAGATGACCGTGCCAAAATTCCTGCTGCTGTCACATTGCCACCTAGATAACAATATCTATGCTGTTAAAACAATGTCTATGTTCAGATCTATTGCTACGTTTTGAATGATACAATATTGTAAGCTCTTTATTTCCTAGACTACCTTTTTCCTTGCAGGTTTGAGGCGTGAACCCCAGTGTGCAGTTTTTAAAAACTATTCATACGACTTAACACTTAACAATAATATTATAATCCTTTTTAGAACAAATGATGAGACTGATTACTGTGGCTTGAATTTTGCATCCATTTTACGATTGCTGTATGGAACTGGCAAAAAATGTTTTTAAATCAACGCAATTTGTTTTCCCACTGCTTCAAAACCGTAGTCCAGTCTAAAGGGCTAATCAAGCTTTTATATATTGCTATTATAGTTTTATCATAGAGATCTTGAACTTCTCTTTTTAAAAAAAGCTACATTCCTTTGGCATGTTAAATATAGTCTAAAGGTACATATAGTGATATTGCCAAATACAATTTCCAAAAACGCATTTCCCAAACCCTGCATCCCCAGGTTCTTAGAAATGACATTCTGTAATGAACTGTAGGTACTTTTTGATTAGCATAGGGATGAACATTCTTCTGTTTATCATTTTCCTTGCACCAATGAGGCATCTCTGCTGATTACTCATATTATGGTTAATTTGCAACTGATAATCAGTCCTAGTTTCTTAATAAACTTCTCATTAAGAGACTGGAGCTGTCACTTTACCTCCATGTTACTCTTCCTAAGTATAATCTGTGACCATTATGCAAAAGAAAGGACTGCTGGATGTCACACATGTCATTTGCAATCATGTACAAAAGCTTCAAAAGGAGCTTGTTAAGTAAATGCCCTTCATAAATCATTACCGTAAAATGGAAAGGTATAACTAATCACCATATTGCCACCCTGTTGCTGTATTTGGCTTTTCTGAGGAGGAGGCATGCTCAGCCAGTAGATATTTTAAAAGATCTTTACAAAATGCTTTCAGGGATCTCCCTGAACTTCTCATGCTTTGCTTATACCACAGCAAAACCAGCAGTTTAGTAGCAGAGAGGCTCAAGCTGAGTCACCTGGAAGATGCTTTAAGGTTCATTCTGAAACTGTTGCCTTCAGGAAAAAGTGATATGATTAAGTTTTGATGCCCAAGAATTTATCTTGCACCAGCTGGTCCAAAGCAAATTTTCAGATTAACATTCTGAGCCCAGAGTAAGAATGAAGTAATTCAATGTCGTCTGCAGAGAAATAAATTGCAGCTATTTGTGTTTTTAGTTCATACTATAAAGGAATAAATACATGCTTACAGATAACTGTTACATGTCAGGGGATGTGCAGCTGCAGTAGCAGTTAGGTTGAACTAGTCTGTCAATATTGCCTGCATTGCCAGTGTAAAAACTAGTCTTTGGTGTAGAGGTTTCCTGAATAAAATTCTTTAGTTCAGTCTTCTGAGCAACTATGTGACTCTGAAATCACACCCCAGGTTCTACCAGTCATGTGTTTTGACAATTCTTCATGGAGAAGGAAAAATTAAACCACGAGAGTTGGAGTGAGATTTGAAGTTAAAACACAGTACTTCGAAGGATTTCTTTTTGGAGATTTTTTTTATTTTTCCAGCTGAGTGGGTTTCATCTTGACAGGGACAGCATAAGTAATAATAAATGCAGAGTAGGGCTTTTAAAGAGAATTAAAGATAAAATCAAGAAGACAAGCCAGCCATAAATAATCAAAAAACCCTTCCTCTTCTGCAAAGGATCCCTGCCTCTGTGCTTCCTATGCATACATTCTATACATTCAGAAACCCTCAGTAATAGCCTGTCACTATTATTTTCTCCCAGGGAAATATTTGTGGCAGAGTTACTTCTAAAACATGCATTCATGATGTTTACTCATTGTCTTGCTTCCAATCATGATTTTTAAGCTGGTTACACAAAAACAAAACCAAAAAAAAATCCTAGATTGAAGAGGGTTGTTTATTCCACAAGGTCGTGTGGTGCTGTAGCAGCAAGTTGCAGTGCCTGGATCTGAGCTATGACCAGACAAATGGTATCTTTAAGACCTACTTATCCGTCGGCTTATGTGAATCTTCTTTTCCTAAATTATCTAGAGAAGCTCATTTCTAGCGTGCTCACGTAAATTAAATGCTACATCTCTGTATCTAACCTAAATTTGTTCTCCTTTTAATGTCTTGCCACTGCTTTCTGAGATAAAGATTGTTTGCCTCTGAAAAGTGTCTCCACTTATCCCTTCTGTATCTTCCTGAAAATAGTAAAAATTAACAAACAAACAAAAAGAAAAGATAAAAGAAAAAACACAAGACAATAAAGTATTCAGGATTTGTAGATTGTAGCAAACTAATTCAAAGTTTTCCCTCTCTGTGTTTATAATGACTTTGGGGAAATTGTCACAACTGATGTCAGTGGGAAATACAGCTTTATACATTAGGACAGAATGTGTGAGGTGATGACATTCCATGTTTTTAAGGAACTACAAAACATTCAACACAGAAGTGCATTTCAGCATCTCTTATTTTCTCTCAGGGATTTTCAGGTGATAGTACACCAACATTCATTTTTAATACAGCGTCTTAGGAACAGAAAAGCTTTCTTTTAGAGTTGTTCTCAGTAGTCGTTCTTCCTGTTTTACCATTACCCTGCTGTGCACTGGCCGTTCCATGTTCTTTATTTTACGTCATTTAATTCCTTTTTTCTGTACTTTTAGCAAATATCCTTTAGGATTGTATCGCAACATCCGCTAACAAAATGAAAACTGATAAATGATTGTAAAGTACCTCAATACACTATTTCTCTTTATGCTGTAAATTAAAATGTTTAACTTGGGAACAAGACTCTTGTCTAGTTCCATATGTTCTTTGATTGTGGCTATAAAATAAGCTAATTATTTCCAGAAACCAATTGCTTTTCATTAAGGAACAATTGCAGAGATTTGACTGTCTATGAGTGTGTTGCAAAGATATTTTGACTGGATTAAATTTTTAGTTACACACCATCATCAAGTTCCTGTCACATTTCAGTGTTATTGATTTGAAACAGAAGTGGAATTTTGATATCATTTATTCTGCACTGCATATTGTGTAATTATTCAAATGCTTTGTTTTCATTTGTGCTTTCCTACTTGTTTTAAATGTTATTACTTGCTTCAATGCTTTTTCATTTTAGTGAATACACTGATAAATATTTCTATCAATTGCAGATGTGATTTTTGCATAAGTAACTGAAATCCTACTACCATGGTTTAATGCAATATTAGACAGCAGAGGAACTTGTAGAAGCAATTAGAAAGTCTGTGCATGTGTTTGTTTATTGAGTTACTTTAAAAATGCTCTAAAGGGATTGCCTGAGCAGAAAAAAGGACATTAAAGCTGTTAGTTTCACTGTCAGATTTTTAGATGTCCTCACTGTGGGCAAAGTGCTGTCACAGTCACTCCAGTTTGCCTGTAAACTGCAGTTTCCTTTTTATTCTCCCAAGGAAGGGATGAGCGTTTCCGTGTGTAGTGGGACTGACAAGGCAACTCCCCCGGCTGCAGAGGAAGGGCTGTGCTTCAGGTTACCCTGAATTATAAATCTCCAAACTAGAAATGTCTCTTGGATATCTTCATGCATTTTGTGCTTTTTTCCTCATTGAGATTGGGATTTAATATGGGGAATACAACATTGCTCCATGAACAGCCATTCTAAAATCAGTGGGAGTATTTCAATAAGAAACTAACAGCTCAAACTTCCAGCTCTGGCCTCACCTTCCTTTCCAAATTCAGTCACAGAGAGGAGTTGTCTGTATAATTGTAAGGCGAACCTTATTATTATTACTATTGTTTTTTTCCTCTCCGTTTTTCAGACTAATAAAACAACACAGTGGAAAATTTAAAATTTCAACTGTATTCCCTACTTCTGCCTCTCTTATGGGGCACTTGCATGGTTGGTGTGAAAAGCAGTGGGGAAACTATATAACCTTGAAATTGATAAAATAAATATTACTGAAGAATTAATTTGTTTGAAAATTCATTGTATATACAAAATTGGATAACACTTCTTTCAATTTTCCATTGTGATATTTACTTAGGAACAGAAAATGCTTTCAAAATAACTCTAGGTGGGGGTGCTTGTGGAAGTAACATAAAGCCCACTTTGTGACCTACCATACACAGAATTTATGTATGTTAGAAACCCGCTCAGGGGCTGTTGCAGTCAGTAGAGAGGCAAGTGCACCTTTTGATGGCCACAAGACAGGAACAGGAAGATCCTTCTTGTTACTCTGTTGTCCACAGCTAAATATTTTTTAAAGAGGGCTGTGAGAGAGACGATGGCCACAGAACTCTGCTGGGAATCACCCAGGTACTGACTGACCCTCACCAATGGCACAGCAGAGCGTTTGTGCCAAAGCTTGGTGTATGTGATCTGCAGAAACACTGCAGGAGCAGAAGCCTAATGCATGAGCTTCCCTTCTGGATCTCACCTTTTTAATACCATACTTTAGCATATTATAGAGCTCAAGTCTATTAAGTATATATTCATTATATAACACATATTAGTCCAGAAAAAAAGAATTACAGGCTCAATACTTATTATCCATGTAGATGGATTATTTATAACTCAATGGTTGGCATTATAGTATAATCATCAATTTCCTTTGCTTTTCTCTTCCCGAAAGGAAGTCTTCACAGCTAACAAGGAAGAACTGTTTTCAGAACATCACTTGGTAACAATTTTCATTTCCTTTGCATACTTTAATGCAATCAGCACAGCTTATATCTGTGTAGCAATCAAATTACAAAGTCAACATAATCCAATGAAATGTTGAAGAGCCAAATAATCAAATTCAGATAAATATTAATTGCTGTACTTTCTGCACCTGGATTTAAAAAACAAAAACAAGAAAACCACCACATAGAACTTTCTGTATTTAATTGCAATGTTTTAAGTAAAAAAAACCCAAACAACAAATCCAAATCAGAAAAATACCCATGACCCCTTTCCCCACAGGACCCAAACCCAAAACTTCATATGATCTATTTTTTCTTTCTATTAGGAACAGGTCTTGTCAATATACAGATTTAGATACATATTCCTCAGACATCCCAGTGAAGCTATTTATCATTTTTCCTTTCCATAGCAACTTTTATTAACTAATTACCCATCTTTAAGATGGAAATATTATCCTTATTTGACACAGCCATGGATTCCTACTGAACATTTGCAGTTCTAGTTATGGAACCAAACTAAGATTAGAATATCCATTACTGAAGCAGGCCCCAATGTCAACAGGGTACTTATTTTCACTTGTTCACACTATGAACGGTGAATACAGAAAGCCCAGCAAACAAAAAATAAATTACCATTTCCAGTTCTCCTCCCCAGAGGTGCCTTTACCCTTTCATTAGAAAGCAGCTGCACACACAATTAATTTAACATTGATCCTTGTGCGTCCCTTCCAACTCAGAATATTCTGTGATTTTGTGAAATAACTGCAAGGGGTGGGATCTCCAGTACAGAGAGAAATGAGCTCTTGGGGATGAGGGCAGAGGCCTAGTGATGCAAATTTAATAGCTACAAATGGAGAAAATCAGTACTCTGGTAGCAACTCGTGCATTTTAGTTTTCTGCCCTCATTCATGCATCCTCTTTGGTTGCATCACATGCCTGATGAGGTGTGTGTGCTGTTACACACAAAGTTTTCCAGTGGGAGTTGCACAGGAAAAAGATGCAAATGGGAAGCTGAAGAAATGTCACTTTTCTGAAAACAACAGTTAAAAGAAAAAAGTATTACTGGTTGTTTGGATTACAACCATCGGGCTGGTTCTTCAGGTTTTGCAGCCTAAGCACAAGCTGGACTCATCCTCCCAGTCTGACTTGCCTGTCCTTCACCCAAAGCACAAAATCAAACATCTCATTGTTTTGTGCATTCTACCAAAAGTTTATTACCTGAGGCAGATGGAACTTGAATATTGTGCCAAGATTTCACAGTGGGCTATGCTGACGAAGAGTGTAGTTTTCACTGTTACATAAGTTTCTTACAGAAGTAGGAGACAGCAACTGTAATTAAAGCACAATTGGATAGAAAATGCGTCTTACACAGACAGAATGTGAAATGTAGGAACAGGACTTTGCTTCTTTAACAAGAGCTTCCACTAGTCATTTAGGGCTCCCTTTGAACAGAAGGAAATGGCTGCAGGTATTATGACATCCTCTCTCATTTAATTACCATTGGAATTCAGACAAGATGATAGCGAGTAATTGAGAAGTTATCAATTACTACATTAACACACTTATGACCACTGAGATCTCACAGATAACTCTAAATTTGGAGAGTTTAGGTTTCAGCAGTTATTCAGTCATAAAGTAGTATTAAAAATTGTTGAAATATGTACTTCTAGTACCAGTGAGCTTCATAATAATAATCTGAAAATGTTAAAGTGCAAAGTTAATTTGGATATTGAATTTCAAAATCAGGCAGAACTGTCAATGGTCAAGTGGTAAAATAGATGTATTTGCTCTCTTGTCGTTAGAGGTTAACCTTCTCAATTACACACAGAGCACACAAAGCAAGAGAACTGCAGATATTGCAGTGGTCCTTTCTTTCGAAAGAATGGCGTTAAAAGTGAGGGGAAAGCTTCATGATCAAAGCAGAAGGATTTGATATTGTGTTTTCAATGCTAAGACTTGCCTCTTGACATCGCCGCTTATGTTTGAATACAAACATATTCAGCATAAGAGAGAAACAAGAGTTTGTGACCATGAAAACTTGAAACAAATAGAACCAAAATGTGCAGGGCAAATTCAAACTTACTTCAGTTGGCAACACTGTGAGTGTCAGTCAGTGCAACATTTCCTAGGACACAAGTCTTTCCTCTTTGTGCTTGAGGATCTTCCAAATCACCTTTGTCCTTTCCATGATGGGGCTGCAAGTGCAAAGAGAACATGAGAGTTTCAAAGCCTTCCTGATGAGATTGTTTCAGTTCTATAATAATTTTCATCTGGACAGAACAAGGAAGTGTAAGGAATAGGAGTGCCAGGTCCTGACCTATGCAAACAAATTCATAAATGCATCTTGTATGTATTATTAATGTTAAGACAGACTTCATATAATGACAGAAGGTCTTTGAAAATAGCATAAAAAATTAAAACTTTTTATCATGAGGTGTGTGTCAAATGTCAAGTTGTTAATGGGCATGCATGAAAAACATCTCTTAACAGCTGTGCAACCTGAAGGTAGAAACAGCTTACTTGAAAGGTTATCAGCTTTGGGATTCAGTCACAGTTCAGTCCAGGCACTCAACAACATCTCTGTGTATTTAAGCACCAAAGACATCCCTGAGATCTCAGTCTTCTGTAGACTACTTCACTGTGAGAAGCCTCTCAGTTTCTGCATTTACAGAACAAGACAGAAGGCCAGTAGCACCATTACTCACACGTGTACTGTAGTGCCTGCAAGACTGTGGACAGCTGTCAGTAAGGCCTTGTGTAAAATTGTATTAACACAATTTTATTCTTATTATTTACTATCATAATTATTATTATTACATTATTATTATTATTATTACAAAATTAAATTATTATTATTACAAAAAAATACTGGTTGCCAAAGGACTGAGGCCCTGGGTGTTTGGTAAAACCAGCACTAACGATAACAGCAATTATCCAGCCTATCTGAAACACGTGTTATACTGTAAATTCAGATGTGACACTCCAGACCATTGACAAAGCACACAAGACAAAGATGTTGCCTTGCACTTTGCTTTTCTGACTCAGCCTTCTCCCTTATCACTGTGGGCTAGGTAGTGACCAGCACTGCTCTCTGGGTCTAGTCAGGGCTGCTGGACGTGCTCTGCTCCTCTGCTCTGGGTACTGTGTGAGAGCATCCCTGTTTGGTGAGGGCACTGCCCTGCTGTCACCTCCATCCCAGCTCATCTTCCTTTGGTGGAGCAGTCTGGTCTTGTTGCTTCCTGACAAAAAAAGACATCAAACACCTGCTTTTGCTGCCTGTGGATGTGTAAATCAATTTGTACAAATGTAATTGTGCCTGCATAAGCAGTTGCCAGTTTCTCCTGGGTATATGAAACTCAAAGGAACCACATGTAAGAGCAGAATCCTTTGCACTGTGACATCCTCTCTGGTTAGACTGCTGATCAAATTAATTTTTAAATAATCTTTCTGACTGGCCTGAGGTGTTGGAGAATAAGGACAATAATTCCTATCCCCTACATAATGCTTTTCATTTTTCAAGCTATTTAATAACTGTAACAACTGAAACTACTCCTTCAGGTACCCTTGTAACAACTAATCCTTTATACTTCTATTGTGTCTGACACCGGATGTTCTCAAAGTATTTTATGTATTTAATGGATAAAGCCTCATGCAGTCTCTGTGTACGAAGCCTTACAGGACCAACTGAGTTTTAGAGCACAAACAACTTTAAAAAAAATCAGCAGGTTCTCCCTTGCATAGCAAAGGGAAATAAGGGTGATCTTCATGAACCTTTATTGAGATATCAAACTTTACAACTTACAGGAGTCAAATCTTGTGCCCCTTTTTTTTTGCAAGAGGACAAGTTGAAGCACAGAATAATGAAACAAGTAGCTAATATCTGAAAACAGACTTCCCATTGACCCATACAGCCTTGCCTGTGAGGCACGAATTTGTCCTCTAATGTGGGACTGAGACACTGTTCCTGTCCTGATCAGTGAGGTCTCAAAGGACTGTGAAGGTGAAGAGTCTCTGTGCCACAGGATGTTATGAAAAGTCCCCATATTCTCTCCCTCCACCATTTTACCACCAACATGGTATTGGGAATTGTCTTTAGCTCCTGCAATTTTCCCCAAGATTATAAATAATGTAATGAATGTAGAATTCTGGCACGTGTTGAAACACCTTTGATCAACACCAGTTTAAGAAAGGTTTAAATTAAATATGTTGTATTACATACACTTCCAGATTCAAAATGGCAAAATATAACTGGTGAAAAATTTGCAAGGATTATGGTGCTACTTAGAAGCAAACATAGACCACACAGGAAATCTCTGAAGCTGAAGACACAGCTGGCAGTGTGAAAACTGGAACAGTGCCAGAAGTCCACCCTTCTCCTGCAAAACAATAACACACTTGTCTTGGTGTGAGACATGATAGACCAAACCCCAAACTACTGACTCTTCTAGGAGATTCTGTGCACCATGGTGATGCATCAGAGCCCTTGCTGATAACGTGGCAAGCCACATAGATTGTTTTGCTTGTGCAACCAATTTTAAACCCTAAAAACAAAAGAAGGCTATAAAACCCTTTTCCATGCAGTTAATTTTTTTAGAGCACTTCCCAGGCTTGCTGCATCGCTGAGATGGTACCACATGCCTCATTACACCGTGACACTGTGTCAGCAGCACAGATTGCCACTGGCTTTCTCCCTCACTTCCCAAGTACAGGACTGCAGCTCAGTGGCACTGTTTTCTTTCAGGGAATTGAAAAAGAAAAGAAAAGGAGAGCAAAATCACTAGGTGCACTGGAAGGCATGGTTTGTTTCCTCTCTAGGATGCACAACAGGAAATATCTCATTTTTTAAGCAGATGTCTCCAAGCTGCGTGTTCCTCTCAACATCTCTGCTATCAGAAACAAGTGTGTAACACAACTGCTGGTTCACCCTTCACACAGGTCACAAAAGTAGGACAGGAGCAGTGCAAGGTATTCAGTGCATTGATAGGAGGAGAGGAATCAGGCCCATACTTCACTTATATCCAGTTACATTCATCTGCCTAACGTCAGACTCTCTCAGGTCCACTATAATTTGCAAGTGAGAAAGGACACAGACAACATTTAGACCTCAGACTTTGGCTCATAGCTTTGGGTTTTGTGATATTCTTGCATAAGCCTACCTACCTGGGAGCCTGCTGGGCAGTAATCATTTAACAGGGGCTGGGAAGCAGTTAGGAGTTTATCTCTTACTGCTCCATCTTGTTCTGAGAACAGCCTGGCAGCAGAGGGGACATCAAGAGTGGCACCAGGAAGACTTGTGAAATGCTGCAAGACTTGTGGCAGCAGGGACCTCCCTCCTGCTTACATCTGAGCACAGGGAGACGTGGCGTTTTTGGGAGCACTGATTAAGGAAGGCAGTCATTACAAGCATGTGAATAATCAGTGTAACTGCATTTTAAATAAGGCACAGGAAAAAATGAAATTATAATTACACTAGCAAGAGCCATCAGTTGATAGCACTACCAGGAGCCCTTGTTCTTTGAGGACCCAGTTAGCAAAGCTTGAGTGAGGGTAAGTTTTTTAACTTTCCCATCTTAAATAGTGGCACCGGTCAGACACTTGAAGCTCAGAAGGTGCTCAAGCATCCTGCTGAGTAAGGCTTTGAATCACCAATTCCTCTGGTTAACTAACTGGGATGTGATCCAGCCACAGCAATCTGACAACATTTTGATGGCCTAATGTCCGAGAAATTAATTCCTCTGATGTCCAGCCTCACAAGTGGGCATGCCGGCTTGCTGTGCTTAAGAAAACCCCTCCAGTATTGGCAGAGACCTCCCGGAGTACCTAACAGAGAAGGCAAGCAGGTGCACACAACAATTTGTTGGAGATTCAGTGATCAAAGTCTATTCATGTTAGCAACAACAGGTATGGATAATACTGGCACACATATATACCAAGAATATTTTGACAGTTCTGAGTGCCCTTTCACCCAAAGTCAGGGCAGTCTCAAGGAATTCAAATGTCTTCTTTGCATTTGGCTTTTTCTAAGTGCTGAATTCCTCATACGATACAGTGAAATCATATTCTCTTCTGGTTTTGCCCTCTGCCAAATATGTTTATTTTCATTGCCAAATTTTCCAGTGTTTTTATAAGCCCGAGTGAGCTGTTCCTTCTTTCCACCTGTCAAGATCAAGCATTAACACCTATGTCTTTGTTATTCACTTTGAAGTTTTTTCCTTTTACACAGCCAAAATTAAAAATATATTTACTGTTACTATTAGCAGGCCTGACATATCTGAGAATAAAACTGAAAATATGCACCTAAGGACTGAGAATTCTCCAGCAATTTCATTTTGATGTGATTAGTAGTTGAATAGTATAGATTAATTTATTTTATTCTATGAGATTTCTTGTCACATAAAGGAAATGCTCAGTGACTTAGGGCAGACTTAGAAATCTTTTCTTAATGATGTTGGAAACATTGCAAATGCATGAATTAAGAAATAGCTTTATACTTTAAAGAAAGCATTTGATTTTATTAGCCTGGGGCATTAGAAGACATAAAAGATGTAGTGAAGTTATTCCCCCGCCTCCTTTTTTGTCATGAGGAACTGAAATGTAACATATATACTTCTAGCATACATTTATCTCTTCTTCCTGACAAGCCTTTAAAGAAATGCTTGACCTAAATGTCAAAATCTTGGCTATAATTTTTAACTGAAAGACCAAAGAGGAGATATGTTCCTAAGATGGTATATCTTAATTTTTCGAGAAGGAAAAATACAAAATCAACATGTGTTAAAAACAGTTGCAAGAAAATTCAGATGAGAAAGCAGAGGTGAGAAAATCTAATTAGACTACATGGATACAGATGTACTGCTGCACTGGAGGTCAGTGCCTGAGCACTGCTGAGAAGAGCTCAGAGCATGAACTGGCTGCCTGTTACTAACCAGAGTGCACCACTGAAGATAAATTTTGCATGTGTATGTGTACTCATGTTAAATCCTGGATCCGGGGTGCATCTTAAAGGAAGACACTCTTGGGATTGGAGATAGAGTGCAAATTTGTGTTGGGAATAACACTCCAGATGCCCGTGCTCACAGCTCTAACAACCCTGGCGTGCACTTCCCGCAGACAGAGCCCCAAAGGCTGGTTGCACATTCAACAACCCCATTACTACACACCTTGTTGAGCAGGTTTTCCCATAGTTGATAGCTACTCGCTGTTACGTTTTACCATGTCCTCAACAGACACATTTTTATGGATCTATGTAGCTAATTTCTGTTTTGCAAGCTGAGATGTGTTAGAATTTATTGTTCCATGGCTTTACTGCAGAGGTGGAGTTTAACTCTTGACACATCACTTGCACTGAGCTGTTTTCAGTTCCTCTTTCCTTCTCCTCTCTCTGACATTTGGCTTTTTATACTCTCCAAGTATTGCTACATCTTTGGAGCTCATTTTTTAATTTAAGTATATAATGTGTCCATTCTGATTTGGTAATCACTTCTGGCAGCAATAAGTGCATTCAGTTAGATGGTTGGCACATTTGAAAGTTTTTCATGATTTCAGGATATTCCCTGGGAGTCGCAGAAAGTTGTTTCATTCAACCTCTCACACAAAACCAGAAAAAAGGAAGCTTAGCTAGTTCTTTTGACCCAATAATTTGTGACAGCTAAAACAGGTAAGGCAAACAGGTCTGATGAGTGAACCATGTTGTAAGTCAAAAAAAAAGCACTTTACCTCAGAATCATATGTCCTTTGGTATATCATCTAGCCTTTTTTTTCCTTAAATAACAAAATATAGATGAGCCACCATAAACAGAAATCTACTTTAAAACATTATTTACTATCAGTATATAGCTATATTTTTATACAACACATATCATTTTTATAATTATATATGATTATACATTTATTTTTTTTTTCCTTAACACATAAAGCATTTTATATTAACAAATGAAGTTAACTTAAATGTGATGGTCTGCTTCTAGATTCAATATTTATCACATTTCTGAAGTGTGTCCTAAACTAAAATACACACAAAGAACACATTATTTTAACTTCTGCATTTTTCGTTGAAAGGATATCTTCTATATGGCCATCAAGCAAATTGCATAGGATTGATCACTAAACCATTCTCCAATTTCAAATTAATGTACTATACACGAACATCTTATATAAGCTAACCTTTATTACAAAAAAATGGTTTTTAACCTTAACAACCTAAAATATTTAGAGTAGATTTCACTTTAGATTTGATTGCTTGCTTTGGGTTGTTTTAAAATATTTAGTGGGGCTTTAGGGAGGAAGGGGGGATTTGGTTGTTTTTTGGTGGTGGTGGTGTTTTCGTCTAGAAAATGTGACCCAATAAAGTTAAAACAAGTATGTCTGTAGGAACGAAAATATGAAGTGTATCATCTGCAACCTGCTGTGCACCACCAGACTAAACCCTTTTTTAATTTCTTATGCTTTGCTCCAACATGTTTTAGACAAGAGTTATTTACATTTATGACCAAAGACTAAGTCATTGAGCATTTTATACTCTTATGAATTCATTGCACACCAAATTTCATATAGGAGGAGGCTGTTCTAATTTTAAAACTGGAGTTTAAAGTCTTAACAATGTTTAAAAGAATTTGAGCAAACTATCAAATAAAGAAAAATAATTTCACATTGCCATCTTTATCAATTCAGTAGAAATTTAAAAAAATAAGATTGATAAGACCTTTCATGCTGTACAAAAGTAATTCTAATATCTAGAAAGCTTTTTAAGATACTTTCAACTTCATGGTTTAAAGATAAACATCCTTTGGGAACACATCTGTATTTCTCTGTGTTCAGAGCTGGCAAAATGAACCATGTCCTGCAGTTCTGAAGCTCTTTGAGGAAAGGTAATTGAAAGCTTTTGACACACAGTCTAAAAAATCAGATGAAGACCTACCTATCACTCATTTTGCAATATTATGAGAAAATAAGGTGGACAAATAGCTGGAAGCAAATTTGTGCACTTTTTTATACAGACTAAATAGTATCTCCTACCTTGAATTTAGCATTTACAAATGATGAGACATTTTTACAATTCAGAGCAATCTATTTCAAACACTTTTTATTTTTCGAATATTCCTAATGTGATTTCTATCTTGTCTAAAATATTAAAGGAGAAAACAATTAGTTGTTTCTATTTCACCAGTGCAGAAAATGACAACAATGTAGACTATTTATTGCTATATGCAATGAGATGGTGGCAAGTGTAGGAAAAAGATGCTTTTTTTCAGAAAAGACTTCAATTTAATTTTAATCAATGACTAGATTGCTAAATTTTGCTCTGAAGAGATTTGACTGGTTCAATATTTCTTTTACACATGATGGAAATAAGAAAGAGAATGTTCCACATTGGACAGGAAACATGTCCACAAAAATAACAAGCCAAGATCCTTTCAATAGAAGACAAGGGATTACCCTGTAAGTTACATGTGATCAGAGAATCTCAGAGAGCTGAAGGAACGTGTCTTCCAGTGATAAATTCATTTGGACAGAAAGTGTCAGCTCCTTTTGTACATAGGTGATTGTCCACAACAGAGATCCAGATAGAGAAGAAAAGATTTTCCATTCCAAGATGATTTAAAATATCCATACATTTCCATAATAACTGATATTATCGAAAAGCAGTTTGCCTCCTTTGCTGAAGACCAGCATCCAAATAATATAGATGAAGTAGACATACAAACAATATGTTTGGAAATACTTGCAGTAGCTACTCTTTCAGATCAGATTTAAGCATTCTACCTTGGCGTGGGGTATCACATATCATGAGTAAAGACTTTAGTAGGTGAAAATGGTGCAAATGAGAAGCAAAGAATTAGATTTAAAATAAGCCTACAAGGTCAGATATCTTTTTGGTATATTATCGTTTAGGACATAATACTAGGTCAAAGTATTTCAGTGTTCAATAATTTCACAGTAACAAAAAGTTAGATGAAAGGAAATAGACAGAAAAGTATATTTTTACAAGAAATGGTATAACACCCCAAATATTTTTCAGCTATGATTACAAAATATCATGTCATATCATAGTTAAAAGAAATTAGTCAAGACAAGATTAAGGACAAACACAAGAAGGGGAGAAGGGAGAAAGAGGTTCTGGTCAGACCAACAAGAAATTAAATGTATATTTTTTTTATATATTGCAAAAAAAAAAATTTAAAATTTTTGATTTTAAAATCACAGATAAAAGTCTGTGAACACACATGAAAAATGCCCCCAAATAAACAAAAAACATTCACACCAAATTTAGTCTCTGTTAGAGTAGAAAGCTTTGGCAAAATTACATTTTCTATTAATTTCCATTTTACCATGCAATTTCAGTGACTTCTGTTTCCCATATAGCACTTTCCTGACCTTGAGGTCAGGGATCCACCTACCTAACTTGCAATGGTTCTGATGTAAATAATCTTCCTAACCTAATCATTAGTTGAGATTTTGTATGCAAAGATGATAAATTTTCAGGATTTGGTCATCTATTTTCATATGAGGTGAATTATACCTGTTTTTCTCCACGGAATAGATAAATGGAGCTCTACTCCCTCACGTGCACCTCATGTTTGCATGGAACACCTCAGGGCACTACAATACTTTTCACTGGGACCAAGTAGAGGTGTGTGTGTGTATGTGAAGAGAAACACTAGAACAATCTGGTCAAAGCAGAGATAATGTAAAATGTAACTTTGACTTTAAGACCACATACTAAGGAATAGAAGAGGATATAAGGAAAAGACAGCAGCATTACTGAGAGTACTGATAATGCTGAACTGAGGTGGTAAGTCCCTTGTGGTTGCTTCAGATCTGAAGATGTATCCAGCTGAACATGTCTGTATCAAAGCACAGCCTGGATAACACAGGCATAGCATAATGGTAAAAGTCCCATAACATACCTCAGGCAAGCCAGACACAAGCAATTGGGAGCTAGGTGTGTTTTCTTTTTAAATGCAAGGAGGTACATAACTCTAGCTAAAGGTGGTGAACTGGCAGGCACTGCAGTAGCCCACCAATTAACATAATTTTTCCTTAAGGTTACTTACTACTTATTTCAGTACATACACCATCTGAAATATATGCAAATGCAGCTGAGAGTCACTAGGGACTGTTTTGTTAGAAGTGATAATCAACCTGAGCATTAAAAATGTGCTGCAGGCTAAACAAGTTGGCCTATAGCACTACAAGAGGCACTTAGCTTTGAAAATCCTCATAATCATTGCCAATACATCTATGTCACAGAAACGAAGAAGAAAAAGGGTATAATCAAGCCAAGCTGAGCATGTAAAGAATCATATGGGAGATGGGAATAGCAGCCACTTCTGTACAGTGAACTTCTGTGTTCAAGCCAGATGTTTTACTGACAACACTTTCAGATGTTGCATGAATATTTCAGAGCAAAATGAGCCCAAGCTACAAATTAATGAGTTCTTTTTTCAAAGCCACTTAGATATGCTATTACAGCTAAAAACATTCTCCCTTTCTGACATAGCTATTTTATTTGGATGAAATAGAATGCCTTATTCAGCCCAGGAAAAAAATCTCTATTAAAAATGTATTGGAATGCAAAGAAATTTGTGTAAGTATTTGTAACAAAAGACTCTTAAAAGTATAGAGACTCTCAGATGAAAATACCATGGCTTAACAAATACAAGACAAGTTAATGATATCCACAGAGCAGTATGGTCTGAAGTTGCAAGCCTTTTCTTGTCTGAGTAGTTTCCCCATACCATATCCATAGTCTATTGAATATCTTTTGTCCCCATAAGAAAACAAACAAAAAAAACCCCTGCCTCTTTAATATATGAAGTTGAATGTTTCAGCTGAAAGGCTGGATCTAAAATTTTGAACCAAGATTAGAGAAACCCTTTGTAAGGCAGATGTTAAGACAGTAGATTTCTGCTTTTTTGGTGCATATTGCAACAGTTGTCTGTATTTCAAGAACAGAAGCAGTAATCTTGGGCCGCTTCATTCACAGATATTTTTGTTTTGGACATGTCAGATGCAATATTTTACAAGAGATTAAATTTTAACACTGTTATGGTAGAATCCATTTCGAAGAATATCACGTCATATGATTATCCAGTTCAAACTGATGTGTAAATAAAGGCAATTGGTCCTGATCAAGAAATGCAGTAACCATCTGTCCACCAACCTTTCTGTATTACTTCCTTCATGCAATTTATTTGTATGCTGTATTTGATAAAAGCTTTTGGATAACTTCAAAATTTGCCCTGACTTACATTTCAATGAACGATACATTCATTAGTGGACTACACTTTGAAGATGTTTTCTATAAATTAAGGAGTTTGTCTATGTATCTTAATGGAATGTATCAGCCAAATTAGAACGTGAAGAAGTCTGTAAGTCCATAATGTGTCTTTTTCTCTACTACTACTTTCATTTATAAAGTCTTTTGAAGGAAACACAAATTTCATTGCCTTGAAAATGCGAGATTTTATCAGTGAGTGAAAAGAAATCAAGTTGCTGTGATGTGGTCTCCAAGAAACAGGTGTAATAAAAAGATTCTTTTTACACTAAGCCTAAACTATTAGTGTATATTTACCTCCTTTTCCTCATGTAAAACACCAAAAATGTGATTCAAAAACCTTGTCCCTGCCAGACCCAACAGTAACTGTTGAGGCTTTACCTGTGCGGGTCTGATGGCAAGTTGTTTTCCATTGTTATTGGTGTTGTTATTACAGATAAACTTGGGAGAGGTGATTTGGGACAAAATTCTCAGTGGAGGTAATCACAAATCCAGAAATATGGATGACTGGAGGTTGTCTAAGTCCTGTTGTTTTCTTACAGTATAATGTTACAACGTGGCTTCTCCCTGTTTAACCTTCCAACTTTGTCTTTGCTTTTCAAATCCTGGTTAATTAGAGGATTTCTCTTCTTTGTGACACTGGACTCTTATGTCACACTTTAATTACAAGGACTCTGTAGTGTGCTATTAACTGTGGATTTTTGCTTCTTAGATTTGTGTGTTAATTGGTGATATCAGCATTCAACTTTTTCTTTTTTTTCCAGAAATGTTCTTCATTATAGTAATTAACCACATATCCAGGACAGCCAAAATTAACCATTTATGAACTTATTTCTTCAGCCAACATCTGTGAAGACCTTGTATTTCCATTCCTGCTTATGCTGTGAAAATGAAGAGTAAAAAAATACATGCCATGAAAATAATTTATCTTTTGAGAGAAAAAATCTTCTGAAATACTCACGCACCTTTTGCTTTTAAAATACTCAGATAAATTATGTGTTTGGTTTTGTTTTGGTTTTAATTATTGTAGTTATTTTACATTTTTAATTATATTTCAACCACATTAGTGAGCTTTTCTTTTCAGCTATTACATCTACACATTATACTCACCATATGTATATTGAGCCACTCCTATTCATATAATCTTGAAAACTGATGTCAAAGGTTAAATCAAAAGTTGTCATAAAAGCAAGAATAGGCAACACAATACTGAATAAACACATACAAATACATAATTTCTCTTCCTCAGTGTTGGTATTATTTTGAATTGGGAAGCTTTTCTTGTAGTCAGAATGGTTTGCAATCTCTGTTGAATGGCTTTTGCTTTCTTCCTTCCACAAACCCTATCTTAGAAATAAGGTAATTTTCCTTAATTGTATCTATCATGCCTGTTTCATGGAAATTCTTTGGTGCAGGATATGTTTTTCCTGTGCTTGTATATGCTTTTCCATAGTATCTAGTACAATATAGCCTAGTATAATGCAGTACGATGCCACTCTCTAGGTGGTCTCATCCCTTGCAATGAGCTTGAAATTCGCCTTTCACTAACTGTTCCTTCAAGTTTAAGAAGCTGGCCACTTGTGTTAAAATAGACAACACAGGGAAGGGTATAACACGATAGACAGTGTGTGTCTAGATATTTTCTGTGGGACAAATTGCTCATTCAGAGCAACATGATTTGAAAAATTGACTGATAACTAGGAAGTGCTTTACAAGGCTATAGTTTTTGTTTTAAAGGACACCCTTAGTCCTCTGGCTGGAGAAAGCTGGGTTTGTAACTCACCTGTGGAAAGGTCAGATGTTGCACACATAGCTCAAAACATGACTGCAAGATGCTCAGAAGTTATGATAATACATTTGGAATAGTGCAAAACAGAACTTGGAAAATATATGCTATGGATACTGTCTGGATTTTCAATGGAATTCAAATTTTTGGTTTACTTCAATGGAGAAGAATAAATATCTTGAGAAGAAGCGTAGCTGCTGGCTAGATCTTTCGTTGTAATATATACTAAAATGTTACATAATCTCAGTGAAAACTCAGTTTTCTGTGCCTTTCAATGTAACTAATTTATTTGTTTCTTTTGTTTTTTTTAAAATCTAACAAGCAGTCTTTCTAATATGTTCATATTGTGAAAAAATAAATCATTTCCCAGGCACCCAAAATATTCTTGCAAGGCTTTCCATGAGCTCTGCTTTTTTACCAACTCCCAAACAACCTTTAATCACACAGTGTATTACTCTGAGTTATTAAGAAAAAAAATTACTGCCAAAAACTGAAGACAATCAACTTTTTAGACCAGAGTTTCTCTCTGGCATACAAAACTGCAAGCACCTTTGGGCAAGCTATCCATGTTCCTGATTATCTGAGTGGGAATAGTCAAAGGATCATGATTTGGTGATAGTATACTATATAACACAAAATAATTTTGTAATATCAATTTCAAATCCATGGCTCCAATGGCACCTGCAAAGAGTGGAGAAATATAAACAGGACAGAGGAAAATAACCAGGGAACTCAGTGCTGCCTGGTAGAAAGGAAAAAGGGTGATGGAGATGCAAAGCCCATATACTAAAGGCCATGAAACCAAGAAATATGGCATATTTAATATATTTACTATTCTCCTGGAAAAAGGAAGGCTGTATCTGCTTTTCCACAAGCTGAGCAATGTGAAGTATCAAACTACAGTTTCTTTATATACTTATTTTACTTTTGCCCTTGAACTGGATATAGTATGGATGTGATTATCATGCACTCAATTCTCTTTCCTTTAATTGAATACAAATTAACATCCTCAGCCGTGAAAAGATTTGCTTCTCTGGAGTAACAGTGAGGCTAAAAGTAGGTAAAACCTAGCAGCCTGACTAATATATATATTTTGTGTGTGTGTGTGTGTACATATATATTCAAATCAGCATTCCAAGGGCAGCCGTTGCTATTAAGGACATTTCACTTACAAGCACAATATTAAATTAGATTGGCTTACAGAACCCATAAACATGTTATGTCGGTGTGTTATAACAAAGATAATAGAAGCAATAACAAATAGAATTTAGAATCACATTTTAATTAGTCATATGAACAGTTTAACACAGAAATACTGACAAAGCAGAACTAACAGCATAATGAAGCTGCTTAAATGTGTAGATAGGAGCCATCCTTGCAATATAAATGAAGTATTTAATAAGAATTTTTACTTAAAATAATGATTTTACTAAATCACTGTAACTGAAAAAAGGCTAAATGAGAAGTATGCCCTGCTTGACTTTACCTAGGGGAACATAGACCTTTTTTTCCCCACTATGAGACTTCTCATGAAAAAAAAATGCAATTCATGCATAAAATTGCTCATGTATTTGTTAGAATATCTGATTTGTAGTTCAAATGAAGAGAAGTAGGTGACAGGTGTTATGTTTGTCTCCTCTGGATAATTTCTTTATTTTTGAATTCGAATGGTATTAATGATTATTCTGTGTAAGCATTTCCATGCTTTCAGAAGTGGTCATCTGTTAACTAAAATTTTTCTGTTAAAATTGTTATTATATAGTTGATATCCAGACTAAATTCAGCAAATAATTCATTGACACATTCAGTTCTTATCACTAAACAAAGTAATGAAAAGGAAGGAGTCAGCAGTTTGTAAAACAGTAATTGTGAAGCATCCACATATATACTGTCCAAATGATCCAATAGGATGAAATGTAAATTAATTTATTGATATTCTAAATGTTTCTCAAAACAGCGATATTTCTGATTTCGGATGATGTGGTACATAAATGTATGAAACACAAGGAAAGGAATATATAAATGAAATAATGGAACACAAGGAAGCTTTTTAATTAATTAATGTAGCTGAGTTTTATGTAATAGTGATTAAAATATGTCTAAATCCAACATCTTCACTAAGGAAATCATATTAAAAAAAAGCCCCACTGTAAATAAAAAGGTGAGGATTAAAATGAGAAAGGAAAAATGAATCTAAGTAAAGCAATAACTTATAAAAAGTAGTGACACTATCTTTTTAATACACCAAGAGAGAACCCCAGCTACCACACTGGGCATTGCCTAATGCATTTTGGGACAGAAAATGTTACTATTCCCTTTGTACAGACGAGTCACTGGGGCAAAACTCCTCAATGATTTGCTCAGGATTATATAGGCAGAATTTGCACAGCAAGGAAACACTGATCAAGCTAATACTTTAACCTCTAAACCTGCTTTTCCTTTAACAACCTCTAATAATAACTTTTTCAAAAAATGAGGAAATGCATATCTACATGGACAGCACTCAAGAGGTTAGCTGAACATGACTTTCAAAGAAGTGGGTGTTTCTTTTTAAGTAAATTCTGCAGTAAAAAAATGGCAGGTGAAATGTACTTTGAAAACATAGGCTAAGAGGGATTTTAAATAGTCAAAGGCTCAATAATATGTTATTAGAACCCATTGTCACGATACAGCATTCAGACCAAGAGCTTAGCAGGAATTAAAAAAGGATTAAACCTTTATAAGGATAATGAGAACATCCATAGTTACTTTAGATAGGATATAAAATAATATTTGTAGAAAAAGAAATACAGGCATTCCTTGAGGCATAAGTGAACCATCAGCTTAGGAAGGTAGGTAAAAAACATCACCAATGACAAAATTATTGTGTAGATTTCAACCTCCTTTGAAGAAACTTTGAAGAGGGTTCCATTAGATATACAAAAAATGTTGCAGAAGATGCATTTGTAATTTATAGTCATTTTAATTTCCTAGGTGATCAAATGAGAAGAAAGAAGTAAAACCTTCCGAATGTTACATCCATGCAGCAAAATTCATCCATCTCAGCTTGGACAGAATAGTTCGTATTCCCTCTTCATCCACACATAATCACCTTCCTTGGGTAGGTAGGCCACACCACATGAATATTTGACTCTGGATGTCATTTAGGCCCCATATACTGCCTCTGCAATCCTAAGGAATAATTATTTTGTGTCTTTATGGGTATTGGGTTTTTTTCACTTTTAAGCATCTGAAACTATGCATATGTATTTTGGGATAGCACTGAGCTACACTGGAGAAGGGTGAATACAGCCAAATGAGATAGAGTCCTCCATACTACCTCATATGAGCAGTTTCTGCAGTAAACGATATCCAGACTAACAAGTTCTTCCCAAAAAAAGAGGCTGAGAATCAAATAACATTTTGTGCTTAGTGCACACAGTAGGGAACTAGACCTGACAACGAGCTGAGGAGCCATTATTCAACAATGCAGTTGTACCCACAAAGAATATTTCCTTTCTCTTTCCCATTCACAGGAAAACCACAGAGCCTTCTGACATTCCAAGTTATTCAGAGACTCAGAATGAAAATACCCTACTCAGCAAACTCTGAGCTATAAATGTCCTGCCATGCTCCCCACAAGTAAGGTTTTGTGTTCTAAATGATGGCAAAACACCCAAGAGAACATGAGTCTGTGAATCATGGTGTCTTCTCTGCATTCAGAGAAATCAGTGTTGTGATCAGAACTGAAATATTTTTTACAAGAAAATCAATTCCTGGGGTGGTGAGGACTTTTCAGTTTTGCTTTCAGGAAAAGTGCATTGACTTACCACTGGAAATGACTCTTTAGCTGGAAGACAGGATCTCCTTCAATTCTGTTTCTTCAGGAATTGCTGTATGCATCACCACAAATTGCCAGTCTCTGAATATGGGTTCTTTGGGTTTTTTAACACTAATCACAACAAACAAAGGCATGATTTGTATCTTGCTGTTATGACCTTTGTAATGGTAGCACACCTGAACAACCACCTTGTGTTCATGGAAAAGTGGTAGAGTTAAAAGCACTTTTCTTCTGCATACTACAATTCACCAAATATTTGAAATGTATAATATTTTTCAGAACATTTTTACACATTAGAAATTACAGGGAAATATAATTCTAAAAATCGTATAACAAGTTCTGCTTTAGATATGTGCCAACAATTTTTTCAAGTTAGTTCTAAGTATTTAGACAAGACGTGAATATAAATGAGCTAGCCAGCAGATGAAAAGGCTAATAAGATTTTGATCTTTCTTCCTTAAGTGAAATTAAATTTCATTTTCGTCTGCTCTGAACATACACTTCTTCTTACTCCTATTTGTTTTCAGGAAATTCTGTGAGATCTTGATTATAGCAGTGGAAAAAAGCTGAACGTGTATGCCAATGTCCAAACTGCTATAGGAAAAGGTACTTAACACACATAGCTTGAGAATAGAGTTTGTCAAAATGGATTTGATCAATGAGACACTTCAGATGCAACATCAGGTTACCAGAGAGTAGGAGGTAAACAGCTGTTACCCCTTCTTTATATTTTTTCCCAGTGTGTCCTGTACCTACCCCTACAGTAAGTAGAGTTGGATCACGCACTCTAC
The DNA here is from genome assembly GCA_013397055.1 of Pachycephala philippinensis. Classification (NCBI taxonomy): domain Eukaryota; kingdom Metazoa; phylum Chordata; class Aves; order Passeriformes; genus Pachycephala; species Pachycephala philippinensis. The sequence goes on along the minus strand of VWZT01005940.1, from coordinate 1,983,076 downwards.
AGCAGTTCTTGCATTCTTATAAAGACTGCAACAAATCATAATATGAAGTTGTCATAATAAACTGATCAGTTCTTTTTTTTCTGTAACACCTAGTATTCCAGGCACAAATGATTTTTTTGAAGTTATTTACATTTAGACTAGCATGCAGTTCTTCGCAAGAGGAAACTATTTCACTGACTCATAAATCAAGTGAAAAATTTAAGAACCTGCGTTGTGTAATGATGTTTGTAATAATAAGATTTTGTCTAGTCAAATTTGTTGTTTTTAACATCAGAAGCTGTTGATGCAGGGATTTTTGTTGTTTTGTTTTGGGTTTTTTTAACAGCAACTACTATTTTGCTCTAGATTTGCTAGCTTAAAAATCACAAATCCATTTTCACAGCTCATATAAAGCTCACTGTACAATTTCTAGCACAGCAAGGAGAAAGTCAGAAGATAAGTAGAGAAAATGATTTTGAAACTAAGTCAGCATTTTTAAGGAATTTGATTTATAAAATGCAATTTTTTGCCTTCAGCAAATCCTTGAAAGTCATTATGGCTTTTTTTTTTTTCTAGTTAACTTTCTCCAGCATGCCTGGTGATGGAAATAGCTATTTACAATATTTAAAGTAGTTTTACAAATATTATAGGAAAATCATAGTTACCTTTATTTCTCTGGTACAATTTTCATTAACATTTTGGGACAGAAGAAAATGTATTTTCACAAAAGCAAAACAGGATTATAGGAGCCAAGCCAAATCAAATTAAAATCAGGGACGTAAATATGAATGAAATGAGTTCTGTTATGACTATACTACAGTGTAACTACCATTTTATCTTAGAGAAAACTAGAATAAAATTTCTACACGTTGTGATCTAGAGAAGTTTGAAAAAAGTGTCTGTAATGTAATTTGAAGTTCTTTTCTATTCTAATTTTGGGGTCACAGTTTCTGAACATATCCTAGGGCTGCTCTGAGTGACATAAGCCTGTACCATGTCCAGGAGATGCTAGGCCTGTCTGGATGTGTCTGCAGGGTGGTGACACCCTCACAGCAGTCCGCACCAGCAGTATTCCCCCCTAGAACATGTAAATTGAAGAAAAGAGTTGGCACAAGAAATTTCTGATGTGATTTTTCTGGTAAATTCGAGGTTAGCATCCTCTCATATAACAAACTGTGGCTGGATATCGGGATTGATAGGCCTTTGTTGTGTGAAGGTCTCTATGACTGAATCCATACATCCTCCTGCTGGCTTGAGGAACTGTGATTTTCCCTGAATAAAGGAAAACCAAAGCACAAAGCCAGAGAGGACTAGTGATGTTAGCACTGTGGGAGATGAATAGGCTGCATGTACTATTGTTGCTGCTGCTTTTACTAATTTATTTAGCATTCAGACTAGAATGTAGTGAGGAGTCTTTTGTCACATCATTTTTTAGAGCCAGACACCAGAGAGATGGAAGTTAAACAAATTAAAAACCTGTTCATTGCCCCAGGCGTGTTTTACTTTGTCATTTGGTTCAGTTCATTCCAGCATTACACTTTTAATGGCTCACTTAGTTAAACTTGAACTTATGATTACTGTTACTACTTCTAATAAAGGCCTATTTTGTGAGGGCTTCATTGCTGTTGCCTCAGGATAACAGCTGCTAATTTGTTTTATTACTATAATATATTTTATTTAGATTTTTCTCTTAAAAACTGCTGGCTGTGCTGCTTGCAGTCATTGTATTCTACTCTAACAGCCAGTTTGCAGAGCTGGCATAGCCTACAGGACACTGTATATGGCAGGACTGTGGACTGATGAGTCAGATCTGCAAATATGTCCAATTTATACCACAGGCTGGCCTCTTGACTTTGAAAAAAAAAAAATTTCCCTCCTGTAAAATATGGACAGCAATATCTGTATCCCTTGTTAGGGCTAGAGATGCCTGCTGATGAACACTGCCAGGTAAGAGCAGCATATTTTCTAGCAGAGCTTATACACTGTTTTTTTATACCACTTGTACACTTGAGCCAGCTCAGTGTCCTCAGTCCAGTTACTAAGGATTTTCTTTGGTGGACTCCAGTGTTAGAGGTTTATGGCACAAATTCCGTTCTTATTTGGACTGGTGTAATAATTAAAAAGTATTGCACTGTTATCATGCAGCAGTTAGTTGGGTTATCTCGGAAATGTGTAATTGATAGATGAACCCAAATTTATAATCCAAGCGCAGAAGGCAGCCTGGGTTCTGAACTAGTTATTTTGGCACTTGTGATTTTCTCTCACGTGCCTTATAAACATGCTTATAACATTCCCTGTTAGACTCGTGAAGCTTGGCTGCTCTGGCTTTGCTTAGCAAGCACAAAAGACTTACATTGCCCAAAAGGGTCCTGAGGCAACAGAACGGAAAGTGCCCCACCACAATCCCTCCCAGAATAGCTCTCTACTTCTCTGCGTGGAGCTGGGCCTCCAGTCCACCATCATTTCTCAAGGCTGCAAGGAAAAATTGACTTGCATTTTCTGATCCCTTGCTCAGAGGAAAGAGATGATCTTGATTGTGTTTCCTGTACTTATTTCTCTCTGTGCTTTATCTTAGGATCAGGCTATAAACTGCAGTTCTAATTAATTTTTTGGATGTATTATGCAGGTAGTTGCGTATTTTATCTAAAGTTCTCCACTGAAGACTTCACAGTAATTTAGAATGAAAATGTGATTCAAAGAGCAAAGAGCAGAGGAGTAACATTCAACATTTGTAACATTCAACTTTGGACTGGTACTTTAGGCTAGAAGGGCTTGGGCTTCCTAAAATCACTTTCTATTTATTGGACAGATGTCAGTCTCTCCAAAACATCTGGATGAAGCCCCTGACAACTATTCTGCCCAGCACTCACGTCCTTTTGCAGAAAGAAGTGATCCAGTGGACATTATTCCCCAGCACACCATCAGGAGCAAAATTAAATCTAATCTATGCAAAAGCCAAGCTTGCATTCACAGAGAAGAGATGGAATATAAAAACCTCGTAATAAAAATTAACGCTCCACACGGTAGAATCTTGCAGATTTATAAATAAAGAGAAAGTGAATAGTAAGTATCTTGTCCAGTGAGAGCCTGGAAGCTTGGGTACATGCCTTAGGAACAGAACATGCAAGAAATTTCCACTATTTATTGGTAACTAAACCTTCCCAAATCTTTTTATTAAAGAGGACTGATTGTATCAATAAACCTGGTGTGATGAATTTGTGGCTATTAATCTCTGACAACTCAAAGACAAGTGATTATGAGCCTTAGGCCAACTGGTTTAGATAACCAGTTTTGAGAACCTTGGTCTCAATGCGCTTTTGGGACAACTAAAATCATAATAAACTGCACCACTGACCTCTGCTGAAGATAACCAGAACTGCTAACTTTTTAAAATGGTTCTCCTTATCAGTAAGAGCTACAAGGGATTCTCACTTCAGGTTAAACGGGAATGGCTGGAGGTTGAAGCTAAGACTGCTTGGCCTTTCAGTCAAGGAAGCAAAGAACCTAGATGGGAGAGAACTACCTGAGCAAAGGGAAAACATTGGCATAAGCACACTAAAGAACACATTTGTCTTGGAAACATTTATGCTGCGAGTAGAAAGAGATACCCCTCTGTGCAGCCAAAAATGTCAAACTGGATAGTGCCAGAGTTTGTGAAAAGAACTGTATTTCATACAGAAGTGAAGGAGACATAGCTTGAAGCTTTGGTAAATCCTTCCCAGCCTTAAGTTCTTGTCACAGTTTCCAGTGAGTATCAGAGTGCTTCCTTTGAGTTTAGCTGCAATGCTAAGTCACTGAAAACCTCTCATTCTTTTCTAAAGTGACTTGTGCTCACCAAACATCACTGAAAAAAATCAAACTTCTTTGTTCATAGGTGACTGTGAAAGGAATCACATATTAAAAAGTGCCTACTTTGAGTACAATTAAAAACTTCATTTTCTGATCTGTCAATACAACCTCAAGTTTTCCTTTCAGATAGCCAGCATTTAACAGACCAAGACAGCCATATTTTGCAGTGTCACTACATAGATTATTCCAAAGCTGGAACTCCACTATGATTCATGGAAAATTCAAGCTTGGATGTTCCTACAGCAAAAAAAGGAGGGGAAAAACATAATATAACACCATGATCATCTAGCAGGTTGCACAGGTTTTCTTGATTAAATCCAGGAAACAGAGACCCAAAAGCATTTAGGAAACAAACAAATGTAAATGAAAGACTGGGATAATATTTTAAACAGTTTTAAGAACAGGCAGAATGAAGAAGGTGGCATACACTATGAAGGGAGAAGTGGATGGTTAAGGAGGAAGAGCTGTAGTTTCCTTCTGAGGCCTCATCCTCTCACTGCATGTTTCCATCTCTGTCTTTCTTTTCAACTTCTTTCCTAACCCATTTCCTTAAAAAAATAACAGTGAAACAATGCATCAGCAATATCTATACCATGCAGCCATTTGTTACAGCATTTTTTCTTCATTTTATATCCCTGACATTTCTGAAAGAAGTCTGAGTAAGACTCAGCGTTGAATCCACAATAGACAATTTTCATTATGGAAAACAACATTGAAATAAGGCTGTCATAATATCTGCATTTTGGTCAGTTGGTGTGTAAATTTTGGAAAAGCAGTAGTAATCTTCATGCTTTAGTGAAAGAGGCACTCTCTTCCTTGTTCCTCCAGGGAGCTAAAAGAATTTGTCACTGATAAGGAAGTCATTTAGAAGGCATTTCTAGGATATCAGTCAGGCTTATAAGCAGCACAGCAGGAACCATATCAAGGAGACCAAAGCAATTAGCAAGAAAAAGTCAATTCCCTGGTGAGACTGAGAGATGTCTGAATTCTACTACTAGCTGGTCTAATCTGAAGTTTTGACTCAGTCTTGCCTGAGTTTACTCCTGATTAGAAAAGCCATCAAATGTTGTCCTTTTGGAAAGTGGTAAAAATACAAAGCATATTTGAGAGTCATAGGCAATATATTTTAAATGATTAAGCAGTGCAGCTCCGCCAACGCCTCAAGAAATTTACGACTTGCATTTTGGAGAGTTTAGACTCTCCAAAACCTATTAATTCAATAGCTGACTTAACTATAATGTTCTGAATAATCCTTAATAGTCTTACATCTTCAGGAAATAGTAATAGGCATATGGGGTCCTAAATAGGTTTGGTTCTTCTTCATCATAATATAATTCTCTGCAAAACCTTCATTCAAAATCTACTTCCCCAATCAGTGCAGAATTTTTTACAAGTCAGAAGCGTCTCATAAAGCATGTAATTTTACTCCCAAATATTTCCTAATATTACTGTTTATTAACAACACCTGAAATATTTGTCATATTTGTGAGGATGTTCCTGTACTTGTGATAAATTTTCATTTACAACAGTTGATGAAATGAAAATAATTTTTGAGCAATCAAAGGATTCATTACCACACGCAGTCAAAGAAATTTTGTAATTTGATTTCAGGGAGCTTGGGCTGCTCAAAATTTTATGTGTAGACCTGAGCAGAATCCTAGCTCATCTTCCTAATTAGAGATAATGTATCTTTTCCCTATCTTCGCTTTTCTGCATAGGTCATTCTGGATCTAGACAGAGATGGAGGGGAAATGTTGGACAGTAGTTAGAGTATAAAACAAACAAAAAGGTGAGAGAAAAGGCAGAAGGAGAGGAGATTAATGAAAGAGGGAAAGATAAAACCACACTTTGTATGTGCTAGGTCTCCTTACTGCTTTGGTTATAACACTAAGAAATTTCCATCTGTACTATTATTTGCCCAGATCTCCTCAATGAGGCTCACCAGTGAATCTGAGAGGCCTGAAATGGAATAAACCATCGTGAGGCTTTTACAAACACGCTACAGAAAAGTCTGCAAGAGAGTCACAGTTTGGCTTGTCTGGTCATTATTTATTCTAAAGTATCTAATCTATAACATATACCTCTTTGTTATTTTGACTCCCAGATTTATATTCCCTCTAGTTTATCAGATATAATCTTGGCATAGCTCTGGTGCTATATTATTGAATATTTTTCATGACTTGCAGACTGGTTTGAGTTGAAACAGTCCTTAAAAGTCACCTCGTTTCAATCCCTCTCCCTGCTGATCACGTTTCTTTCAATGCTGCCCAGGTCACGTTTGGCTTTCTGGTCTGTGAGTACACTTTGCCAGGTCAAGTGAGCTCCTTGACAACCAACACCCCAAATTCTTCTGCTCAGGGCTGCTCTTAATCCATTCTTTGTCCAGCCTGTGTTTGTGTTTTGGATCACCCCGACCCAGGTTAAGGACCTTGCAGTTGGCCTTCTTGAGCTTCAGGAGGTTCCCATGGGCTCACCTCTCCAGCCTCACACAGTTTCTCTGGATGGCATCCCTGCCCTCCAGGGTGCCTGTACCACACAGCTTGGTGTTAGCAAATTGCTGAAAGTGTGCTGGATCCCACTGTCCGTGTCACTGACAAAATGTTAAACAGTGCCCGTCCCAAAATTGGTACCTGAGGGATTGAGATTTTTAATTATTTTGAATTATTTAAACTTTAAGAACTATTTTTCTATTTTTTTTTTTTTTTTAAGGTTCACGTCTTGATTCAATTTGCTAATCATTGCAACCACTAACATCTGAGATACTCCCAGGTCTCCTGTCAGATTTTCTACTGCTGGATTACTCACAAATCCAGTGACATAAGGTCATCCTGATAAGGATTCCTTGAACGGCACTAGACACCAGCATTTAGGTGACTGAATTATGTTCATATCCAGTTTCCACAGAAAATTAATATTTCCACAGGCATTTTGACAAAATTATTTGTTCTACCTACCTTAAATGTCATATTTTGGTCTCTCAGGTACCACTCTTACCTAGGTTGCATTTCCTGGCTGCCTAAATGTCTCTATTAAGCATAGAGTAATTTAGCCTAAATATTTAATTTTTGGAGAGTTAAAATCAGTTTAAGTGAAATTTATCCCGTTTGTCTGTCTGTCATACTGGTTTTACTGACATTCATTGTCTTAGGTTCCAAGTTACAGTGAACTTGCAACCTCCTCTCAGGTTTGAGCTGAAAATTAATGTAACTTTCCTTTGGTAATCCTTCTGTGTAACATTACACCCAAAATATAGTGGTTGAAGCCTTTTAATTGTATTCAGGACAAATCAAACTATAGATAACAAACTCTTTGTTCCAGGTGTTGCTCAACTGTCATGGAATACACATGACAGTGTAAAATTATAGCATCAATTATGTGAAAAACTTTCAGAGAGTCTTTTATTAGACTGTTAAAGCATATGAAATGCTCTGTTTCATACTAAATAATTAACAAAAAAGTCAAATATTATTTTTAACATATGGAGATAAACTTGTTCTTACCATGGATATGGTAACCCATAAGTAAATTTGCTGTCATTTAACTGTTCCATATGTCAGTCTTAGGATATGAGGATGTCAAACAAAAATATGAGACTTTGTAAATCAACTACTAGAAATGGAGGAAAAAAAGAAAAAAACAAGCAGCAATTTTAAGAAGAATTTTGATACCTGAGTTGTACCTGTACTGTAGTAGTTTCAGTTCAGTGCAGGGATGACCTACTTGGCTTCATGAGAGAAGGCTAAATGGTAATCTAGCACACTGAAAAATGTGGTATACACCCCATATCTTGACAAGAAACAAAGTAAATTAGCCTTATTCCTAGCTTGATGTTGCACAGAAAGACAATTTCTGGTATCCAAGCTAGTTTGCTTACCACAAATGTGAGAATCTTTCCACAGTAGTCATTCAGGTCTATTGTTTTAGTACTACCTGTAAGAGTTATTTCCCCAGTGATTCCTGATATTTTTTTCTAACTAAACAAGACACTTATGATGTCTGCCTAAATCAATCTATCTGTATGTATTGGTTAGCATCTGACATTTGCAGGCAGTAGAAATAGAGGCTTTTAAACCAGAGATGAAAAGATTACAGCTACCCCAATGGAGCTGTTCTATCTGGCATCACCTGTATTGCCACGGGCTACATAGGAAGTGCCTTGATGCATTTATTAGATGTTTGTGTTTAGAATGTATCTCTTGATACTGGATGTAAAAGGTTATTCTGCATCATGTTAATGTGCAAATCTAAAATAATTTGTAAATATCTCAGTCAGGCTGACAAATAGGGTTGTTGACAGTGCTGCTGCTGGGGAAAGAAAAACACTGGGCTATATGGGAGGAATTCCTCACCCAGAAAACAGTATGGCACCAAAAAACTTGAATCACCTGAGAGACACAAAAATGCCTCCAAAATACACTGCCCAGTGCTGAATTGTGTGAAATTATGTCTGTAGATCTCTGAAGAAATGCTGCATAGTCACTGGCTTAAAATCACCACTACAGACATGTTGTGGGCTTTTTTTTGTCATTACCTCACAACATACCTCAGTTTTAAAATTAAATCTGTTTTCAGATATACACCTGAGAATACCTAACATGGATAAATAAAGGCAAAAAAGGGAGTATGTCACTGACACAAAAAGGGTAATGCACAGTTTAAAATTAAGTTGCTTACACATCATTTGCCTGTAACACAGTTCAGCTGCATTATGTTCATAAAGAGCCCAGGGCAAATTTCCCTTGTAGGTACAAGTTCTGATCAGCACATAGCCAGTAGGATCAGCTACAGGGACACCTGGACTCTGCCATTTCTGTAATCCAAAAGAAAACAAAAGCACAGACATGTAAAAGAAAAGACTATACTCATTTCTTCACTGGTGAAAATTCCTTATAGTCTCACTCCAAACAGAAAGTATAATTGGACAATTAGACACAATATTAAAAATATTTATGGATATCAATGTAGAATTAATATACTGCATATAACTATATATCTTATTGTGTTAATATGTAATCAATATGTCGTTATGACTATCAGCAGTATTACCAAACTAATTTTCTCTTCCCAGGTATTTTGTTTGCATTAATTCACTGACACAAGGTAATGACATGTCATGCAATGCAATTATTCAAATCAATAACCTTCCATTTAATAAAGATAAAGTGTAACATTAACACTGGATACTAGATCCTAGCTCCTCTTGTTCTTTATCCATCTGTGAAAAGGCAAAGTTTTCAGATTCTAATGTGGAATAAATTGCAAATATTGTAAAATCTATTCACACCAATACAGGGTTTCTCTTCTCCACTGATAATTCTCTCCTTCACATATCCAGGGCCTGGATCCAGAAGCGACACAAGTATCATGGTGCTAGATACCATTGCCAGAGTGAAGTATGCAATCCTCAGTCAGATTTCTCATTTTTTATAAAGGAGGGAAAAAATCATGCCCCAGTTTAAGCAGTTAATCTGATAGATCAGAGCATATGTCAACCTAATTACCCATGTGATGGACCCACTTCATTCACCTAAGGGTAGGAACCAAGTGCTATCTAGGATGTCCTAAGGTAACATAGTCCAGCATTCAGGTCCAGAGAGACACAAATCTCCCTTGTGGTTTTTTTCTTAAATGTCCCATAGAATCCCAAATGACAATCCTAGCATATCACTTTTCCTCATTTCCCAAAGGATTGCCCTTAAAAATGTGGCAAGAAAAAAGAGATGTTTAGGTTCTGTGCATCAAAGAAATGCACAGAACAGCCTTCTATTTATTATCTGCTGCCATAAGCATCAAAAGCTATATCTTCTTCCTTTAAAGTGAAGATGAAAGTTGTGAGACTTGCATTATCATGTGAATCTGAAAGTACATCCTTAAGAAGTCATCACAATAACTGCAAGGCAAGCAGTAAAGAAGTGACATTAGCAGAAGGAGTCTTTTAAAATAATTTATACAGTAAAGCTTCTGAGATATCTGTCTTAGAGTCAAAACAGCTAAAATTCTGTGTGAATGAATGTCTCCATCCATCCATTCATTCATTCATTACCTGAAGCTCTTTCCAAAATTCGTAGTACTTTTGGCCTTTTCTTCCCCCCACCCTACCCTATTGGCCCACAGACTAATTATTGTAAGAAAACATAGAAACATAATTATAGTAATATCATTTTGATTCACCCCTGAGTTAAAAAACATCCTAATTCATAACCCCATAGCTAGAACCCTCTCTTAAAAAGTGCATTAATCCCTTTGTAGGAAAAAGATTTCATTGGACAGATCTTTCCTATTTGATCCCATGATTTGATCTTTTCAATCTGAAATGGTTCTGAACAGAGGCATCACACCCAAATACCTGGAATGACCTGTGCCTGGTAATTTAGGTCACTGGCCTAACTGTGTTTTGCATATGTTCAATTTCTTTCAGGCATTTTGGACTTGCTACAAAAGATCAATCTGTCTGACAACTGTTATACTGGTGTTGTACTTACCATGCACATAAAAAACATTGTATGTTTTTCAACACTACATATGTTGCTCATAATCACTTATTTGCACAGGACTGCAATAAGCATCCCAGAAATCGCCAAGCAAAAAGTAAAAAGAAAGTCCAAAAACTGCTTTAATAAAAGCCAGTATTAAGACTTAAAATTCCTGAATGATTTTTCAGCCAGGTATTCAGAATTAAAAAGCACAAATTAATTTTCTGCTTACTAAGAAAAAATAAAGGAAAATAAAGAGAAAGAAAAAGCCGTTCTTTCCCCCAGATCTCTAAATGCTGCATATTATTGCAAATCAGTGTAATTTGTGGAAGAAAATAAAGCAGCCAAAAAAGATGCACAGTGGTTCACTAAATTATTCATTCAAGCATTATTGATCTCAGATGAATTAGCAAATGGCATGCTCTAGCTGAGCACAAAGTTATTCATCTTTGATTTTAATCTTAGGGAAAGCTGAGCTACATTATATTAATGAAAACCACAACAAAACACAATAGGCAATTTCCTCACAAAATGTTTAACAACATAAATTAAGAAACTGGTTACGTTAATATAGTTCAATAGCAAAAATCAGAATTCTGACATTTGTGCTCCAATCTAATCAAAAGGATTTAGGAAAACTACAAGGCGGTAAAAGTATTTTAAAAAGAAGGTGCAGCCTTATGATTGTAACTTCACCAGGAGACTGGAGGGTTCAGTCACTATTCTAGATTAGCCATCAGAGCCATGGAACTCAGACCTTCATAATTTTGTCTAAAAGGAGATAACATAATTTAACTTCCAGCACGAAGGGGTTTTTTTTTGTCCAATGATACCTGAATCACAGGTAAAAATTGCATTATCAAAACTTTGTGTTAGAAGATTTACATTTTGAGTGCCTCTGAGTGTTTGACTGAGAAGATATTTGAGAGAATATAGGTGGTAGAAGCAGGGAAAACAAACAAACAAACAAATCATAACAAACAAGCAGATAAGAAGACTTGTTGGATATTAGGTGTGTCAACAAATTCAGTCCAAGAACAAGGCAAAGCCATGTCTGTGAGAATATGTATAAGATGAAGCACTTTTCAACAGGTCATGTGGAGGAATCAATGAGGAAGGCGAACGTTTTCATTTTAAAAGTAGTTGGCCCACAGATAAGGTAGGATTCATTTAGATGCCTAAAATTACTGTATAGCACAGTATCATGCCTGACCTTCAGGTGCTAATCCAGCGAGTTACACGTCTCCAGTACAGACTGTGTGATATTCATTCATTTTTCAGAGGGTCTTCAGGTACCCTGAAAAAAATTAACTTTGTGGACAGAAAATTCAAACCTACTCTCTGGGTTCATTTGCTGTTAAGCTTGAGAAATTCAAAATACAAACAGCCACTTGACCAAAATATTCTGGTCACTTGGCTACAGCCAAGAACATGCTTCAACCCATCTTTGAAAACTGCAGAGGCAGAGTAGTCATGGGGTGCCTTCTGCTCCTCTGTTATAGGACCTGGATGAACATTGTCATCAGATGTGACATACGCCATTCAGCTGATATATTAAAGCAGTGAAAATCTATGCCTCGCCACACAAATACATTTTTATTTCAGAATAATTCATTTTTAATCATTAATCACAGGAATTTTGGTTCAAGCAACCCGTTAAAAATTTTTCAAGTGAAAGATATTTTCTAGACATTTGCTGTATTTGCCAGAAATAAAATTAAATTGCCTTTAATTTATTAGTTTATTGAACTTTAACATCAAGACACCAAAATGTGTAAAACTTTAGCCCAAACTGTAGATAATTTGTCTCACTTACTCTAAGTTTTACATATGCTAGAGTGGGTAGAATAATACTACATGGTTGTCTGTTTTTTTGTCTTTTGTCATAGCACAGAGCTGATATAGGAGATGGTAAAAGGTTTGCTGTAGATTTACATCCAATAATTAGAACCTGACACAGAAAATAGCAGTGGAAGGAAAAAATAGAGGAAATTTTTGAGAAAGTGCTCTAACACAAATTCAGTATAACAACTCTTGCTTTAAGTCTTGAGACATGAAGTGAAAGTAAAAAATCAATAAGGAAGGCACTAGGAGACTGCAGCAAGTCTCTTTTTAATAAGACTTTCACAGCTTCTTTGCATGTGAAATAAAAATTCTTGTTACTCCAGTGGCTGTAATATATTGTGATTGTATTATATTAGGTTATATATACTACAGAATGGATTTTGTGTAGCTCAATTTTTTGTGCAAAACTTCATACTGTTGGGACACCTCTCATATTTGGAATTTGTTTGTAAATTGATGTGCAGAATTAATTCAGAGCAGTTACAGAAAAACACTAGCTGGAGGAATCAGTTGCCTACTGCTGGTAGTGGCTGCTGGATGAACAGAAGAAAATTACTCAGTGGGAAAACCAACTGACAATTTGAAGCAATTTAAATCAAAAATGATTTCTTTTTTATTAATGGGTTGTTATTTCTTCACATAGTATATACACACTTATTCCAGTACTAAGTGAAATTTAATGCATTAATAACGTTTGCTCTCTTCAGTGATGGACTGCTGGGCCAGAGCACCAGTGACTTGAACCATTTGCTCTCCTTTCCTGCAGTTCACTGGCATGGTTAGATTGACTGGTCCATGTGCCCTGACAAAACTCTTCCTCCTGAATGGGAAACCTTGGAGCAGTTATGAAGCATGGCTGGAAAATAAATGTGAACAAAACTCAGTCTTATCACCTGATAAGAAGAATGCTGGAGAAGTCCACAAGGACAAATTCAATTTGAAAAATTACTGCACTGTAAATGCATAATATTATTTTCATGACTCAAAATAAATGTCAGAGGTGGCTCAGTCACTCCATATCTCCCTATCTCTGCTGCTGCAGCTACACGGTTTGAGAGAGGCTGGATGCTGAAATGTCAGGGGGAACGTCAGGTAAGAAGTGTGTGCCCTCTGTTTTGTTCAGCAGTTATCCTGCCTTTTTATTTCAAAGTTTCTAGCAAAGCACGTTCAGTTAGGATTAATGGACTTTTAAGTACTAATATATGGAATCCAAGATAAGCTGCATAAGGCCAGAGAAAGGTCTTCACCTCTAAAACTCAAAGGTCTGTTGAACACTGGCTGCTCCCTTTGTTGCTGATCAGAGGAGAATGAAATTTGCCTTAAATGGGAAAAGCCTTTTTTCACTTCTGTATCAGCCTGTGCCTGTGGTAAGAGTTAGGGTGAGCTGACAGTGCTGTGCACCAGAAATGTAACAGCTATTTTGTCACCTGTCAAGGACACTAGAAGACACTGATGTCTGGGCAGCTGTTCCTGAAATGGTTCTCTAATAATCTGCATGAGTGAATGATCCATCCCCTGGAAGGGCCGTGTTCTGTTCACTCACAACTATGCCCACATATTGGCACATAAATAGTGCTCTGAGATTTTCATCTTGGTTCAGTGTTTGTCTTCCCAACAGCTAGATACTGATTAACATTGAAAGATACGCAAATACATTACTTTAAGAAAATCTATAAGAATAGTTCTTTACTGGTGTTAACATTCTCTTCTGGAAAAAAATTCTAAGCTCTTTTCCAGCTTTGGTAAAATCAGGTGTCTTTCACAGCCTGCATCAAATACTATAAAAGGCAATGTTGAAAATATTTCTCTGATAATACTTCACAGTCCCACTGTCAGTTCACTGACAATGTTCAATACATTGCAGAATAACTTTCTGAGAGGAAAACGATTGTGACTAAAGGTTGTGACTAAAGTAGTTGTCACATGAAGATGAAATTTTGCTGTGTTGCAGGACATTGTCCTTTTGCTGGACCTTATAATAAGAATAGAAAACACATTAAAAAGACGAAAAGCAGTAAGTTAAGATAATGCAACTCTATAGGGTTTGTTTCCAAGAACATCAGCAGTTCCCATTAACTTTAGTAGGCATCGATAACTCTCAGATCCTCAGGCTTTTTGAGAGGGCAGATTTCCCAAATGATATGAGTTGGGTTTTTTCCAGCAAAATCAATGAATAGATTCTATCTACATTGGTCAGTATAAAATATTTCAGATATGCGTTAATTTAACTTTTAGAAGGGATATACTTCATAATTTTGATTTTGAGATTAAATTTAAATCAACCTTAGACCAATTATATTGTCTATACAACCACGTATTGCCACATAGTAGTTTTGACTTCTTTCAAAGACTATACACGTACAAGAATAACTAGCTTAACACCTTTGATTTTTAGGCAATCTGCACCCATGCCTATATTAAGTCTCCAACCCACAGTCCTGAAGAATTTCAGAATGATCCTCTGCATGATAGTGTTTTACCTCTGAGCATTTAGCTTCCCCCACTCCCATCATATACACATGAACTAGAGCTTGTACAAGCTGTTGCCACCATAACCTGAACTGAAAACTAACCTAAACAAGAATGTAACCTAAACGGCAAAAAAATGACCCAGCAGAGAAAGCTCATGGCTACAACAGTCAAGCCAAAATATGTATTTAATAATGTTCATAACAAGGAGATCAGATGCAGCAGCCATAAGTGTGGCATTTGTTAGTTATGACAGAAAGTTGTTTTCTGCACAGTGCAGGCGCATAACCCCAAACCAGAGTGATGGGTGGAACTAAATTCCACTGAGCTTTATGCATAAAAAGTGGTCTGAAACTATAAATGTCGTGTGTGTGTCTGTATTCTCTGCCTGTGTTCATCTGCTCCTGGGAATTCCCTCAAGGAATACCATGGCTACATCCAGGTAGGTAAAGTGGGTATGAACACTACGTCTTTTGCGCAGAAGACTTCTCTCCACCCTGTTTCATGCAAGATCAGAAGAAAGGGTCAGAGGCAAAAAATAAACTCGGCCACTTAAGAAAGGAGGTCCAAAATCAAGACAATTAACAGAGAAAATACAAGAAGTTTTTCACTAGGAAGGAAAACCAAAACATACAAACGCAAAAGACAAAAGACTATAAAACAGAGAAAAGAAGGGATCTGGACCTTAAAGCAGATAGGTAGCAAAATAACAGGTAACGTTATAATGCTATTGCCAAAAGGAAAAGATTCATTCTAGGTGAATAAAAATCTGATATTGGGGTAGATTGTGAAAAAGATAACATATAGATTCTTTAGAAAGAGCTTAGACAACTTACAATAAGTGTCTAATTCTAGCAACTTTAAAACATATGTAAATTGAAGCACCCTAGAATAAAGACATACATAAATGTCGTGGAAAAGATTTATTTCTAGAAAAATACAAAGATTTTAAAAGGAAAAACAGGGAAAAAGTTGAAAGAAGGGATAGCAACCTAGTGTTTTAAAAGCAGGTGTCAGTCATTCTTCAGAGAATCTAGGGAAGAAATTGATCTAAGGTCTATAATGGTGAGATCTAAGTTCAATAAAGATTCAGTCTAAGAATTAGGAAAAGCTTTTGGTTAGGTTTCTAAGAGCCTGGATCAAGCTAGCTGGAGTTACCTTCCCTGGACCACTTAAATACCAGTATTTGTCCTGGAAAGATATATAAATATATATACATTCTTAGCAGGTTTGTAGCAGGTTAATTTCTCACATGCATATCAACCTAATTTATCAGGTACTTTTTAGCTCTTTTTTAGCCATACAAGGCAAATGAATTAATGTGTACATTTTTATGGAGTCGAAAACCAAATTCTTAATTTAAAGTACATACACTTCTTTACCAAAAGAAAGAGAAAAAACATACCAGGAGCATAAAACTGGAATAGCAGTCAAATGTGAGTGAATTAAGCAATTACCTCCTTTGCCTCTTATGGACTGCATCAGGCATAAATCCTTTGTAGTTTAGAGGCTCTAGATCCAAATGAATGACTGGCAAAATTTAAAACTTCATTGAAGAGGGTTTGGTAACAAGAAAACAGTTAGGTCAAAACACAGGACTTTAACCGGGCTTCCATTCTGTAGTTGTTTCCTTATTTCTAGTTTTGAGTGCCTATTATGGGATGTGCATGCACAACAACAGCATGTTGGGATGAGAGATAAAATGACACCAGCAACAAAGCCATTGCAAAACAATTAAAATGTTCTGCCTTTGCTGCTACTGCTGTGAAGTGTCTGAATTGTATGATTCAAAATCACAACCATTATCAGATGAGAATAGGAGGCATAATTTCAGTCAATAAGACAGTGAAATAATGTCTTTGAGATGAATGAACATGGCAATTATGGAAGCCATGCAGAGGGTAGAATTCTCAGAGGATAAGCTAGAGAGAGCAGCAGAGCTGTTCAAAAGGTGATAGTTTTGCACCTCAAGATCTGATCCTTTATTTTATAACATTTTGGTTTTGGGGTAGTTTAACCCCACAAACTTCAAATAAAAAATTTAGCCAGACAACCTCAAAAAACCCGAAACCAAACCCAAAATCAAAAAATCCAAGACAGAACCCAAACCACCCCACAAAAACAAGAATATGAAACTGAAACTGTTCCTGTTGCTTATACATGATCTCTTTTCCACTCCAATGGAATCCACTGTTTTGGGGTTTTTGTCTGCAGCTGAATGCAAATAAACTTGAAAAAGTATCACTAACCAAAATAATGACAACGTATGTATTCATCTGTGCCAATGTCAAAACTAGATGTAACACTACTTCAGACTCTGTTCCAAATTTTGTTATGAATCCAGTCTACATTTCTCAGCATGATGGGCTTTCACTCCTGCTCTCTCCACTGAATGCAGAGCATTACTGACATGAGCAAAGGTGGACTTTCCTGGGCCCCCTTATCACCCATCAAGACTGAAAACATTTTTCAGAATATGCTTGAAAGTCTTGTTGGTCCTGCACAGTTCTTCATGTTGAACCCTTGTCATGGGTGAGATGAACTGAATAAAATCCTGTATGGATTTTAATACTGGGATTTACGTAAAACCTTTCAAGCTGATGGCTTTTGCCCTTTTTGATTATTTCACACACTCACAGACTTTCCAACGCCACATTCACTCAAGTCTTCACTTTCCATTGCTGGGAAAGCTGGGCAGAGTCATGCCAGCTGTGTGCCAGGAAGCTGCCCATGGCTATGTGGGCATGGCACATAGTGTTTGGGTGCATTACTGGGCTCTTCAGCTCTGCTGGAATCTTCTCCCCATTTTACAGCTTGTTTTTCTCCATTTGAACACTCTGTTTGCAGATGCACAACTTATCCAAACTGATGGTTCTGCCTCATGTCCTGAATTAATCACGATTCAGCGTGTGTCACTTCTTTTAGTTCCAGGTTTTGTCAAAATTCACAACCAGTCTCTACCTGTTGCAGGTAGCAAGCAGTAGGATTATGCTTGGGAGTTCAAACGTTCAGTTTCAGTCAGTCACACACACAATTATCTGCCACCAGTCAGCATTCAAAATCTAAAGTGTTTCTCACCTACTCCAACCCTCCTGGTTCTCCTTTTGAGCATTTGGGACCTTTCAACATCTTGAGTTGTGTTTACTTCTCAGGGAAATCCAGGAGTGGAGTAGGGTGCCTGGTCTCACCCCAGAACAGAGGCTGGGGGAAGTCACCACATCCCTTAATACAGGCACACTGCTTGTTCCTAATAACTGTCCAGAAGAGTTTTCTTTCCTGTGGACTATGTAGGGTGACTGGAGAAATGAGCTTTTCTAGGCTGAACTCAGCTTTTGTGAATACTCTTTCCTATGTCACTTACACTAAAGACCTCAATGGAATGGTCCTGACAAAAATTCATTTATGATCCTTAAGGCATCTATGCATTTTTTTCTAAATCTGAGCTTAAGTCTGTTTCCAAACCAAGAGTCCTGTACGGCCTAAGCATTTTTGAAAATGTTACAAGTCAAAACAATTTGTAAAGAACTGCACAGAAACAGGTCCAGTTAAATATGTCCAGGCAAATTAAGGCTTACAAAATCCAAATATTAAACACTTGCAAAAATAGTTTTAACTATTGCATGGTCCTACTTCTTCCCCTTCTAAGTGGTATTTCATTTTCTAGTTGTATGTTCCACCCGCAAGCAGCGATACTAAGAAATTCTTGATGTGTACTTCCAGGCTATCTTATCTTATATGATTTACTATTCATCCATGAAATATATATATTTTTACTCTACAAACTTACTGGCAGGAGTGCATGAAGTTGAATTTATGCAAGAACATTTGCCTGAAGAGGACATTAGAGGTAAATTCTGGGTGTGATCTGTCTGGGATTTTCTCATGTTTTAATGTGCCTTGACCTGCTCATCTCTTTTAATGTCTGCAGGCACCCCTGGGAAACTGCAAAGAGCTCTGATGGGCTGCTCTTCTCTGATAAAAGGCAGCAAGAGAACATTCAATTTCAAAGGTTTGTTTCTAAAGGACAGTGATTGTTGCAAGGTGGCTACAATAAAAAATAAAACTATTTTTGCTGGACCAGATTTTGCTGTCAGTTTAGAGTCCTGCAATTTCAGGAACAGCTGAGATTTGCACCTCTGCAACTGATAGGAAAACAGCTTTTTATGTATTAAGGCAGAAGAAGCAATTTCCATTACGGATTTTTTTTTCCTCTGTATTTTTTTTTCCCATTTCAAACTCTTTTACTTCAATTTCTGGGAAGAACTTGAAGCTGTTACTTTTCAAGCTGAAAATTCTGCACTTCAGAGACCTAGATGCCCAATATTGTGCCTCTTGAGCCTGCATTATCTCTGTGTATCAGAGTGCATCAAGTGTTTATCTCTGCTGTTCTGGTTTGAGAAGATTGATGCTTCTCTGTTCCTTCATAAATTGTTTCTCAAGTATGAGAAAAAGTGAGAGTCTCTCCAAAGTGGATTTCAAGGAATTAATTTATTTTTGTAGAAAGCTAAGAAAACTATTTGGGAACTGCTGCACCACTTCTATTAAGTAATATTTTAGATAACATTTTAAGCACTTTAACCATTCATCAGCTACTGAAGCCCAGTACACTGTATGTTGCTTTTACAAGTATCAAAAACAGCTCAAAAGCCATAGAAAACACTGATTTGAAAATTATGCTTCTTAAAAGTAACGTCTGTGTTGCTGGTGTGCTGTCACTGCACCTGATGACACAGGGCAGTCAATCGAGTATCTAGAGTTGTTCCTCTCTGCTTCTCATACTCACATGTTCTTTTCTGTCTCGGAGCTCTTTGGGGAGCAATTTCTTAATAGATGTAATCTTAATGTGACAACTGGAGCATAACTACTTAGCTAGTAACCCTCAGACATTGCTACAAGTGCAGAGAATTGAGATGTTAAAATAGCAATAGCAGTAAGGTGTTCCTGTATACGTTCTTCATGTGAGACAGACACCACAGGGCAGTAATGTCCACTGTACTGACACTGACACCTGTGGGTTAGGTGTGTTTGTAAGAAAAGTTTCACTGCACTTTGAGTGTGCTCTGTAGGTAGTTAATTGCCTGCTTCCCGAATTGCACCCAGAAGCTATCTGGAAAGCAACTACACTGAACCTGTAGTAATTCACATCACTAAATCCCCAATCTGAGCATAGCTCTTGTAAGTGCTTTTAAATGAATGAAGTTCAATACTCTGAGTTTATTTTTAGAGCAGCTATGAAGTGGAATGAGCTTGGAATAGCTCCAGGCATATGCAGTCTAGGACAATTTGAATGTGCTCGGACGAGGTCCCCATATCCAGAGGGACACAATTACAGACTCAGCCAGGTATAGGTGTTGCTATTAGCATATTATGCTATTATACCGTGAATTCTCCCATTGAGCCTTGCTGCCACTAAGGGGACGTGCATTCTAAAGTGCTATAAATACAAATGAATTTTTGTGCTTGCTAAGGTCATAAATGGAGGCAAAGTTTTCTTTAAGTACACTAATTTGCACAAAGTTTCTTCCAGTTCCTGTATTATTTTCATATTCATATTTGCAATTTTAGACTATACTGCTGAAATGTTTTTAGGATACCAGTCAAGACCTTTAGAAAACAGCTGACTGCAGAACATAATAGGAATTCAAAAGGCATTATAGTGTTTAGAGTGTCTTGATTTTCCTGTATTTATCATTCTTATCTTATTTTGGCATCATTTTTCTGTTATTAGCCTGAAACAAATCACTATTTGCTTGCCAACTATTAATAAAATGTTAGGTGTTTTTATTAATAAAATAAAAACAATATTAATTAAGAACTTACAATGTAAAACTTAGCCTTAGTAAGCATACAAAAACGATAATAAAAGCATTGAAACACTTTTCTGATTTATACCAGTGAAGTGCCTAAACTTGATTGATAAAACCAGAAGCTTCACTGAAAATGCATGTCCGTAACGAACTGTTCAGAAATATCTAAGCCTCTCCTCAAAAAGGAAAAAGACTTTCTTCCCTGGATGTGATCCTGTGTACTGCAAGGTCATTTAGGCTGGCTCAGATCTTACCATAAATGTGTCGAGAACCACATACAACAAGTAATAATCATAATAAGGCCACTTGACAAAAATGATTGCCTATGTGTTGCAAATTAAAGTCTTTCCTGGGAGCTATACAAAATACATAGTGACAGCAAATAGATGTAATTCCTCAGTTCCTTGCTTGGAACCAGCCAGTGCTTATGTTCACACAGAGAGAAAAAAATACCCATAGCAGCTATTCAGTGCTGAGGCTTATAAAGTGGACTGTCACTCTCACAGGCGCACAGGGATATTAGTGAGGCTCTGCTCCTCCCAGGGGCTCCAGAAGCAATTGGCCATTTTTCTCCTTTCTGTGTCCAGCAAAGTAGAAGTAACTAGATCTGTGCCTGAAAGAGGAAGGGTTTTTGCAGAGATGACTCTGAGCTGAGTGGAGGAGAACTGAGCAGACAGTGCACTGACATTCTGGATCCTCACGGGTATCCTCCTGCTATCCCAGGCAGACAGGCTGATACCAGCAAAGGCAGCATCTTCTTCTCTGCAGCCATGAACATTTTTATGGGTGCAGTCTACTTTCTATAACTTTATGCTTAAAACCACTGTAATAGCTGCTTCAGTTGACAGTCTAAAAATTTGGGCTGTATCTGACAGTTCTTACCTGCCCTGCATCTACCTTCTCCAAACACCTTTTTGTTTGGGAGAAAATTATTTTCTGAGACGGTGAGGTTTTTCACCTTGGTTTTGATGTGAGACTTCACACATCAAATAGAGATTCCCACTATTCATCATCCATGGTATTTTTAGCCCACACCTCTCTTCCTACAGTGTCCTAGGGCTATATTCTGAAAAGGAGTAAAGTCACACCTCTGGGTATGACCCAAAGCACACCTCTTTGTGTCAGTGTTGGAGTACATATCTCTGTTATTAGCTAAGCAGTGGAGAGATCTCTGTGTCCTTGGTACATACACTGGCAAAAAAAATCATCCTTTGGCTTCTTGACAATGGTCAGGATTGTTGTGGCATAGAACTTCTGGAGATGCGTCACTGACGCCTATCTTCTAATATTAGACTCCTAATATGAATGTCTAAGAGCATCTGAGCACTGGTACAGGCTGGGGGCAGACCTGCTGGAAATGGAAGGACCTGGGGGTCTGGATGGACAAGAAGCTGCCATGAGCCAGCAGTGCTCTTGTGGCCAAGAAGGGCAATGGTATCCTGGGGTGCATCAGGGACAGCATTGCCAGCAGGTTGAGGGAGGAGATCCTGCTCCTCTGCTCAGTCCTGGTGAGGCCACTGTGGAGTGCTGTGTCCAGTTATGAGCTCCTCTCTTCAAGAGAGACAGGGAGCTCCTGGAGCAGGTCCAAAGATGATTTAGGGAAGAGGAAGGGCCGAAGGGGTTGAGCCTGTTCAGCCTCGAGAACAACTGAGAGGGGACCTCATCAATATGCATGATTGTCTGAAGGGGGGATAACCAGATGGATCCAGGCTCTTCTCAGCGACAAGAAGCAGTAGGACACAAGGCAATGGGCAGAAACTGATGCACAGGAAGTTCCACCTGAACACGAGGAAGAACTGCTTTACTGTACAGATGACCATGCACTGGAACAGATTGCCTAGAGAGGGTGTGGAGTTTCCCTCATTGAAGCTATTCCAGAACCCCCTGGATGCAATCCTGTGCCATGTGCTCTGGGATGATCCTGTTTGAGCAGGGAGGATGGGCCAGGTGACCCACTGTGGTCCCTTCCAACCTGACCCATTCTGTGATTCTGTGATTCCGAGTACCAAAGAATAACTACATAAAAATTAACTGTGTGATCCTTTTCAGCATTTTCTGCTTATTTCCACAGGCAGCCTTCACACTGGCATCTGGAATCCTGGTTTTAAGCTTGGAAAACGTCTCTAGCTCACGACTTCCACAGAAGTTGAAGATCGCTGAATTTAAAGGTTTTGCTATTTTTGTGTCTGTTTGTGTACTAAGGACCAAGTTGCTCATGTCAAGTAGTGGATTTGGAAGGACATGTTCATTCCCTTAGCATGGATATTGAAGTAGATGATCCCTGGATGCGCCTTCTGACCCCAAACATTCTGTGATCAAACCTGGTATTTATTGAAAAGAATTTGTGCAATTCAAATAAGATATTTTTGTTAATCCTTTTAAATTTTTTTCACAAGTAAGTTCTTCCTTCTAGGTTACGACTATTTTAATCAATGTTTATGATTTCAGTTCTCAAAAAAAACAGTATGAAAAAGTAAATTTCATGACTGCTTTGACGGTGGCTAAGGGACAAAATTTAAAACATTCCTACATGTATATCAGAGGAGGAAGGTGATGCAGCTGGTTTAATGAGTTATTTATGGTTTTGAAGTATCCTCTCAAATATTATGAAAGTAATGTGACTTTAATGAGCCATGCGCGGTCGGTAGCTTTTGCTTTGTTGAATATTTTCCTCAGGGTAAACTGAGTCATTAATAATTAGGAATTGAGTAGCCAGTTACAGGGTTGAGTAGGAAGTGAGGTAAAAACCATGCTGTTTGGAAGCAAGATATCTGTACATACACAGAAAGGGAATTTGAGGTCATTAAAAGCTGTGGGCTGGGATTAGTGGGCTCCATCGTGTGCATTATTAATGAATCTACCTAGCTCACTCAATTGAAATTTCTGATTAATCATAAATGAAGTATCTGTAAATAGAATAATTCAGCATGAAGTAAACAACCGGATTTTAATTTCCAGTGGATGGAAATTGTAGCAGTAGATGGTAGATGGATTTAAATTTAGATTATATACAGAATTAGATAAGGGTAAATATAAATCAATAGGAAGACTGATTGAATTTCCTTTTCCTAAATCTGCCTGACACTTGCTTCATTCACTGAGAAGCTTTTCTTTAAGGGAATGCCTTCATGTACTTCACCTTTTTAAGATTTTTCTACTTTTATTATGAAAATTCACTATGAAAACTGAAAATTTGTGCACTCTCTCTCTTGCTTCCCTTGGGCAACAACACCTCTCACTAGACCAGGTTGCTCAAAGCCCCATCCAACCTGGCCTTGAACACTTCCAGGGATGGGGCACCCACAACTTCTTTCGGCAAACTGTTCCACCACCACCCTCACAGCAAATAATTGCTTCCCAAGATCTAATCTAAATCTACTCTCTTTCAGTTTGAAGCTATTCCTCCTTGTCTTACCATTACAGGTCCTGACAAAGAGTCCCTCTCCAACTTCCTTGCAGGTCCTTTCAGGTACTGGAAGGTTGATATGAGGTCTCCACGCAAACTTCTCCAGGTTGAACAAATTTCTCAATTTGACTTCATGGGGGAGGTTCTTCTGTCCCTTTATCAACTTGGTGGCCCCCTCTGGACTTGCTCCAACAGTTCCATGTCCTTATTGTTCTGGTGGCACCAGAGCTGGATGCAGTACTCCAGGTGGGGTCTCACAAGAGCAGAATAGAGAGGCAGAATTCCCTCCCTTGACCTTCTGATGGGGCTCCTTTTGATGCAGCCCAGGATTCCATGGGCTTGCTGTGCTGTGAGCATGTTGCCCTCTCATGTTGAGTTTTTCATCACCCTCAGGTCCTTTTCCACAGGGCTGCTCTCAATCACATCTCCACCCAACCTGTAATGTGTCTGGAAGTGTCCCAAGCCAGGTACAGGGTCATGTAAAATTGCGAGCAACATAGTACACTTTTTCCAGAGAATTCTTCTTCTCAAGACCGTCTTTAAGTAGACAGGGGATTAAAACCTGACTGGATTGTGCCAAACCCTATGTTTCTAAAGCATTCAAATACTTCTTTGGAGAGTGGCTTAGACCATGAGATAATTAGTTATTCTGCCTTTAGAACAGGTTTAACTTTCCTATAGTAAATAAAGCCTGGGGCCACACAGGGGGAAAAAAAAAATTGCGTAGATGCTCATTAAGCAATCATCATCCATTCCATCCACTAAATAATATGAGAGTGTGAGGGAAAATTGTGCAAATACATAGAATTTCATATAATATGTAATGCATATCCACCAGAGGGCAAATTATGGTAACATTTGAATTATTCTGTTCAGCAATTTTATACTTCTCTTGCTGTTTCTTAAAACATTATATCTGATAGCTATAAATGTGCAGTGTTTCCTTCAGGAGTTTTGCTGATGTTTATTTATAAGTCACCATATTCTACCTGATTGCTCCATTTGTTAGCCTGGATTTCATATATTTGTGTGCTAGTGCTTAGACAGCTTGGGGCCAAGGAAATGGTTAAGGCCCAAATCCAATCTGTTTCATTGCTTAACTGCTGCATTCTCACAGAATTTAGCACCTAGAAGCTGGACTGTGGTTAAACCTCTGCCACCGTAGCATGAGACAAGAAGATGTCAACCTCTGAGGTCCAATGCAGGGAAATAACCCAAGTTGACTAGGGAGATCCACAGGTAAATTAACATACCTTTTGTAGTGTCTGCAGTAACTCACTGGCTTTGAAAAGTTCCTGCAGCCACAGGATTAATTAGGGATCCTCCTTGCCTCTGCATAACCTTTCTTCATCTGCTGGACAACCACTGGAGTTCAGATGCCTTGATGGACCAACTGCTCTGAGAAAGATGAAAACCACTATACCTCATCTCTAAATGCTTGATTTTTCTGTTTCACCAGTAAATACCTAATAATCTCTCTAGTGAGCTCTTAATGGCGGCTTAGATGACAAGACTGATATTTCTAGTGGCAAGAAGTCAAGTATACCTCATTTAAACTGGCTTTTTCAGAATGAAAAGCCAAAGAAGAAAGTGATTTGCCAAACATAAAGAGAACAATTTCAGCAATGATAGTTGATTGCTACTACATAACATCTTTCAGTAATGGATCTCCAAGGAAATTATAAACATTAATTTCTAAATTTAAACTAAACCAAGTTGTACCAGGCAGGAAGAAGACACACAAAATTTTTATCACTTTCATTCAAAATATACCACTTTCAAGGCACCTAAAATATAAAGTGTTTTTCTAATTTGCAGCTAGAGTGTAAACTGTCTCAGATGAATGAAATCTGCATTATTTATTTGTCCAATTTTGGTATTTTGATGTGAACATACTCCTCATAAAGTTTTATAACACTTTCAAAAGTTTTAAAACAAGGTATTGCTTTACATGCCTGCAGTGTTTACGCCTTGGTATAGACTCCGCACACAGGTTCAAGTGCAAAGCGAAGTGATTTATTGCTCAGTCCAAATTCCCTAAATACCCACACAGAACACGATATAACATCATATAAACAGGAAAGATGCTCACCACAGTGTTCCCCTATCACCTGGGATAAAGCCGAGACATTGCCTATTATGGTAGTATGTAAATAACACCCTATAAGGTCATAAACTAGATTCATCACCTTTTACAGGTCCAGACTTGTCAACAAGCCACAATCCTCTCTCCGCCCATCCCCGGTGACCTGGATACAGTCCCAGGGTCACCTCTGGACCCAGGAAAGAGGGTCTCGCTCCGGCCTACCAGGCCTATCACTCTATCACCACATAGTGTAACCCAACACATGCCGTCTGAAAAAACAGCTGATCCAGCACAAAATAACCATGGTTTACTTTTTCATTTATGTGGCAGTCTAGTCTTAAGTTTGTGTTATCAGAAAGAACAAGCATAAGACTATTTAATTCAGTGATACAACTTTTAGGTAGAGCTAGAATTGATGCTTGATAATTTTTTCTAATTACATGCATTTTATTGGAGTGCCAAAACTGGCAGTTCTTATTCTCAGAGATCAGAGATTTTTTCACATAGGTCTTGTAGAGAACAGCTGCTACCATAGAATCTGTGTTTTCTTTGGAAACTTGTCATGGCCTCAGTCTAGGCACTGGATTTTGCATCAGCTCCATCCCTAATTCCAACTTCAGTTTTACAAGACAGAAAAGATGTTTAAAAATAACTAAATACAATTGAATACATCTTTTATTTTTTCAAGATAAGACAATACAGTCTTTGCCAGACCTCTAAGAGCCTCAGTGGAGTGAAGAGCCTGAGAAGGCTCTCTGGCTTCCTCCCAGTGTGCTTGTCAGCAGCAGGCACCAGCCTTGCCAGTCTGGCAGCAAAACAGCAGGGGGAAACCACAGTGACCTTCCCAGTGCCCTGTGCAATCCTCTACCTCTAGGAAAAATAGCAGGAGGCAATGAACAGAGGAAGTGCCAGGCAGGCAACCACAGCATGAGATCAGTTTTATAGCTCAAACCAGCAATGAACACATCTTGGTGAGATTTCCTTCTCAGGGGCAAGCCTACCACTTTTTCCTAGTTTTATAGTCTCTTTACAGTAATATTTTCTGAAAGGTAAAATTTTTACATGGAGTAAAAAAAACGTAGCAGCCATGAAAATGAAAAATAAGACATCAAGCATCTTGTTAAAATAGTTGAGATGTCATTTCATGAATCATCCATTGTCCAAATTAACATGTATTAGGAATAGTCTTATATTAAAGAATCTGCCTAAAAACTGGCATTTTCTTTCCCCTGAATTGAGGTCTTATTTAATAAATCTAGCAGAGAACTCTGCTCTCTGTGTCTGTTTAAATCGCTGTGTAGATACATGGATGTAATTGAAAACAGAGGCTTTTCTTTGGGGAACAAACTTTCTCTGGCATCACATTGTTTTTAATATACCAATAAGCAAGGTCACTATTCTAAAACATAACTAAATAGGTAATATTTAAATCAGTCCACAAAAGATAGACAACAAAATTTTCTAAATTTTAAAAAGCGTTGCTCATAAAATGTTTCTATTTGAAACTTATTGCCCTATCCCAGCAAATTCTTCACTACCTATGTTAAACAAAAAAGCTCCTTCTAAAGTGTTATGCCAAAAAGCATTTTCTTTCACAATGGCATTAATGGACTGATATTTGTAAGTGTATTGACGTGTCTTCTAATTAATTTACTTCAGTCAGGGCTAAGCCTCTTTTCTATCGCTATTGTGAATACATGTACAACTGTTCTTTCTGTCCTTGACTTATTAGAAACCTGAAGTATATAAAGAAAAATGTAGTATTCAATAGTTTTCATTTAGACTTTTTAGAGTCCATTCCAGTGTACCCTGGTGCTTCATTAAAAAGCTCTAAATTTTTGTTGATGCCTCTGCCAATGGCCTTTGTGACAGGCTGCTCAGACAACATTTGAGAAATACTACTGAAGAGTGCATGGAGCAAGAGGTTATGTTTAGAATGATAGCTTGTGGATATAGGAAATATAAAGAAAAACATCTTTCAGTCACTTTAGATGTGTATTAGTATAAAATAAGTGTTCACATACTGCTTCAAGTTACAGGCTGCTAAAAAAGAAAGCTAACAAAAATGTATAAAAAATAAAAATAACAGTAGTTACAAAAAAGGATTTCTCTGAGCACTGGAAGACTACAATGCTAACTACTAAACATCATGAATGCAAGTAAACAACAGAGTTTAGATTACTTCCAGCAAGTAGAAGACAGTTTTCAAAAACATTAGTCACCGCAAACTCAAAATCAACAGGTAATTAGGGAAAAGAGCTGAAAGTTCCCTGCTTTAAAATCATGCTTTTAACTTCAAAACATCACAGAGTCAGCTTTTACAAACAGAGACAGAACTCATTGCAATGTTAGCTTAGGGAACTATATTGTAAATAGTTTTCTTGGAAAATACACTTTCAAGTGTTTTGAGTTTGACTAACTTATCCCTTTTGGTATAAGTTACAATTCCTGCACACTGTACTCTGCAAGGATGCACATACACAAAAACATTTTTCCCCTTACATAAAAATGAAATAAAGCACTTAGTGAATCACAAAATCACAGAATGGAAAAAATAATTATTTTTAAATATAATTTTCCATATTTTAATTTCTGCCCATGCCTGCCTACACTGTTACTGGGCACCAATAGGAGACTGGCTGTGCCATCTTTCTCACCTTGCTCCAGGCAGGTATTTACACTTTGGTAAGATCCACCAAACCCCCTGAGCCCTTTCTTTTTGAGCTGAGAAACCACAGTTTGCTCAGCATCTCTTCATATATGTCAAAATCTCTGAATCACCTGATCACTCTCATGGCCTTTCACTGAACTCCAACGTATCCGTGCCTCTTGACCCCTGGGAGTCACGACTGATGATTCATCTTCACTTGGTCTTTGAGCCACTGATCACAACATTGACTACATTCTTCTATAATAGAGAGTAGAATTCACACATTAGCCTATAAATGTCTGTAGCAATTACTAATTCTTGTTTTCAATTTAAAATGGTCTCTTTCTATACTGCAACACAGTTAGCCCCCTTCACTCTAAATTATGTGTTTCATATATGAACAAATGAAAACATAAATCTCATTTTTAATTTCCCTTGGACAGTTTTCCAAACATATTTTTCTCTTACTTAATAAAAAATGGCACTTTGGAATTTTCTTTCCTAGGGTGTTTGTCCATGAATGTTTATTTCAGATGAAGCATGCACTTTTGAGCAGAATTTCCAATTCTCCTTACATCTGTTCACATCATGGAATGATCTGAGTGCACAACATGGATTTTTCATGCATGAAGCAGGACTGGAAGGTGTCGTCCAGTAGCACATCAAATGTGCTTCAGTTACTAAAGGCATTGAGTAAAAGAGATTAGATCACATGCAGTCTGAAATAAAACACCATAAAACACATAGGTCCATGTTATGTTGATATTAAATATCATCAAAGTGAATAAGGTGTAAACAAGAATAATGCTTGATGTTCCCTGAAAAAAAATGTGCTACATAATCTCTGTGGAGAGTTTAAATACACTACAAAGAAATTGCTTGTACATATGATGTGGGAGGATGGCATTCTGTAGTTCCCAGTTTAAACCTAAAATTAACACAAAAATGCTGGAAATTTTTCTTGATTCAAAATGGAGAAATTCAAGTTACTAGCAATTAAATCTATCATTATTGTAATTAAGACAAATAATGTGAAAACTTATCTGTTATATTTAGGAAAAAAATCAGATTGGGAAATATACTTGAAAATTAATTTTAAAAATAAGAAAATATTCTGAACAATTTTTAAGGCATAATATTTTGCTAAAGTTCTCTGGAATTCTCCAAAAGCCTTTGTTGAAGCTTTGGAATCTTTGAGGTTTAGCACTACAATTTAGAAAATTTTAGGCAATGTGAGTCCTTTCTGAACTGGCATTAAGGCAATTACCTTGAACTAACTCGGTACATTTTGGAAATGGAATAAAACTGGTCTCTGTATATCTGGAGATCCCAAAGAGGAGGATGAGCTGCACACACCCTGTGCCTTCCAGCACAACCCTTACACTGTTTGTGTGGCACGGGGTTCTCAAAGGTACTGAAAGTAATGAAGTTCCTTTGAAACTCACTGGGATATGGTCATTACACTTGCAAAATCCTTTTAAACTCCTTTAGCCTCGAGTCCCTCTTTCACTTGTTTCATATTCATTCATCATATAAATGATTACGTGAAGTGATCTTCAGGCCAAATGATACCATTCACATTTTGAGTGAGGAGTCCTGTACTCTTTCACTCAATACACTCACTTCAAATGAACTGCTTGAGAGGTAAGGTACTAGAGGAAGCTTGACAAAACCTGATTGAAGTACGAATTTTTTGATTGTCTTCAGTAGGTATTAGATGAAGCTGACTGAAAGTAGGTATTAAGACCAAGTTCTGTGAAACTGTTTTGATTATGTGCTTGGAAAACAGGGTATAATTTTGAGCATGAGTCAAGAGCTGGACCATGTCTTTCATAAATGTGCCAAAGTCCATCTTAGTACCATTGAGATTTTTGACACCATGACTCTACTTGAAAAGGTATATCAAACCTTATTGTTAAATATCTTTTTTCTATTCCATAAGTAAACAGTTCTGGAAAGCACTTTAGCAACATCAGTGTCCCAAGGGAAAATATATTTTTCTCACTCTTAAAAAATATCTGTTTAAATTATTATTAAAATCTTACCATTTTGGAGACTTTAAAAGTGTTCTATTTCAGTACTTACACGACATTTTTCTTAATTCTTAACCTCAACTTCAGTCTTTGCTACATTAAGTAAAATTTTTTTCCGTCTCTGTATAAAAGAAGAAATTTTATTCTCTTTCTCTGTATTTTATATGAATATTTTATATATTATGTCCTATTTTCTTTATCTTATTTTCTTTAGCCTAAATAACCCCGTTTTTCTCAAATTTTCCTTGTAGCATTCCATTTCTTTTAGACGACCTCAGAATCCTTATTACTTTCATCTCATCTATTGTCATCTGATCACATATTTTGTAAAATATAGTAATCAAAACTAAGAATAGTATCTTCAATCACAAATGGCTTAGGATCTTCAATCCTTGAGTACACCATAAGATTACTTATTTTCTTTTACTTCAGATGTTCTGCTTAAACACGCCAATATGTTGTTTGAATGTTTGCAACAGTCAGACACAATTGGCTTAAGCTCAGTTTCTGGTCACAATACAAGCCACAAATGCTTTTGGTGGTATTGAAAGCTGTTTATTTGTTCTCCATCCTGCTGCCTGAAGAGGGTACCTAGAAACAGAGACTAGACAGGAGTAAGGGAACAAAGGTGGATATGTATTTGAAAGGCCTTCAGAGGTACACCTGGGCAGGCCAAAGGCTACACCCAGGATGGACCCTGAGTCACGAGTTCTTCACACTTTTATAGCTTTGGTCCATTTGCATATCCACCCAATTTCACCAATTAAACTTTAGCTAATGATGGAATTTCCCCTCAGCTTGCCCCCCTTCTCAAGATGCTGGGTTACACATTTTGGGCCTAGGACGGGCTGGGTGTCCTTGGAGAGCAGCCTGGAGAGGCTTTGTTCTGTCTGTCTCAGCATGAGAGAGCAGCAGCTCACAGGCTACAGGACACTGCAGAGTTACACACTGGGAATACAGAATTTGAAAAATATAAAAGCTAAAACCTAAGGCATCAATTCCATATATACATAAATTATTTTCTTGCCTATGGAGAGAATTTCACATTTCCATATTAAATGGTCTAGTGAAAGGAATCCCTGTTCATAGCAGGGGACTTGAAACTGAGTGATCTCTAAGGCCTCTTCCAACCCCAGTCATTCTATGATTCTATGATAAATTGCAACGTATCTCAGAGCTTTTAAATTTTTCTAGATAATTTTAATATGACATATGAAACAAACAACCAGTTATGTCATGTGAGAAATTAATTGAACTCCTCTAACTTGCATCAACTGAATTCTAGATGAACATTTGTGATACAACCGACAAGCCAAAGCAGATATTTGTACACAGCCTCTAAGAATAGCTGTACAGTATGGTTTTGCACCCACCAATAAGTTTCATCTACACTTTGTGGTCTTAACAAAGTTTGAAATCTTGCTGGCATCACATGTATGTTTATGACTTGTCTACTTACCTGTTCTTTATGCTAATTTTAGAAGAAAACCAAATTGGCTTTCTGTGACTTTTTCCTGACAAATACATGTTGGCAGTTAATCATCTCCTGTTACGATCTCCATCAAGGCTGATTCTTACCTTGGGGGTAATGGTGTCCATCCCCACCAGAACTGTACAACTCTTGGTAAAAACTTTCTGAGCCTTACTTCTCTCTTGTGCTTAGTGTAGAAGGTGCACTTGGAAGCTAGCTCGCTCCACACAGGCTATGCTCGTGCTGTAGCCCTACTGGGAATTTCCCTGGCTAGCTCCAAGGTGCCCCTCTGGAATGGGACTGAACACCTAAATACACCTAAATTGATGGACACTCTGGTGTACCACGATTTATTTTGTTTTTTAGGAGTGTGCTGAGCTGGATGCTCCTGGTTACAGGGAAATTAAACAAGGAAGATTTTCTGAGCTGACAAATAAAACCAACAAATGCCCCGTGGCATTCTTTGTTGCCTTGCTCTTGCACAGTGTTCCTCCATGGACATTTTGCTGGCTTTCTCCCAAACTCAACAGAGAGGGATATAAGGTAACCTGAGAAGTTAATGAAGACAGTGCATTGACAAGGTCCTTTAAAAGATAGTGACCTTTTTTTAAAGTATAATAAATTAATAGTCTTGCCTTGGGGATGTTATCTAGACAGAAAGCTGCACTGTCTTGTTTCCTTTGCTACTGTCCCCTTAGAGCTTTTCTGCCTTACATGCACACACACACTCAGTACACACAATCACACAAACATGCACATCCACCACAAAATTTTCTGTTGAACTCCCTATCAGCTACAAATATTAGATCTGCCACTAGTCTAGGTGATATTAACAGCTTGTAATTTTCTGTAAAACTTCCTATTTCCAGGAGCTGAAAGTAAGCAAGCCAAATCCATGGCCTTGGTTTTCCAGGTCCTCTTTCTCACTACCACCCCTACTTTTAAATACAATCAGATTGGTTGGATTTGGAAGCTCAGACACTTATCTGAGTTCTCAGAGAAAATTTTCATATTTAAGTAGCCCTGGTAAATTTAATCAAATCTGGGCATTTGAAAAATAACCAAGTATTCTGATGCTGTTCCTTCTGTATTTCAGACAGGAGCTGTACCTTTTTGTCAATGATGATAAACGTGTTAGCCAGCTGATTGCAATTGCCCTTTTCAATGGCCAAAATATGCCATTAAGGTATTAACAAAAACAAAACAAAAAAACCAAAGATCTCAGCATGATCGTTTGACAGATTTTTCTTGTGACAGCAAAGTAACTGTTTTCTTTGTTTAACATTTTTATAATGCAAAGCTTCCCCCTTATGTTTTATGTCCAATGCTAAATATATGCATTTTTGAGCTCTGACTCCCTGAATGTTCTTACATTTTCAGTCTAAATGTATTCACAACCACGATTCTACATATCCTTTTGCTTGAAGGTCTTCCTCCCAAAAGCTTAAACCCCTCTCTGGAAGGTTTTATAGACGGCAATATTATCCTCTCTCAGCCTTTGTTTCACTAGACTAAATAGGTCACATGCTACTAGCTCACACTTTGATGACAGTTATTGCATTCCCTCATTCATTTAAGTACCTTGTCTCAGCATCTGTTCCACTCAGAGCTTGCCTTTCCTTTGGTCCCTTGCAAACTTGGTCTCCAGACCCACTGCTGTGGCTCAGACAGAAGCCCTCTTGACTTTCTTCTAAGACAGTTGATTATCTTTTGCATTTGCTTTTAGGCATGAATTATATCCACGCTCTTTGAATGTAATCCTTTTCATTTTTTCCAGTGAGTTATTTTAATGAGCAGGATGAGGAATATATCCACTTGGCAATCAGGATAAAATAAGATAACATTACAAATTGATACAGTACAGATATATTTTTCTGACTGTTATTTTTCACACAGAGGTGCTTTGACCTTGTTTCATTTAATTTTCCTACATAAATCAGTTTGAGATGGCTGGCTACAGCCAGTTCACATTCAGATGACTGTCTGTATCTTGGAAAGGAAACAGAATATTAGAAAATACCGGATTTTTTTTTAAAGCACAATCTCATGAAGTTTTCAAATTTTCAGGCCAAACTCTATCACACTGCTCCAAAAAAACCCATACTCACTCTCTGATCTTGATTTTTCCAGCTGAATAGTGATGAATCTTATTTAGTTTTTAGTCACGTCTTCAGTGTCATTTGATGTTTAAGTAATAACTTCACATTTAGACACATTGTAATTTACATCCTTATGTCACAATATTTTAATGGGTTTACTTCTAAGAGTAATGGTTGACCTTTAAATAAACAAGTATGATGTGATTGCAAGAATCAAAGTTCAATTTTATTGTATGTTATGTATGGGTAAATTGCATAAGATTATGATATGGTAAGCAACATTGGAAAAGGGCTGTATTTCATTTTGTTTCTTTAAAAGTTTAAAGATTCAGGTCCTGGCTGATGTAATGGAAAAATGTATCATTTTTACTTACACCTATATATATGTAAAGTGCACATTTCATTTATTTTCAGGAAAATTTATATATTGCATATAATAAATAGGTTATAAAAATATACTTATTAATGAGGATGAAAAATGAATTGCATCATCTAGTTTAATCATGCTTACTCTTTTCCCACAGTAGATTTTTTTTTTTAACAGATGCATTTACTGGATATTTAGAAGGGTAATTCCAGAGTTTTGGGCTGCTTATGAGTTCATTTTGATTTCCACTAAAAAGAATTTTGGAATTTGAGATAGTAAGGGCTTTTGAGCTTGAAATCTGTTATATTATTTACCAATTAAATTTTCATTTTGCTTTTCTTTTTTTATTTATTTCTTTTGTCTTAGTGGGCTGAAAATATTAGTAGAATTCTTAATAGAATGAGAAATAAAATAAAATAAATCTATTATTCTATATTAACCTCTACACTCTTCAACTAATGACTCAGATTGAGTTGGATTTCTTTTTTGAATAAAACCATTCTCATAAATTCACAGAGCATAAAAAAAATCCCTTCTCAATTTCACTTCCTCTCCTTGGAACCTGTGAGATTCCTGTGCTGAGGATGTACATAGATGCATGGTCAGCTGTTCATGCTTAATCTTGTGATACACTGAACCAAAGGGATATGAGCTGCTCAGCAAGCTCCTGGTACCACATGTAAGCTATCAGGATGTGTTCCTTAAAAATATAATGAACAATAAAAAAGGAAGTAATTTGTATTGGAAAACATCCTTTAATTTTGAAACATCTCTTAGTATTTTATCACATGGAAGCTGGACAGCAGTACCACTCATTTAGGGATACAGCAAATCATTACATCCTTCCCATGACTCCCATGCGTGGAACCTTCCACTCCTGACTGAGGTACAGAGCTCACATTCCATTGCACAGGAGCCAGGGTGGAGTTTCTTTAGTTAGAAGTGGCCAATACATGCTCAGTACACATAGGGAGTAAATTTGTCAGCTAAGGAAGAAACATCTTATTTCTGATAAAAAACTGACTTCTGGTTGTAACAGCACTTGAAATGGCTCACAATGAGTTAAACACGACTTTTGTTTTTTTAAAAAATAGAAGGTAAAAACTTTGTTCCACTCTCCCTTTCACACAGAAAATTTCTTCAAATCAGGCTGAATAACTGGAATCTAGGAAAAAAATCTCTCAGTATATAAAGAAAGCTTCGGTGAAGTGTCAGATACTATAATACATCTAAGCTTTCAGAAAGGAACTGTGATGATACTCCCTGTAAAGTTCACATGAAGATCTCTTACCCAAGGAGATAAACTGTCTCTGCTTTCATTTGAAAAGACCTGTCATGATTTGATGAATCAAGAGAATTTGGATGGAATGTTTCTTAGGAATCTTACAACTCTTCCAGCTGATCAATCAGTTCATGAGAAAATGAAAACATAACCACTTTTCACTCTCACTTGTCTTTCAAGAGGTTAGCGGTGATACAATGTGACCACTGGTTTATACTGGCCCATCTCTAAATAAGGAAAAACATCCAGTTTATGTGATGCTTCTGCTGGCTAACAGCAATAAAAATGTCACTGACCCCACCAGTTTGTCTGTCACTGTGGGAAGACATGACAATCCAGATAAATTATAACTATTAGAGTAGTAGAATGAGTCCTGTGCTGAATGCAAAAGAGATTAAAAATAAGCATTCAAGGAAATCCACATCAATACTAGTGAAATTTAAGTAATAAATAACATTGGTGTTAACAGAGGAAAGTATTGGACACAAAAGTATCTGCTCTCAGAAAACAATTCCTCATAAAACCTGTGAAAATCTAACAGTCTAAATATGTCAGATAGACCTTAGTTATTTTAAATTAGTGCATTGGATTTAAAGTTTATTATATTGTAAATTCTTGAGTAAATAAAGAATTAAATATTGGTGTGCAGTTAATATGCAAAATTCTAGAGTCAAGTTCAGTGGTTTAAAACATGCTTAAGATAACTGAAAATAAAGACTTCCTAAAGTTGGGTCCATCTTTATATCGCCATCCATTATATAAATGCTTTTCAGTTGGCATTGTTAGACAAAATTATAGATTTTTTGATTCTGCATCTAGCATTCTTCTGCTAGTATTTTTGTGCTATTCTGGGTATTTTTAACATTAAAGATAAATTCATGCATTTTGGTTTCCTTGTAGCATCTGTTTTATGGAAGCAACACACAGCGTGTGTCATGTACTATAGCCAAGGAACATATGCTGTGAATAAACAAGAAATGTATGAATTTGTATTTAACACTAGGAATCTAGAAGTTGTCCCAGTAGAGATAATCCACTAGACATAAAAATGCTGCATGGCTCCTGCAGAAATTATATGCGCAATATTAACAGTAGGACGATATATTCCTATATTTTCAAGGTTAGCCTTCAAAAATCCCTGCTTAACAGTAGGTTGCCAAGCTTTATTGCTGAAACCAACAATTAGGATTTTTTCCCCTGGCACTTTGGCTGATGCATAATGCCTGGTGAAGTGGATAGTGTACGTGTACAAAGTCTTTTGTCTCTAGTGTGATGATTTCTATCAAGATCGGTACAGCTGTGATCTGTGATTAGAAGTTCTCACCTTTCCTGCCCTTACCCGCCCAACCCAGAGGCTGTCCCTAGAGCCAGCCAGCAGTGCAACTGTGGGGTGTGGCTGTGTCTGGTTTGCCATGCCAGACCACCACATAAGATGATTTATACACTCGGGATAAGAGAAGAAATTGATTGCACAAACGACCCCATTTCCTTCCTTCTACTGTGTAAAGGGTTGTGTGCCTTCATCTCTGACCCCAAACCCCAAAGAGCAGAGGAGGTCTGTAACCCCAAGTGAAGTGAGTGGAGCACCAAAGGAAGGTAAATTATTATTTATAAACAGATCAACCCTGCTCATATCATGAAATGAGAGATAGCACCCAATTGCAGCTTTTCACCTCAAGCAACCTCACGGGCAAGATGTAGAGAAGAGACTGGATTTCTCCCTAGGAAATTGTTCATCTGCCTGTGATGAAAGTCTTTCACATGTGAGATTGAGATAGAATGATTGCCAACCTAATAGGCAGTATGTGAAATTATATTTGAGAACAGGTTCATTTGGATTTGGGAATAGGAGATAGATTTTTTTCTGCTTTTAATGTTGAAAACAATAAAATTATTAACATTTGCACATTACTGTACCTTGTAAATTCTTAAATATCAGTCTATGACCAAGACTCAGCATTACAGATTTTTCTTTATTTTTATTCTAGTTTTTTTGTACTTGATCTCCTATACCTTTTTCCTGTAAGTATAAACAGTCCCAGAAAGGCACACAGGTAATTTGTAAACTGATTCCTAGAAGGATTCCCCTTTTCAAACAAAGAAACATATTGCACAAAACTACACCACAGCTGTGACTTGTAATGTGGGCAGGGAAAGGGATTTGTGTCATTTGAGGTTTGAGGGTAGAATGAATCTTGATTTGAAATAATGTGCCTACAATGCTAAGCATACCATTATGCACTTTTATTATCCAGTATATTCATCTGAAAGGAAAATAACCTCACACATTACAGACATTATGGACCATCAGACATCTCAGGTCAGTTTTTCAGCTCACCTGTGTGTGTATAACATGCAACTTCCACATTTTATCAATACTTAGCCAAAAAGCTCAGTGAATTATATGAGTCAATAGTTAACCATAGTCTACAATTGCTATTAATTTTCATAGCCCAGGAACAAGTTAGATTCACATCTGTATCTCTACCTGGCTTAATGGTTTTTCCTGTGTGGTTTGACTCCTAGCTATGTTTTATATGTACATTCAACAATGAATTTAATTATAGTAAGCTCATTATGAATGGAGTTATTGCTTATCTTAAGTTCTGTAACATAGTGTATATTTACAGCATTGTATAAGCAGTACTTAATAATTAATTCTCTGTACTCCGTTATATTAATGTGAAAGCATAAAAGGATTATCAGAGGTAGGGAGAGCTTTATACTTCTGTGAAGAATGCAGAGATGAGTCTCTTTGTAAATGAGAATGGAAAATTAAAGCCTGATGAAATGTGACCTTTTTTTGTTTCTTTCCAACAGCTTAGAGCTGGATATGTTATTATAAGACTAGCTTTTTAAACCTATATCAAGTTTACCTTCTCTCAGAATAGCGGCTGATGATGGTGGAAGAATAAGCAAATAGTTCCAGAAATACTTATTAAAAGATCAGGTATCTCTAATATTTTATTACTCTACACTTGATCAAACATGTCAATGGCCAAAAATAAGATAAACAGGAATAGCTTGTGTGATTGTATAGACCGAGAAGAAAACAGACTGCAAAAGTAGAAAATTGTTAATGTACCTTGTGAAGAGCACAGAAAACAGATTATCCTTCATTCTCTCTCCTTCCTTCCTTCTTTCCTTCCTTCCTTCCTCCTTTTTCTTTTTTTATTCTCTTCTCTATCAAAATTTTTTCAATGGCAAATAATACCACCAAAAATATAAAATCTTTAAAGCTTTCGTAACTCTGTATGAGAGGGCAGTGTTAAATTTACACTATAATCAGTGATGTAGCTAGAAGAGGATTTTTTTTTTGTTTGGAAATTGGTTTAGAAGTAAAAAAAAAATAGGCACAAATGACATTTTCATGAGCATGAATTGATGCAATGTGTTCAGGTCAAAAGAAATGTGTATCACTGTACATTTGTCGCATGAAGCTGACATTTCTGTCATGCTGCAAAGAAATTTAAAGTGACATTCTTTTATTTTCCACAGAGACAGCTGCTATAGTTCCCAGCTGAAATTTGGCCTCAGCTGGCATGTAATAAATGGGAAAACATGTAGATAATAGTCACGAACTAGTGAGCACTGCTGGCTGACCAGTTATCAAATTGCTGATAAGCTGTAGTTTCAGCTGTACCTCAAGATGACACACATCCTCTTTTCCCTTTTTGTCTCTTATCATTTACATTTGCAATAAAATTATGATTTACTGCATATTAAGACCTAGCTGCCCACCATTACACCTTTGTTGTAACAAGGCAGACGAATATTCCACAAAAGAAAAAATAACATTCTTGAAGATTTTTTTTTTCTAGTAAGTATCAGGAAACTGTCAAAATGTAAGTTCCCTTACAAAAACCAGCTGCAAACACAGATATTTGCTCTTATCAAGCTCAGTCCTGTGAACAAAGCCTGTCAGGAATTTTGCAGCGTCCTTCTACGTGGAGAATTATGCTTTGTCAAAACTGAAGTATTGCATGGAAGTAGGTTGATTTTGATGGAAATAGAATTATTTTGATGCACTTTCACCAGAGCAGAGTTTGGCTGGGAGTTCAGATTTCAAGGAAACATAGTTTCAGGCCACTTCTGCCCTGTAGATCAGATATGGCAAACCCTCCTACTGCCTGCAGCTGAGCCCCATCATTCACCTGTAACTCCAGGGGATGCTGCTCATGTGTGGCAGGGAATTGCCCCAGGGAGCAGCAAGATGTTGAATTTCATTTCCATGCAACCAAGCTGAAATATTTGTTTTCCTGAATTATTTTTTTTAAACTTCCTTTACATGGGAAGTGCAGAAAGAAAAGAAAGTGTTTGCTTTCTGATGAGAAGGAAGTATGTTAATTTTTCCTACTGTAGAAAATTGTATACAGTTATTAGTCCTAATTCCGAGACCAAGAAGTAGGTGATGGTTGAAGGGATAAAGCAGAAATTACTCAGACGCAAATATTGATTTCAGTGACAGACATACAAGAATCCCTGTTTTCATAAATTATTTAAGTGGTGATGAAGTGAGTATACTACTTGTGATATTTCTGTTGAAGTAATTCAAATAATACTGAGGATGTAATTCGAGTTTAGGGAGACAATATCTTTCTTGGGCTGACCCTGTCTTTTGCCATGTTGGGTTTGAACTTCTTGTTCTCTCCTTCACAGCCTTCTGCAGCTCTGCCTCATTGTGCTTGTCTTCTTGACTCCACACAATTTCTCCTGCTCTTTCCTCCCATTCTTATACTCACACTGGCCACGTCTCACAGTAATATCTCAGTCTTTTCTCTGATCCTGACTCTTTTGCTGGAACTCTGTCAGTTGTGATCATTCTTCCTCTGCATCTTTATTCAGGACTTCATTTGGTTTTCCTATCTATAGGCAACCACAACTAAAAATAGCATAGAAAAATTGGAAAATTAATCAATGGGTATATGTGTGTATATATATTTGTGAGTGTATGCATGCACATAATTTTAATGAAAAAGTGGATTAAAAATATTATCTTTATTTTACAGTAAATTCCTTCTTCCACCCCTCAGCCAATCTTGTCTTTTAGTGTAGGGAGAAAGGTTACCATGCAGCATCCAGCACTTGTGTTCACATGCCCAAATTCCACTTAAGCCCTTGAGCCTAGTGTTTCATATCAACATATCAACATATTACCTTCAGAAGTCTTGGCCAAGCCAGGAAACCCTTGTCCATAGGAAACACTATGCAAAAGTGGTATTTTTTACTTTTGCATATGGCCACAAGGAAAAACAACAGCTTAGCTAACTACAGAAATTCATATAAAGAAGGCATTCATACAAATCAAACCTCTAAAGCATGTATTCATATCATGTCTAATAAATGTTAGAATGAAAACAGAATTTAGATGTTAATTTAGCTTTTATAAATTGATCGGATGAGTTTTACGGCATTTTGCAACTAAATGAAAAAAGACACAGATAAGGAAATAAATAATATTTAGCAGAAAAACAAAGGAATGATTAACTTAAAGGAATCAGTTTTATTATTGTAATATATTAGTCTCTTGAAACCAGAAGATTTATTGCGACTCTTCTTGCCCACTGAAGATGCTCAAGGATACTTTACCAAACTAGAAATAAAACCATAATCATTTTTATGCAATGTGTATTTGCAATGTGAAATTCTCTGATCCATTCCTATCATCTTAGGAAAGTCTCTGTAAAGTCGTTTGGGGCTTTTTTCTCCTTTTCTCTCTTTTTTGTTTTTTTCTCTTTTTTTCTCACTTTTTCTCATTTTTTCTCTCTTTCTCTCTCATTTTTCTTTTTTTCTCTTTTTCTTTTTTTCTCTCTTTTTTTTTTTTCTTCTCATCAAGCCCTACGTGGAATACCCACAAGAATGGCAACTGGAACTGATGGGTTTAGGTAAGGATTTTTTCTCTGCTGTGGAATAGCAGAGCACATCAGCAGGGCACTGCTCCCTAATGGTCACATTAGAGAGAGGAAAAAACAGGTGGAGACCATACTCCCAGTGGTGGTTACAGGAGGACTTCAGCTGGAGATTGAAGGTCCAAAGGGCTGAGTGCTGCAAGGCAGAAACTCGATTTTGAGGCTGTTAGCAGGTTTGAAATCAATGTTTCCCAAGCATTTCAGAAGGATATGGACGAGTATAATGCAAAGGTTCAGGAATGATGTCTATTTCCAGCTCTTAGATACATAAAATATTGGTGATGCCACTTCAGTGCACCCCAATATATGTAGTGTTATTACATTCACCCCAGGGTTTTAAATAAATAAGTTGTGAGTTTAAAGGGAAAAGGATGGCTTAGATTAGATTAACAAGAACATGATTTTGCCAAGAGTAAATGTTTTTGACTGTAGAGAGGTCAAACTTCAAATTTAGGAAGCCTCCACAGAGAGAAAAATGTCTATCCTTAAATACTGTTTCTGAGATTTTTTGTTGCAATACAAGTAACCACATGGTAGAAACTGCACATTCGTTTTCTGAGGAATTCATGGTGTGATAAAGAAAATGAGAGCCTCTGAGGGAATAATTGCTTCACCATGGGAAACTCATGCAACTTAACTTGAACTTTAAATCGATCTGCTTTCATATTTGTTACTGCTGGCACACAGCATTATGAGGAGGAAATTGTGCAGCCATAAAATGGATGTTTTTTATATTATGCAGCATGATAATGCTGTGACTATTTCTATAAATGTGTGTTTGTTGGGTGGGAGCTTTTAGCCATCTCAGTTCTAAACAAATTTACATAAAACCCAAAATTATAGAGCTAGGTGCTTTTAATTATGAATAACAACAATTGTTCTGAGCTCATGGAAAAGACTTGAATAGTGAATCTCTCCCTATTTTTAAAAAGTTTTCATTATTTTCATTTGTTTCCTGCAGAACTGTGTTCATTTCCATATTTCGATAGGTGCCCCTGTGTGCTCATGCTATGACTGGGCAGAGGGCTTACAGGATTACATGCTTGATTTCCCCTGAAAGCCTCTCTTTCCAGTAAATATTGTGGCAATTTGAAGGGATTACTTTCTTATGTCCCTTTCAATTTTTCCAGCCATTTTTGATTTGATAGCAGCAGCTGGTAGTCACTTAAGGGTGACAACAGCATTCTCATCATCTCCTTGTAAGGTGGACACACACTGTGCTCCCCACATCACGGTCAGAGTTCTCAGGGAGCCAAGGGACAGAGCAGATATGGAAGGAAAGAGATTTAAGTTTTGTCTCAGACACTGTAAGCCTATTCTTTTTCTTTAAGAAGATGCTACCTACTATATGCCATAATTTCCAACTCTTAATTAAGATTTCTAGGTATCAGCAAGCCCAGTTAATTCAGCTAGGAAGAAAGTTTTCGTATTTAAGCCTATTTACAGCCACATTTATTCAGGGGGGATGGAAGATGTGCTGTCTTTTGATCTGTGTTTTCATCTAATTGTGCTGCCTTCATCTTTTTTTGGCAGAGGCCTTCATAATTTATTCCCCATCCTTAAAAACTAAAATACACACATTCTCCCGGCCTTATAGAACAAGACAGAATAGAAGAGTGAACCATGTGAAGCAAAGTGAATAAAGATACTGAAATATCTCCCCAAATCACTTTATTTTATGTATAGAGCTGATATTTAGTCATGTTGGTTCCTCTACCACTGTGTTTCATCAGGACTGAGTTAAACATTTGAAACTTAAAACATATACATTTGACTCAGCTGTAGGATTGGGTAATTGGTCCTTATTCCTCACTTTGTTCAAAGGATTTAGTTTTTGGATGATGAAAATGCAAAGAATTAGATCTTCTATTGTAGATTAAGAAGAGAGGTGAAGTAACTTGTCCAATGTCACATTATAAATCTATGAAGGAGTTTGGAATTTTACAATTTTTTTCTCAATCTCAGTAGTGGAAATTAATCACATACACCCCTCCTTGCACCTATATCACTGAGTCTGAATGTGAAGTGATTGCTCAGGCATTGTTAATGCTCTTTAAGAAGAGATCCTACTCATAATTTTCATCCTTAAAAAGCAACTTCTTACTGTGGATAATTCCCTGTTTGGGGAATATTTATATGTAAAATACACATAGCCAAAATAGCAACACTAATACACACTACTTGTTTTGACTCATCACCAAGGCAGTTTTTGTCAAAAATTGCTTGGGCATCTCACCTATATGTTAATGAACTTTTCCCCACTACACCTTGGAACTAATTTGGTCCCCTTTTTTTATAAATGGGAAGCCCATAAATACTGTTGTAGTTAGAACCATCAAATGGCTTTTGTTATCATTTGCTGGACTTACAGAATCACAGAGTAGTTCCACGAAATGCACAAATAAAAGATCTTAGATGCCGAGTGATCCTTT
This sequence comes from Pachycephala philippinensis, assembly GCA_013397055.1. Lineage (NCBI taxonomy): Eukaryota > Metazoa > Chordata > Aves > Passeriformes > Pachycephala > Pachycephala philippinensis. The sequence continues at coordinate 1,938,919 of VWZT01005940.1, read as the reverse complement.
GAAAAGGCATTGTTTACTGAACAGATATGGAAAGCAAATATCTAAACACAATATCTAGGATAAAGTAAAGGCAAGTCTGAGTTTAGGCCCAGCAAAATTGTAGGTCTGAGAACATCAAGGTACAAATACCAATGGTGCTGTTTCAATATGTCACAGTACACTGTAGAAAATACAAAAACTAAATCAGTGTTAAAAAAATGCCACTTTTCTTCTGGCAGGTCTTTTGCTTTATTGGGAGTGTTCAGAGGCAATCTCAGACTTCAACAGAACTGGGAACAAAAAATGTGTTATTTACATGTTTGAGTTTGATGGGTTTTTATCATTTTCAAACATAATGTGAACTGTGAAAATACTTAGATTTTCCCACTTTAACCAATGGTGTGACTCACAGGTCACCCACAAATCTCTTGCTAAGAGATTTTATCTCTACATAGAAAAGCAAGAAAATGAAGAGAATTCATCCACTGTTGATTTGGGAAATCATTTCAGAATCTTAAATAAAAGGGAATAAATATTGGCAGAAAAGAACAGATTTTTGTCTCTGTCAGGCTGGAGAGACCCTACACAGCTTACACAGCAGGAACAATGAAATAGGCTTGTTACATTTTTATGCCTTTCCTGATTTTTGTGTTCTAGGGAGAAGTAGAAACAGAATTATAAGAACATAGTGAGAAAAATCTGCTTGTATCAGCCAGAAATACTGTAATATTAGATTTGTTTTTAGCTTTCTGTTATTCTTCTTACTGTTAACTTATACCACATACTGTCGATTTAATATTGTTGGTAGTTTCAGGTAGAAACCAGATCAAATCTGCATGTATTTTAGTATGAGTTGGAATTTGGAATCCATCTTAATGTTTGCTTGTCCCCATTACCATTTCCACACACGACCTGTGATGTGGCACTTTTCTGTCAAGCCAGTCTGGGTCTGCCATCGCGTGAGGTGTAGAAGCACAGGACAGAATGAAATGTCTGCATTTCACACCATAGACTGTTTACATTTTCAAATCCTTGCAGTGTAAATAACGTTAAAATGCCACAGGGATAGTATTCACTGTTTACTTTGTGAGTTGAAATGCCTTTCAGACGTGTGAATAAAGTTAGTGAACTTCAACTCAAGTTATTACAAAATAATATTTTGTCTTTATACTACATTAGCAGTGCTTCACAGTCTTGGTAATATTTAATTACTTCAGTGCAAAGTAGGGCAGGAGATAATCGTAACTGCATTTTGCACAGGGATTCTCATGTTCTTCCCTTCTGCAATCAGTCATTATCAAGGAAACCCATGTGGTTAGTGAGAAAATCACAAGTAACACTCACCTTTAACGGTAAGGGACCATTACTTTCCCTGATAATTGGTAAAACCTGCTGAAGTGGATGAATGATTTAAAATAATTTAAATGAATCATTAATTGATTCATTTTAAACCCTAATCCTAAATCTTTCAATGCAAAAGAAATCCCCCTAGGGATACATTCTGAAGAACTTAAGTATTTTCAAAAGTCACTTTGGCCACACTCATGGTTTCTCTGCCTTAGACTTGCAAAGCTGGCAGCTGTGTGGCTTTTGCTGGGAAAAGGCTGGCTTTGCTGTGGTGGGGCAGCTGGGAAGTGAGAATTCCAGAGAGAGAGGTGAAAAACATACAGGAATTGGAAAGAAGAGCAGAGTTTCAGATCTCTTGGGTCCCAGAGAGATGCCAATATCCCACAAGCCTGAACATAATGCCCAAGTCTCTTTTTCTCACAGACCTTGTTTTCTCTTGTTCCTTTTACATCCAGGCTCCTTGACTCACTTATCCTGAAACCCCTTTGTCCTTCCAATCCTACGTCCCAGCTCTTTTTGGTGTTCTAAAACCACTGTGTCCCCCAGAAGCTCTGCTACTCGCACAGCACTGAACACACAGGTCAGAACCTTTGAGCCAGCTAAAGGTTCCTCAGAATAACTTCAAGTTTGAGACAACAGCAAAAAAACAATTTTCTGAGAATTTAAGTGGAAAGAAAAAAAAAGTAGCATTTTCCCACATTCATATGACATTCCATATAATTTTCTTTGACCTGACATTTCCTTAATTATCTCTTTTCCTCTGAAACATCTGTTAAAATAGATTTTGTTTTATAGCAGAATATGATTAGAAAGGTTTAAGTCTCTGTTATGAAGAGATTAAAAAAATCTTTAATCTGACAGATTTTCATTTTAATCTCAAATGAGAGGAAAAAGTAGTTAAGTTGTGGCTGTCAGTCCATTGCACTTTTTCTGTTCTTTAGAAAGGAGTTTTCTAATGTGACTCAAAAGATCAAATATTTATACCATTCATCAAACAATTTATTTCCAAAAGCACTTTTCCTTTATATGTTTATTTTACCTCTAGATCTTATTCTCCCGTTGTAACTGAAAAATTTTCCCCTTCTGTCATCCAAGCTGGCAACAATTATTTGCAAATTCTAGCTCTGTTTTTCACATCCAGTATTTGCTGTATCCATCAATTTTTAAAAGACTATCTTTCCTGCTCACCCAGCATTCCAGCTCTCTCTTACCAACTATGAAACATGGATTTGTCACCTCTCTGAATACTTTATCTCATACTTCTGGCATTTATTTTATCCTACAGTGATTTTGTCCAACTTTCCATGAGTCACAGCTATACAATAGACTTTAAAAATCCCATTTATTTGCTTTTCTTCAACAAAGTTCTAAAAATATAGAAGACAATATTTTTGTCCAAGAACATTTAAAATAATATTTACAATGTACCTCCTTAAACATATTTCTGAAATTTTCTATGTATAATAAAGGTACCTTTTTACACACATTGTTCATATAATTCCTGATTTCTCAGATTTCATGTGTTCTGTGTATGTAAAACCTCTTCTGTCTTGACTCATACTTCTTATTCCTATATTGACATATTCTCCAGGAAAGCTGAGTAAATGTCATCTTACCTAAACCAGCATAAATAAGACAAAAAAAAAAATCCTCAAATCCATATGTCTTTATATATAAAGAGGTTGATTTCTCTTTGTGTAAAGTTTATAATCTATAAAACCCATATTCAGTTCCCCTATTAAAAATTTTCATATGTAAATTAACTTAAACTAGTTACTTTGACCATTCCCTCACCTTGTCCATAAGATTTATCATCAGAAGTTAAAAAACTCATTGTGTGAAAATGTAGTTCACCTTGTAAAGTTGACTGTGTAAAATGTTTAAAGGATGTGGTTATTGAACATAGTGATAAATTATTGGGAAAGATGCAGAATGAAGACAGCTCAAAATGGCTACATGCCATGTAAATCGAACTACCTAAAATACACCTGGTGTTCTTCTCCAAAGATGAACCAGTTGAGGTCCTCCTAATATCCTGTTGGCATGTAGGACAGCCATTTATTTACTGGGCTTTTCCAGGTACCAACCTGAGGGGTTTACGGATTTTTTTAATGTGATATGTGGCTACTGCCCCACATGAAGTTGGTGGCAGAAAGATCTCACTGCCCCAGATGAATCTCACATTATCTTTAGTCTTTTGACAGCTTTGAAGGCCACTGAGAGGAAAGACACCAAGTGGAAGAGCAAGTTTTCATCCCCTGCTTTAAAACCTTCCATAACAATGGTTTTGACACCTAGGAAATTATGTGAAGAGGGCTTTTTATCCAGATATCCCCCAGATCTCTTGAGGAATCCAATTATATCTAAAATAGAGTTGCTAATTACATATGCAAAATACCTAAGAAAGCACATTTCACAGAGGACCAAGATGTTGCTTATGGGATGTAGCAGAGCTTTAATCAACAGGGCCATTTGACATGGTACTGCACTGTTTTTGCCGTGTCCTGTTGATATGGCTGCAGTGCTAAAGGACTGCACACACCACACTGAGCTTTGCAGGCATGTTTGACTGACACAGAGGTGTGCTGAAGACATCTCCTCCATTACCCAGAGTAGATCTGTCTTCAGTGAATTAGGATGCAAACTCCCGTTAAATTTTCATCTGTACTTGTAAAATAAAGACTTTCCTTTTGATATTTAACTCTATTGTATGTAAGCTGTCAAAATTTCAGTAGAAAACACTATAATTAGGTCTTCATTTTATGACATGTGATTTCACAGACTGAGATAGATTAGCAGAAGTTTTGACATTTGATTTCACCTTTGAAGAAAGCAGGAACTGAAAACCTGTTTGTGGTACCTTGTGTTCTACAGGCTCCTGTCTGCAGAAATTAGCAGTAACATTTCCAGCAATCTAGAACTATAATTATTTTCACTTGTCCACTTGAATGTGTTTTGTGTATGTTTACTTTCATACCTATATTGATTTTTATCAATAACACATTCCTTTCTTTTGCTTAATCCACATCATGTATTTGAAACAGAAAGTGAAAACACTTTGTTAAGTTTCCATTTCTATTTGCCATGGTGTTTACCTCTTTTGCCTAGCTGGTAAGAAAGAAAAAACAGAGCTTTGACCACTTTAAAATAATGATTTTTCTCTTTCTTGAACCACTTTAATTGTTCTAACAGATAAATTGTTCCATGATTTTCATTTTTATCCTATGTAATTGATATTTAAATAGTCTGTAATGTTTTTTAGTTGTTTTTGTTTGCTTGCTTGTTCTTAACAATATCAGTTTTATTCCAGCAGTTTCTCACTTGTTATTTACATGGGAGCTTAAAGAACATACAGTACTTTCCTATTGCATTATAAATTATTACCTACTTGCTCACCAGAAAACAGCAGGAATTTCCCAGAGATCTTAAGCAAAGCAGTCTCTTCACAGAGCTCTGTTCAGCAGTTACTGCACCCCAAAGGCTGTATCAATTCCCGTCTTCCTCCTTTGGTGAAAACTGCTGATACTTTATTTAGCTCATGACTTTGAGGCTGGCTGTTCTCACTGGCCCTGCCTGTAGAAGAAAGGCTGCACTCTGTGCAGCCTGCCACAGGGAGAGAGGAAGATCATTTGTAGAATTCCCCAGCAAGGGCACAAGGAAATGCAAAAAGGGGAGGCCGTAGCTGGTGTGTCCCAGCGGTATTTCTAACAGTGTGTGTGCTTTTCCTTTATTTAATAATTCAAGGGAACAAAGCTAAAAATCAGAAAACTTAAGTCCAGTGCTGAAATATCAAGAGAAGAAGAAAGAACTGTCTAGTCGAAGTCTTGCACAAGAACAGGCAAGCAAGCAAGCTGCTTTCCCCAAGAACACGTCTGCCCTGCACACATAGGGTTGCCAAGTCTCATCTCCTTCACAAATGCTGAGAAAAGCTGCTGCAGTGCCAGAACAAACTTAGGGATTAGACAGAGGTGCTGGAGAAGGGCACCTCTACAAGGTGCATCTGGGAGACCGGAGAGGATGAGTTCTGCTCTTAAGCCTCATTCAGAAGACCTCATCCTGTACTGCAGAACAATAGTGATGTTACTTATCCTGGCTTTAAAACATAATTCATCTTCTCTGTTCTTTAGCATCATTTCCACTGTACCCTAGCCAATTCTATCAGACTGATAGGGAAACTCACTGGCTTATATTTTTCCTACCAGATTAAAAATAAGCACTGAGGAAGCAGGAAAAAGAATGTACAGGTATGTGGAAGTGAGTGTACAAAAATAGTAGAGAATGAACCTTATACTAAGAACTTCAGCACCTCAGTGCTGAGCTAATAACTTCAGCTACAGAATAGCAGGTTATTCTGTAAATCTGAATGTATAGACAGCAGGAGATATCCTGAGGATATCTCTAACTGAGCTACTTGCAGTTTGCAAACTTATTAGACATCACTCATATTTCCACCAAAAGCTATTAGCTGCTGTTTAGAAATGTGTAAGTGCTTGATCTGTGCTTGTCTGTAGGTATAAGAAGCAAATACTTCATACTGGGAATATATACTGGAATCCTCTTATTGAAGATGGCTAGGAACTCAGAATAGAACAAAGAGAGAGCATTTAAACAGAGCAGGTTTCATCTCTATAAGGCTTTTTGAGGAGTTCTGTGCTGACAGTTTTTCCAAAGCACAGATTGACGCAGGCATATATGTGTTAAATGCCATTTCACAGTTCTACGTTATCAAAATTCGTCCTGCTCTGCCATATGCACATAAACTGTAGAGGCTTTCCCATGGCCATCACTGGTGCAGACCTTGTTCAGTAACTTGTATCTTGGGTGGACTAAATTTTTCTTCCTCCACCATTACTTAAAATAGCCAGGCTACAAGCCCCTGAATCATTTTATAACAGCCTGTTACAGAAATACTGACAGTCTTTACTCTGGAAGCATGCATGGCATAGTGGTAACATCAATGCTGATGACAGATGTCATTAGTTTAATGACCATGGTTATCTATTGTCATATTTAAGTGAGGTTACTTAATGGAGTTAAATCTACTTTCCTTAATGGCTAGAATTAAAAAACTATGTCACATCTACATTAAGCTTATTACCTGTAATTTGTACAAAGAAACCCCTAACTTGAATAATTACTCCTACTTAATATACCATTAACCAAAAATTGATTGAGACACAGTAGAGTCTATTTGTGATTTCCAGATTTGTTTAGCATCCCTGTTTGGCCCCTCACATGTGACTTCATTAATGTTTTATATTTAATTTGGCTGAAATGATCTGAACTGAGGAGTCATTTCATTGGTCTACTGGGATGATAAAGCAACTTTGTAAATGGATAGCATATGTAATATGCTTAAATTCTTGCATATTGTTTTTCTTCAAGTGTTGTGCTATTTTAGTGATTTGACTCTGAGTTCAACAAAATTATTGGTAACACAGTAGCCAGTTTCTATGAGTGCTAGATCTCTTACCTATGCCCACTGACTGCTTCTCCAACTTCCCTTCTGCTCCTTTTAGTCTTCTTCCAAGTACAGCAATAGCTTAAAAAACATTTTCTTTGAAAGAAATAGAACAGTTCAATCAAATTATTTTTCTTTTATAATCACCTATTTCTGCATTTTATTTTTCATTTAAAGTGGAACGAATAATATTATGCAAAAAATAGAGAAAGACAATGTACAAGGTAGAAATAAATTTGCAACTGACAAAGAGCATCATGGAAAGCATAACCCATTCCTAGGCAGACAAAAACCTACTCACTTTAGGCTAATGACAGAGTGCTTGCTCTCTCTAACATTTACTTCAGCAGTATTGAAGAAAAATGTCATGCCAATATATAAACCTCAGCCATTCCTCTAACTCTGGGTTCAGCTATAACTAATGTTAATCTTTTCTACTTTTACTTCCTCCTTAAATCCAAAATGGAAAATAAAGGAGCTGCACCTGTTATTTGCGTGGATTGAAAGACTTTGATCAGAGTTACAGTTGATAAGAAGGAAGGTCACCAGGGTTGCTCTCTGTCCTGCTGCAGGCTCGTGCAGGCTCACTGAGGTGCCATAGGCTGGCTGAAACACTGTGTGAATAACGTTGTCACCAAATTTTGTCCACAGAATAAAATTAGCTCTTGCAATATACATTCATTTACTTAAAAGGATTTTTTCCTATCGTCTTTGTACTATTGCTTCCCCTCCCATAGCTCACTGAAGCTCAAGATATCCTTCACATGTCCTTTCTCTTCCTTTTCTCCTCTAGCTGGAAAATCACTTTCTTTTAAAGTCTTTGCTCTGCACTGAATTGTCTACCAGGGAAAGAAAATCTATATTCTGACCACATCATATTTGTTTTACTATATATTTTCCTTAAATCCTGTCTCTTCTCAGCATTTAATCACATTCTGAAATTTCAGTAGTCAAAGTGTATTAAGAGCACAATATATAAACAAAAACAGAGAACATAAAATATCACAAAAAATATCAGTTTTGAAAACAAAATTACCAAAACTTTTTCTGTTATTTATTTGTATTACTAAACTTTTTGTCCTGTATCCTGCGCAACACAATTCACTGCGGTTACTCAAGAAGGTTATAAAACACGAAACTGGTAATGAAAAAAAGCAGGAATGTGTAGCTGACTCCTTAATATCTCTAAACTACAGGAGAAAAAAGAAGGTGGAAAAGAATTAATCATTTCCCAAAAAAACCCCAACCAAAACAAACAGAAAAACAACAACCAAAACCCCAATCAAAAAACCAAACCAACAAAAACCAAAAAAAAAACCTGAAAAAACCCCACCGAAAAAACCCCAACCAAAAACCCTGAACAAATGTTTTAAGTCAGTCTCTGAGGATTTCTCCAATGATGATTTTCAATAGATTTCATTGCATAAGCTGATAAGCAGACAGAGAGGCAAGTCAAGTTTCTGTTTGCTTTTTGTTAGGGTGCTGTCTTCACCCATTTGTTCTCTTTATTGCTAAAGGATGTGACAAAAATGTGGAGAATCAAAAAAATTATGCTTCTCTTAACAAGAAGAAAATTACCTGTACACCATATTTCAACATATTCCTTAAATGGAAAGTTAAAATTCAACATGAATAAATATTCTGAATTAAACTTATTGTGCTGAATAGGACAAGATTGTCCCTTAGTCTAAACTAAAGGGTTTAGTCACACTGCCATTTCCACATATTTTAATGGGAAGTTTGTCTGAATCAGGATTAGGGCACCAGGTATCTTACTAAATTATCCCTTTATGTAGCACTATTAATGTAGGCTGATCCTTTCATCCGTGAACTGAGAAATTAAAAATATATTAATAACAAAGCCTCCATAATAACTGCATTGATGGACAACACATAGTTTATATTTAATCACCTCTTATTCATAACATGTCATAATCATCCATCATGGCAGCAAGAAAATTGTCCAGCCTAACTCCTACACTGAATGTAGTAATGAAAATATAATAGGGGAAAAAAGTTCAAGGGGAAACCTTATTGCATAATTGATGTCATGGACTGGTGATCTTACAAAATATGATGTCTGTATTCTGCACTAAGGTATTTTATTCAAGCACAGATACATGTGTATAGAAATTACATCTCTCTGACATCTCATGCTAAGCTTCTCATATAAAAAATCATGGATTAACTCTCATGAAGCATTCCATTTCATTGAACAACAAAACCCATCATTTATTTGATATTTTCATTTTTCTCTTGACTTCTTCCAGTTTCTATGTTTTTAAATTCTCAAGAGAAAAGGAGTCTACTGCCTTTTTCTCCCTTAGTATTTTATTTAATGTATTGGTCAAAGTAGATCTCATAAACAGCCCTGTTTTGCTTTAGAGCTGTCCTAACCAGCACTCCTAAAGCATATTCTGTAACTATAACTTATTTTGCGTATTTCTGAGGGCTTTGCAGGTGTAGATGACAATGATTGTAGTTTATTAAGTTCTTGAGTGTGTTACCTGTTAATACATTATAAGTAATAACAAGTCTTATTCCTTTTGTTCTTTTCTCCCCGGCAGTGGGTTTACTATGTCATGTTCATCCTCTGACCTCTAGCAGTGTTTTAACTTTCCTAGTTAGGGCCCTGTTGCCAGCTTTTTCTAGGCATTTCATTACACTTAATATCAAACTGATAGAGTTAGCCTTGTATTTTCTCTTCTCACAGACTCATCCTTTGCTGTAGTTATTTCATTCTCATCAGTACCCACTCTGTTAACACCAGGCCCGATGTTATGCTGATAAGATCTCTCTGCCTCAACACAGAAGCTCCAAAGATCTCAGTGAATGATGGTATGAGTCATGGAGGCTGCAAATATTGCATTAGCAGCACAATAAAATCTGTCATATAGTCATTGGTTTAGTAAATTTATGTGCAGGAACTTCCACGAGCTTCAGTGGGTACATCCACACTTGTGAAGCTGTCTATATTCTTCTATCAATCAGAGATTTGGGAGGGGAACTATGACAGTTACACTGTTATAATCATCACAGTTTCTAAATTAAAAAAATCCCAAAAGAACCAAAAAACACAGAGATCTTAATGATCTCAGCAAGGACAAGTATAAAATAGATTAAAAAATTCAAACTTCTTGACCTGCTAATATACTACTTATCATCTTGAGAATTTCTACCCAAAAGGTGAGTTCTTGCACAAAGAATAATTTGCACTGCAAATTATTTCCTTTATTTTCTCCCTTTTTGTAAAGTATATGGCTAATCCAGCCTGTGAAAACTTCCATTTAGTTCAGAAATCATGGCCCTTTATGACTAATTTCCTGTGCCAAACTATAATTACTTTAATTCTACATTGCTGGAGAGAATTCGAAAACAGGATTTCTTTAGAACAAAATTAACTTATATAATGAGTGAAAAGATAAATCATATTAGCTTAATTACAGTATATTAACATTTTTGTTGCATATGAATAAAAAATCAGACACTATGAAAGCAGGTTTCTCATAAAAAGAAAATTTATGGAGATTTATGAAATTTTAGGAACTTGCAAAATTCCATTACTTAACATCTCTATTAAGATCTTTACAAGCATACATAATGAAAGACCTAATAAATTATTTAATAAATGGACTTCTGTTTGAAGTCACTTTGATTCAATATGAGCAAAGGATTTGAAGTTAATTTAGAAGAAAGAGGTAATCAGTAGTTAAATAAAGATAGTATTTTTTTCAGGATTATTAAACAAACTTAGAACCAGAAAACACTGCCTTAAAATGCTTTTAAAAGCATTTATTTTACTTGAAGTTTCAATGTATGTCTGACCATGGATTACCTGAAAATCTACTTTGACAAAAAATTCTTATTTAAAAGAAATTTTAATATAAAACTAAACCCATTGGAGATGTTACCTGTCAATAAGGATGATTCACCTGTCAGGACTATTCAGGCTAATGCATATTATCTCAGGGGTTTCTTGTTGTCTTCCAGTAATTTGCCTTCTCACTGATGAATACTTTGCCTAAAAAGTTAAAAATCTAATGAGCTACTTTTAAAATTTTGTCTTTATGAAATACCACACAAAATGAAGTCGTGGCCCATGGCAGGATATATTAGTTCTCCTGTCACACATAAAGGTAATATCAGCATTGTGTTACTATTTTTATGCCCAAATCTTTTTCTGATGTTTCAGCTAATTTTTGCTGCTCAGTTATCTCAGAATTCTCCTGATGCATGTGGAAAATTAATTGGTGGTACAGGTGAATGTGTGAATAGCATAAACATTCCATTGTGTTAACTTTTTTGTCCAGTGAAGTACCTCTGGTCCACAAACTTTTTTTGTCATGATGCTCTAGAGCAGTGAATCTGCAGTTCCTGTCCCTTTTGCTAAGACATGTGAGATGTGGAGGTGATGCTGGAGGATGAGTTGACAGTTTGGTTCTGTCAGAACTTCAGAATACTTGTAAGAGTCTTATTGTCTGGATGAAGTTGTCTTCCATAGTTTTGACGATATGGTGTTATTTCTAGCAAAAAATTACATTGCTCCTGTGCACACAATCTCTTCCTCTGATCACTTGATTGATATTAACCAATGTGATTAATCTAGTTACTTAATTTAAGAGAACCGGACAATTTTTCTACATGTCTCCAGACAATCTTCAGTGTCTTTGAAATGCATATACGGCAATATAACACAAGATATTTCTGCAGGGAGATGGTCTCAGCTCCTCCCTCCCTGTTCCCCAGCCCTGAGCAGGTATCTGGCTGTAGTATCCAATTTAGCAACTGTGTATATTGGCCATAAAAATTTGAAGTAAGAATGACATTGATTAAACAAGACATCTAGTGATGGTAAGGTACACTTCTGTTTATTTCATGTTCAAAGGGAATATAATGTCACTTTTACTTTCAGGTTTGCAACGATTCAACTATGATGTCAAAATCCATTTGACAGAAATTATCAATCCGAATAGATGCTGAAACAGACAAACTCTTTTATGTTAGAAGATCCTAAAATGTTTGCAAATTATTCAGTTTTGAGGTTGCTGAGACTATCTTTCTGGCATAAAGACTTCATGGAAAAAAGCTGTAATTAAACAGATTTGCATAATTCAGACAGGCTTTTTTATCATTGTGTTGAGGTACCCTGAATCTTACTTTGCTGTTAAAAGAGCATCCTTTGTCTGGCTGGGTCAGCGCCATACAGACAATGGATATTCATAGAAAAAAGGAAATAATCCTCTCTACTCAGAATAAGTAAACTGTAGCATAAAGAATGTAAAAATATGTAGCAAAGGACCCTGTCTGGAAAGCCATCAGAGATGAGACAAATCGGCAGGTCTAGATCTAAAATCTAAAAGCAGTTACAGAACAGACTGTGGGATGGAGAGAACAGAAACCGCTTTTATTGCCATTTCACTGTTTAAAGGGCTGAAATTGCCTTCTGCCTTCAGGCAGCTGCTTCAGCTGGCCAAGGACGTTTGTCTCCAGAGTCTAGAGAAAGCATTCATGGAGAAACCTGAAATATCCCTTGTTTGTCAGAGAAACACAAAATGGTTGGAGTCAGAAAGGACCTCTGGAGATCATCTAGTCAAACTCCTCTGCTAAAGCAGGTTAATTTAGAGCAGGTTGCACAGGTCCATGTCCAGGTGGGTTTTGAGTATCTCGAGAAGGAGACTCCACATCCTCTCTGGGCAGCCTTCTCCAGTGCTCCACCAAAGCAGTTTTTTCTTGTATTCAGATAGAACTTCTTGCCTTGTTGTTTGTGCCCATTGTCCCTTATCCTGTCAGTGGGCACCACTGCAAGGGCTGGCTCCATCCTCTTGTCCTTCTACATTCTATTATTTAGAACTACACCTTTAACTAATGTGTAAATATATTGAAAAATCATAATCTCAAGGACTAAGCTCAAGGAACTCAGCAGCAGTAGTGATGGCAATAATATTACAGTGCTCCGAGCTAGCATACTAACTAAAAGGATAAAAGCAAAAATTTCTAGGTATGAAGTACCAGTATCAGTTCATGAGCTAACTATATCTCACTACTGGTGTTGCTCTTATCTCCTGTTATGTGCCCTTTAGACTGAGGTGTCTAAAACACAAATATTTGACCTCCAAGCATCCTCCCAAGGAATGAAATTCTTTCTCTGAAGGGCAGGAGGAGACAATGAATTACCTTTCTGAAGCCCTTCATATCAATTCTGGAGTTATGAGCCTCTTTCTTGCTCTTATGAGCCTTAAATAGTTGAGGTAGTGTTTGAAAATTCTCCCAGAGAGTCACAGTCCTCTTCATGTGCCTGATGGCTTCAGGAAAGACACTGCTATTATCTGTGTTGCTAGACCAAAAAAATAAAAAAGTTAAATTAAATAAATAATTACATCAGCCTGGCAGCACTGAATGTCTGTTCGTTCTGAAGATGTGCACGATGATTTAGAAATTTTTGACTATAATCCCGCTGAAAAAAGGAAGGAAAAGAGTATTTATAAAGCATGTCATGCCATATATTGCAGTACACATTCAAAGCTTTAAAGCTGAAAAAAATCTATTAAGTAAGTTAGAAACTATATATTTGAATAATTTATTTCACAAAATCCTGAGACAGTTATCTTCAAAACAGAAGTAAATGTCGATTTCCAGGATTTCTATGCTCTAGGAACCCATTTCTTAAGTATATTGCAATGTTCAAAATTTATAAAATTTGATAATGTTTGTAAGTGCATAAGAACAGTAATTTTTTTTTTTTTAGTGGTAGGTATCTCCTCCATAGGAAATTTGAATTTGTAGTTTTCTATCCCCCATATTTATGACTTAGAAAAAACTATTAGCAAGGCTTTCTGAGATCAGAGATGATGTTGACTATGTTAACACTACAGTAATAGATGACTAATCTCATGCTAAAAAAGTAGTATTTGTTTTATATTTAGTTTCACAAGAAAAAAAAAAAAGAAGAAAATGACAATATGAAAACATTCACTTTTAGGAAGATTTATCAAATCCATTTCCTGAAAAAACCTTTGCAACAGGATTGGTAGAGACATTTTCTTAAATACTAGCAAAATTTCAAACATTTTGTATTTTGCCACAAATTGTGGAGCTTTTTTAAGCATTTTGAAAGGCATTTGAATATTATAAGAAAAAGAGAAAAAGGAAAGGAGAAAAAACCCCTTTTCCTAGGTTTTCTTAACCTTACTTAAAAGTGTAAGGCGGGGACAAGGTCTCTGCCAGATTGGAGTGGCTCAGGGGATTGGTAATGGGCTATGGAGTTATATACCTCTAGGTCATCATTTCAAATCTGGAGTGTTACTAATTAAAGACATAGCACACTCTGTTATTTGTATTTTTAAGGTCTATAAACTTCTTTGGGCTTCTTGGTTAATGACTTGAATTAAATTGATTGTGAAAAGGAACGTCTGTCCTTGAATGACTTTACAGAAGCCTGAGGTAAGAGGTTATTTCTCAGCAGAATTGTAACAATTCTGTTGTTAGATCTCGGACATAAATATTGCAGCTCCTAATACCTTAATGGAACTGATGAGGGGATGATTTGTTCGGAAGCAGGGGCAACTAGGAACACCCTGGAATATTTATAGGCATCCAGTGTTACCTGTCCAGTTACCCCCTGCTTTCTTCCTATAACATTAACTATTCATTTGCACAAAACTCATATTCTTGTAATATAATGCTGAATATGGAAGCAGAATCCAAGCAAAAGGCAGGTAGAAGAGACTGGAAGAAAATGGCAAGCAGGCGAATACCTTCCTGTAAACTGACAGAAAAAGGGATACTGAGAGAATATGAAAATTCGTGTGTTCTCAGTATAAACTTATTTTAGGCTACTGCTGTAATTTAAGTGGTATTGAGAGTTTGAGGTGAAAACAAAGGAAGTTTTTCTCAGACAGGAAAGTTGATGGAGGGAAAAGCTGTATAATTTTAATTGCCTTGGATCTCAGAGTAATTAGGAACCCAGCCTTGCACACAGTTACAAAGTTGTCTCTGGTCACACAGAAGACTGAATTCACAAGTCATTTCAAAAGGGTTTTGATTCACACAAATGCCAAATCGAGAAACTTAGATAAATGGTTTTAACAGCACTCCTTTGCCTATCTTTCATGCCACTAACTACATCTTTTATGACAAAAAAAAATATTTCATCTCTCTGTTAGAACGTCTGCTTTTGTAAAGAAATTTCAGGATTTGACAGAAGACCATCATGAGTCCTCTTTGATCCCCTGGGAATATGAGGTATCTCATCTTTCAGAAGCTTATTGAAATGACATGTTTAATTTAAAAGAGCCAAAATTAATATAAAATCTCAAGTAATGAATAACATAAGACCTGAATAACATGATAGAACTTATTGCATTTCCATTTTCTAGAGGGTAGAATAGAGCCTTAGTCACAAAACTGGGAAATTCAAGCCCTTAAAGATTTCAAGTTCATCTTTTGTATGTGGAGGATGGGGAAGTGAAGGAGAAAGAAGGGCACTTGGGACTCTAAGTTTTCCATACTTTCCCCAAACATATTATTTTCCTTAGTCTGAAAATGTTTACTAGAAATGTTCACTTCTAGCAGCTTAATCAAATGCAGAACACTTTCACTGAAATTTAAATACTGCTCTAAATAACAAGAAACACCATCCAAAATTTCCTGTGCCAGTTTCCTCAAAAGTCTGTGTTGTTCTTGAATACAGGTCTACTACATTACTCAAAACTATGCTCAAAAATGTCCTTTCTCTTAACTTGAACCCTTTCATCATCTTGCCCTGAAATTTTCAGTTACAACCTGCTCTACAGCAGATACCAGTTCTGTTCCTGGTATTCTTTAGCACTGATTTTCATTCACAGCTGCTAAGACAAAAAGGCTATTCCAACCTTTTCCTCCATGCTTTTGGAAACATGAACATCTTTGAATAATGCTGATAGTTTTTGATGGTTTGCTTCTGGGAACAGATTCTGGCCTTCTGAAAATGGCAAAAAACCCCCAACCATTCTTACTCTGTTTGGCCTTGCCTGTGTAGAATGAAAAGACAGGAGCAACTACCATATGTCCCATCAACTCAAATTTTCTCTGCCAAAAGTGGAAAAATAAACCTATTTGCTTTCAGACATTTCTTGTTCCCTTTCATGGGATCCAGGCAGAATCTGCCACAGTGAGGAATGAAGACAACATGTTCCCCTCTCCCCATGTCCAGCTGGAACCAGCCTCTGGACTCTTCTTTTTGTCAGGTCATATCTTCCTATCACGAGTCCAGATGGTACAATTTTTTCCCTCTTACATTTTTTCCTCAACTATGAAAAAAAGGAGCCCAAAGCAATGTTCTATTATTTTAGTGTGAGAGCTCTCTCTAGTGGCAAGGATGTTATTTGCCTTTATGTTTGTTTCAGTTACAAAATAATTCCAAAAGACTACCTTACTTTTGTCCACACTGGAAGCATTGGTATTGCATTAACACTGCCAAGTATTTTAAAATATTCTCCTAAATGTTTATACCACATTTTTGTGGTAACATGGCTACAAACTATTTTCAACTAAAACCAGCAAAATTTATGTCTGTTGAAGTCTCAGGCACTAGACCTTTAATTATTTTCAGTTTATAATCCAAAACACTCTGATGTGGAGAATGAAAGGACACTGAAAATACAGACTGGCATCCTTTGAGGCTTCGAGGGAAAGTGCAGAGTGAGTAGGTTTGAGAACAGCCCTCATATTAAAAAAAGCAGGAAGGTTTGTTAAGATTCTTCAGTACAGGTGGAATTAAAATCAGGAGAAAGATTTCAGATGGATAAAAGTGGACGTTTTGTAACAGTGGTTGTTGATAGCCAGGATAGAATTTCTCCAACAATGTTAGGAATCCAGTAAAACCCTATCATAGAAAAATGTTCACCAGTGTGTAAGAAGGGAGAATACCAAAATAGGAGAGTGTTGCAAAGAAACAATGAAAAATTTAGATACAGCTTTTATAAACAGACAGAATATTTATGCTTTAAATTACATATAAGTAGACTTTGGTCTTTTAATTTGGGGGCAAATCAAATTTA
This sequence comes from Pachycephala philippinensis, assembly GCA_013397055.1. NCBI lineage: Eukaryota > Metazoa > Chordata > Aves > Passeriformes > Pachycephala > Pachycephala philippinensis. Next base: position 1,922,095 of record VWZT01005940.1, on the reverse strand, counting down.
GAAAATATTTTCCTTTAAAAAAGAATAAAAACTTGGGAAAAAAATGCTAACATTCCATTTTATTCTCTTAGCACTTGTAGTTTCTGTTTTAAAATTGAGAAAAATGAAACTAAACTCAAATAAAATGTTTAAAATGTAAAAATATTTACATTTACAAAACAGTTATTCTAAAATAACCTTTTTCACAAAATTTTGGTTGAGGAACCAGATCAAAATGCAATCATGTGAATAGCTCTAGGTAAAATATCATTTTAAATAACTTCTGCATTAAACCTATGTATTTCTGTGTCTAATTTAAACTTTGGACTTTATTAAAATTAGTGTGGTCTCATTCAAATAATCCTCTACAGTAGCAGTTGACTGGAAAATTACCTGAATGTCAAACTGAAATTTAGCTTCTTGACTTCACACACAAAGTAAAATCCCCCCAAACCCTCAGCAACAATGCTAAGGAATGCTAAGGTGCTAAAGATGACATTTGGATTGTATTTCACAAATCATTTTCTTATTTCAAGAATTCTCTTTGTGCTGCATTCACCATACATTTGCTGATGCTCTATAAACACGAAAGCATATTCTCATATATATTCTCAAACAATGTTAGATTTCCTCCAGTGACCAGTTCCCAGGTCTGGGTTGAGGCTTGCCAGGAGGAGGCTGGTTTGTGGGGAGTGAAGCTCTGGGCTTTGCTCACTGGGGAGCTCAGGCTCTGCATTTCACTCCCCAGAGCTGTTACCCTGCTGCTATCCCCTTCTGCAGCCCTGCCCAGCTCCAGGGTGGTGGGAATGGATATCCCTGGAGGTTTCATTCAGAAGCCCCCAAAACCTGAATTAGCTTATTCAAAAAATGCTCGGACTAGTGAGTGTGTCTGAATGACATATTCTCCCTGACAATAGTAAATGAGCACATTTTTATCTCTAAATCATCTCAGATATTTCAGTGATGAGCAAGTACTTGCAGTTTCATTTCTGCTTATCCTTGCTGACTCTCGAATTATTCTGAAGCCACCAGCATTTCTAAAAGCAAGACACATTGATTTCCTCATTATATTAGGAAACGGCAAGTTAAGCAAATTTCAGAAGTCTTTTCAAACTCCGGAGTCTGTTCAGAAGTGATAAGACAAGACATCATATTCGGCTCTGTAAGCTTTTGTGTGGAGATAGTTCTCAGCAAAAGTATTTTTGTCCTAAGGAAAAAAAAAAAAGAAAGAACAAAAAAAGAAAAGAGAAAAAAATGAAAAAAAAAAAAAAATTTCCCTCTTCCAGCTGGAAAAGGAAGGGGAAGATGGAATCTTCAAATTTTAGTTCATGTACTACAACCGCTTTGCTTGCTTTTTTCTATGCAAGGGAAACAGGGAATTTTATATGCTAAAATTGACTTTTACACTGGATCCCACCATGCAAAATTGTCCTAACCTCAACTGTGCTTATGAAAGACATACAGGCAAAATAAATTTTGAAAAAAAAAAAATATTATCACTATGGAAAATTACTTCTGTTCAGAAAAGAAAAAGGCAACCAGTAAAAAATTCTAATAGTGTACGTATGAAAATCATTCCAGTAGATGGAATCTTTCTGTATTTGTCCAACAAATGGCTTACAGCAGGTTCATTTATTTTATCTAAATCCCCCAGTGAACTCAAATAATTACTGGTTGTATCACATAGCAATGACTGGCTATATTCAGACACTATATTACAAATAAAAAGCACATGTTTGCTACCATTTACTTAACCCAACCAGTCTGTAGGACGCAGGCAGTATGTTGTACTTCAGGAGTTGGTATATGGTGAGCATAAAGTATGGACATTACTGTGGAAATCATAATTATTCTAACTGCAACTACACAATCTCTTAAAATTGAATTATTTTTACAAGGAAGTATGTGGGAGAAAGATATCTACCAAAAAGACAGCCTCAATTTCTATTTTTATTTCAGTTTATTCTGCTTATTATGTTCCAAATGAACCTCATAGTCATGGGTACAAGCCGAGACAATACCATCCCCTCATCTGTTTTTTTGGGGCTTGGTTTTGGGTTATGTGTGTGTGTCTGTGTGTGTGTGACTTGTGTAGGTTTAGAAAAAATATTTATTTATCTAAGTTTACGTGTGAAATAGCAAGTGGTCTCAGGTTTGCTAGAGAGCCATTTGCCTTGCTGTGGGTTTTCTGTGACCTCTGTGTGGAGAAGGAAATGCTACCTGCAGCATTCACAGGGTCACTTTAAAACCTCACACTGCTTAATATTTTGAAAAACATCCTATGGAGAATAATTCTGTTTAACAGTACAACGTGTACAAACAAAATAAGAGCAGAGTATATGCGAAACAACATGTCTGAGAATGAGCAAATTATTCCAAAGGGAATAATATAGCTGTCTAAGCATCATTCTTCCAACAGTTTGACTTGCAAAACAGATGTTTGAAACCTTCTGGTTAAAGCAAACTGACCTTCTTTTGGAGTAAATACATTCAAAAACATGTATTTATCTTGATCTTTGGATGAGTACTTGCTCCTAGAAATAATAGCAGGCATTCATTTGTTCATGCAGTTGGGTAACTCCATTCCAGTTCTAACAGACAAAGACATCCACCCCATCAGTTTACACGGATTTGCTGGAAAAAAAGGGTGTGCTGCCCTGAAGTGCCAAACATCAACAGAACACAAGGTTGTACAGAGGTAAAGCAACCTTCCCTCGTGTTTGCAAAGACACATTGTAATTTAGGGAAAACATTCAGCTGCACAGACTCCAGCTACACTGACCTCTGCTCCTGGAGGCTTTGGCATGTGCTGTGTACAGCAGCGGAATGTCTCCCACAATATTGGCTGTGGAGAGACAGTGCTGAGCTGACAGCGAGGTCAGCCAGATCCCAGAGCCAGAAACCTTAACAGGAGAGGTAACCAAGAAACAACAGCAGCTGAGCAGGAAGAAGTTTCACCTACACACGTCTGTGCAGCCACTGATTTTTAATTTTTAAAGGATGAAAACTACAGCCCCTGGGAAAACATAACAGTAACTTAACTATAAAATACAAGAAGGCTGTGAGTGATCTGAAAGGTCAAAAGAATAAAAAATTGATGTCTTTGGTGAGCCATATGTTTCTGAACTGTGGAGGAAATTCTGCACCTTAAGGAAAAAAAGGGCAAATTTGACATTAGTATAGTTTTCTTTGACAAACTGGTCTTTCATTTCTGATTAGTGAAGAACTTAGTGCATTCACCTCTTGATTTTTGTGTCCCTCAATGTCGCTTCAAAAATGAAAATTTCATTAACACCTATGGTCTTCCTTTGTAGAGCAGAATATACACAAAAACTGGAGATTTAATATGATTTAGTTGACTTATAACTTTACAAAGTTTAAGAACTTGATATGCTAACAGTGCAAAAAGAACAAAACTAAACTCCACAATTGCAAAATGCCAACAAGACCCTAAAAAAACCAATAGTGAAGTTCATTTTTCTCCATGTCATGTCTTAAAATGTCCATTCTTCTGAAGGGTTGCTTTTTCACAGTTTTCTTACATTAATGTAGATCTCAAAAGTAGTTTCAGCAAAGCACTTGATTTTTACTAAAGTATTCATCTTTTTTTTCTGTTTTATTCCAAATCTACAATGCTTATTTCAAGCACATGACTGTCTTTAATCATCTGTATGCATCTTCAGTCAAATGACTCATTTTCTATTACAAAATACAATTACTTTCTGGGCAGGTTCTTCACTCCTAATGAAGGAAAAAGGATCAGGTACTGGGTTTGATTCCATTTGGTGGCCCACCTATGAATGTAATTTTTTATTACATTATATTATAGTTTTGCACGCAAATTTCCAGAGTTTATGATCGTTTGGATCATATTCTCTATTTGATCATTGCTTTCTGTTTTTCTCATTTAGATGCTACTTCACCTTTTTAAATGACATCTTCCTTCCCTCTTCTCATTCCCCAGTCTTTTCCAACAGCTGTTTTGCACTAGCACAATGCCAGTATGGCATCTTCAGTAACATTAAAAACTAAACACAAGGCCTCAATTATCTTAGCTACCTTTTAATCTTCTGCATTTCCACAACATTCCTCTTAGTGAAGTTTAACTTACCTGAGGTTATTTCTTTTGCTTCTCTAGGGATGTTTTAATATGAGCCAATTGTGGTGGCATTTCTGGAGTGGTCCTTTGCCCATGTGGTTTTAGTTCCTTATAGCAGCAGGAAAGTGCTTTTATATTTTTTTAAACAATTTGGTGTTAAATCTTTAGAATCATAGAATCAGAATATCTTGGCTTTGACCCAAGTCCTGCAGATTGCTCTGAACCAAGTCCAAGGCTGTGGTGCTCTTCTGGACCTGTTATCTGGACACTCTGTAACAGCACCTAAAAGTTTAATCTCCGATTCACATTCCTGTGTGACATTTGCCCAGTCTGCATGGGGGCAATTGCAGTAAAGTTCTTTTTCCTGCCCTTGGTATCTCTGATTTCTCTCAGCATATCACAGTCAATGAACCCATCTCAGTCAGACAATTGGTAATACAGACTCTGCTTTATTTGTTCTTTTGAGGCTTGAGATTCCAATTCACACAGATTCTGTGCTAGTTACTGAGGTAGTTAAGCTGTTTCTTTCCTTTGCTTTGATGTCAAGGCCTTTTAACACACAACGAAATTCTGCTGACAGCAAAATTACGTGTCTTTCCTGTATGTTTGGTATCATGATATCACAGTGTTCTCCTTGCTCTCTTCACACAGCTTTCTGACAGGTCTTGTATACTGACATCTTCATTCAAGGCTAAAGAGTCAAATTCCTCTTTCTTCACTTAAATGTCTAGCACTTGTAGAAAACCACAATCAAGCTGGGCATTATTACTGATTTTGATTTGAAATGGCAATATGGATTGTGCTGGGTACATTATCCTCCTAATTTGACTAGTTGTTCTAGCAGCAGACAGTGAGCTGCTTAAATCTGATACAGAGAGCCAGAAGTGAATTCTCTTTTTGACTCAATAATAAAAGGTGCAACAACCATTTCCTGAAAGCAACTCAGTTGTACTTCCTGGTGTCTTCTGCTCCAACGATCTCATATTATAAGCTAATATCAACAGAACCTACGAATCTATTAAGCATCCAAAACTGTAAAAAAAGTAATTCTGGGCATGGTAAGTAAAGCAAAGACAAAAATACTGTATCCAATAGGATTTATTATTGTTATTATTATTATTAATATTATTTTATCTCATCTAGGCTACTTCTAACAGGTAATTAAAATCCAAATCATGATATGCCAGTGCTCATAATTATTCTGGATGTCTTTCAGATGTCTGCTTTATCCGCTTATTATTGATCTTTACAGAAAAGGAGGTAAGAAGAGAATTATCTTCAGACCTGAAGTAGAACACAGCTGTGAAGAAAAAAAACAAAAGAGGAAAATGATAAAGCAATTACTAGAAAAGAAATATTGGCATAGATTTGGGGAGGGAATTTCATCCTTTTATTTCATCCTCTAAATACTCACGAAGCTTTCCTATTTTAAGAAAATCCAGCAATTTTTTTTTTTTATTAGGAAGTTGAAAAATTATAGAAGCCTAAGATAGATAGATAGATGTACACACACACATATATAAATATAGATAAATATAGATAACTACTGAAAAAGGAAGGAAAGGACTTCTGAAGTGCAGCATAGGATCCTTCAGAAGGTAACTGATCTGAAACAGAAACCCCCTTTCCAGGGGGGACTCCATCTGCATCCCAAACACAAGCCCAGGCTCTGCAATCAGCAGCCGCTTCCTGCATGCTGTTACAGAGGTATAAAACCCCTTTCTTTGTTCCTCACATAGCACTTTAAGACTAGCTGACAAATGGGGTCTTAAAGTCCATTTCCCATACTCCATTCCTGTGGTTACAAATGGAATATATTTGATTCTGGCTAAGGGTTATGGGTGCAGGGGTTGATGGAGTGCACAGGGGCTCTGCTGCCCCTACCAATGCCCAGCTGGCTGAGTCCCAATCCCTGGATCTCTTTAAAGGACATGTGTATTGGCATTTAGGGACATGGTTTGGTGGTGGATTTAATAGTGATAGTGTTAGGTTTATGATTGAACAAATGATCTTAAGGGTCTTTTCCAACCTAAATGGTTCTGATTCTCTATTTCTGATACCAGCTCTCTGAGCACACCAGCTTGCTCTGAAACCATCTGCTCTAACATACACAAATTACAAAACTATTCCCACATCTCTAACCCTGGAAATTCATTTCAGAGTTTCCTATGGTTTTATGCCTCAATGTTTGTTTGTTGGTTTTTTTTGTTTTAATTTTGCAAGGGACAGTTCCTTGAGTCATCCATCCACAGATCCCAATTACTCACAAATTTTCTTAGGCCATACTTGTCCTTCATTCCTGTCAAGCTGCACTGCCATGGTTTCCAGAGATGGCTCTGTTTGTAATAAAGATATACTCAAGCATGGAAAGCAGGCATGGCCCCCTCAAAAGATTGTGTGAACGTTTATTTGACAGTCAGATGCTAAAGGGTATGGAGGGAACAACCAAATGAAAATACAAGAGAGCAGAAGTTTTGAACATGGAAATGTGAACTGAAGTCTGACTGATGGCAGATCTACCTTTTACAGGGCTTAATCTGGTTTAGGTGCAGAGAGTTTAATTAAATCCAAGATCAAATAAACCTAATTGCTCATTCCAAATTCACAAGTTACTTTTTGGAAAGGCTTAAAATTTCTTTAGAATATATCTTGCAGGAGCTGAAAGAGTTCTGCATTTGGACAGGGGTCTCAGCTGTTTTATACCCAACCTAAGCAGTTCTCCAGAATTACCTTGCTGTAGATGGATCTAAAATTCACCTCTGATGTGTTTCTAGGCAACAGAATTACTTATGAAGTTTGTGACAATCTGAGATACAGACTATCCCAAATTACTTAAGAAGCAAAGGTAATAAAAGCAGAGCAGTATTAAAGTGTTGTGGTGTTTTTGTTAAACAGATTTGCTTTTGTGGACGACTCTTCAGACTCAGAATCAGAATACCTTAAATTGGAAGGGGCCCACAAGGGTCATTGATTCCAAGCCTCTGCTCCTTGCAGGACCACCCAAGCAGGATCACTAAGAGTATTCTCTAGATTCTCACTGGGTGCTGACAGGTTTGGTGCTGCAGCCACTCCTTTTGGGAGCCTGTGACCGAGCACCTTCTGGGTGAAGGATCTTCTCTCAATGTCCAGTCTGAGCTCCCCTTGATGTAGCTTCATTCCATTTCCATGTGTCCTCTTGCTGATCAGCAGAAAGAGAAGATCAGGACCCCTCTGCTGGCCCCCCACCACCAGGAAGCTGTAACTGGAATGAGGAACCACTCAGCCTTTAGTTCTGCTTTAGCTGTGTGCCACTGTAGCAGCATGGCAGTCCCAAAACAAGGCTCCAGTGTAGTCTTGTCCTGACATTTCAAATTTCACTGCTGCCTGTCAGGCTGTTTCAAATTCCATGCACTGCACATCAGTGGGGGTTTTTTGCATTTGTTGTTGGGTAGATGAAAAAGAATGCAAGGTAGTTGAGGGTAGGATTATGGCCTTTGTAAGACTTGCTGTAAAGTCAGAGCCTGTTCTTGCCTTATGTACAGTTGCTGAGTCTTGTCACTTCCATCTTGCCCTTGAAACGATCTCTAATGAAATGCAGCAGAATCTTATTCCTATAGGAGATTGATTATTGTGCAGTTTCACTCCCATTTAGCTCTTCCTTTTCTGTTAGAAGCGTATGAGCTGATTATTTGCACCACTGTCCACAGCCTTCTGTTTCTCCATTGGGGAGCTTCCATAGCTTCTGCAAATTTCTTCATGAAAACAACTTCTGTTTTCTGAGATTATTATATAATCACTGAGGAAAGAAAAGTTGTTTCTCCCCTATAAATAAAAATAAGAAACTAGTAGAAATAAAATATCTAATATACCTTAAGTGAAAAAACAGTTAGCATATGACAGACAGGAAAGGCAGAGGAAAACAATGATGATGGACAGTGTGGGAAAGGGAATAGAAAGAAAATAAGGAAAAGGGAGAAGGGGGAATAGAAAGGAAAGGGAACCTTAATCTTACAATGAAATTAAAATCAAGTTGCTGTTAATACCACTTCTTTGTATTCTGCCTCTTGTCATTGAAATGTTAATATGACTTTGACTTGATAAGGAAAGCTGGAGAAAGAACATTCACAGCAAATGAAATAGTGAAGGCATTTCTGCAACACAGGCAAACATATCCCTTTAAAGGGAAAGGAGGCAGGAGACATTGAGGGGGAAAGAGAATTTAAAGGTCTTGGGCTCCAGTTGTGAAATCAGTTGTAGAAAAAGACTGAATGCCTGATAAAACTGTACCTAAATTAGCTACACTCTTGATTATGCAACATATGCAACCCAGGATATGCATCCTGAAGCACATCAACTCTGTTTAAATCTTCATATCCTTATAATCTGCAATTTAATCATTTAGGCAGTTCCACAAAAATTTACTGTGCATTATGAACAGGAAAACTTACTGGTACCTTCTCCATGGAGACTGAACTGTGTCTTCCCGACAATTCAAGTAGATATTGTTTTTGTATAATTAGATTATGTAAAACACTATTGGATATACAATTTATAACTGTTTATTGGCTAGCTTGACAGTAGGTATGTATGGATATTGCTCTGTATAGAGGGTATTTCACTCCTGCTCAAGATGGGAATCTCCCTCAGTGTTCTGTATAGTTCCAGAAGTCTTCTTTCAAAGCAGATATTGATGTTTTCCAGTCTCATTAGGGCCCTGCCATCTGCTGCCTTGATGACTTTGCAAGGAAGGCTGAGTGATTTAGGATACTTCTTGACAGTATCAAAGATTTTCTTTTAACTTCCTTGTTCTGTGCTCTGCTCTATTGATGAATTCCTCTTGCTTTGCCTCATCAGTTGTATCTCCCAATCAAAGTCCCCGCATGCCACTCATTCATTTTCACTCCATGATATTTCCTTGATTTCAGCACTTGTCTCTCATTCACAATGCCTGATTCCTCATACATTATCCATGCTTATTCTATGCACCTTATTTTTGATCCTGGCATATGACAGTCTGTTTTCAGAATAGTGTTTCTTTAATCTTTTCAGCATTGATGTTACTTGTTCCCTTTTTGATATCTCAGATCACTAACAAATGACTGCCCAATAGTTATAACATATTCACACAAACATGTTCTGGCAAGATTTTTTTGTAGTTTATAATTTGTGCAGATGTAATTTTGAAGTTGTAATTTCAGCAAGCTACAAAACAACTGTACAACCATAGATGCAACAACCAGTTTCACCTTAGAGTAAAATGGAATAATCCTATGGATTAATAGCATATTTAGGCAAATGCTGTTCCATATATAAGCAAGTCCAGTTCCTGGGTTTGTTGGTTTGTTTGTTTGCTTGTTTTTTTGTTTGCTTTAAGCAGGAGATGGATAAAGGCTAGGGGGAAACACAAAATGACAATAGAACCATTTCTTTAAATCACAGATGAGTTCTCATTGTTTTTTGTAAATTTACATTTCAATCAAATGTGTGTTTTAACATAGTTAGCTATTATTTATACTACTTCTATTTTATACCTAAATATTCTAGCATATACTTTTCTCTAAGGGAGGGAAAAGATGGAAAAAATGCCTATGTGAAGTCTTCAACTAAAAGATCCCTACAGCTTTATATATTACCTAAAACTTTAAATGTAGTTTAAAACAAAATATTTGAGATATTTTACAATCTTAAGACATTTATCCTCCCTTTTCCTGATACAGTAAATGATGAAAACTAGCAGAAGGCAATGCATAAGAGAACAAAAACAATGATCAAAGAACTAGGAAACATTTTTTCTGAAAGCTAGTAAGAACTAGGTTTCTGTTATTGAGAATCGGACACACAGGAGAAATATGACAGGTCTTCAGAAGTGTGAAAACTTCCAGTGGGGACAAATGGGAATAAAGTTTTATCTTTGTTCTTTTTAGACAAAAGCAAGAGGTAGGGATTTTAAATCACTTCAAAGAAGATCTACATTGGAAATTACAAAGAAAAACATCTTGCAACCAGAACCATTCAACATCACAGACAGGATCTTGGAAAGGCCCAGAATCTGTATTACATAAATGTTTACATAAGAGAAACATCTGTCAGGAAAGGTTTGGTTTCTGTGATGATCTTCCTTGTGGGGCCAAGAAAGTAAAAAAGGCCATGGCAATATTTGATTCTGTAAATACAGTATGAGTAATTGACATCTCAACCTTCTGCTAAAACAACTGAATGTAATTAATAAAACAACAAATAGACTCAGATTTAATTACAAGCAAGCAAAACAAATGTGTTCAAGCAGAGAAAGCAACATGCCTGTCTTACCTGCTGTGTTGCTGTATATAACCTTGAAATTCTGGAAATGAAAATTGCTTCCACAGAGCTAGCAGCAGATAACTGCAAGGATCAAGAGAAGATTTGTGGCAGGATTATCCATAATATGAAATGTGTAGGTAGTAATATGGTTCTTAGCTCTGGTACCAAAAGTGATCAAAGCAAGCTGGCAGAAAAAGTAACTTCAGTGAAATACAAAACAGTCAATCCAGAAATGACAAATAATGAAGACCTCAAAAATCCCATAAAAATGGTAAGGAAAGAGATACTCAAAGTGGTTCATAGGGATCTGTGGTATAAATTGTTATGTAACCAGCATCAGTATACTTGTTCTTGCACCATGTCAGAAAGTGTTTGAAATTAATCAGAATTTTGAAATAGATTTGATTTATCAAGCTAATGAAATGGAAACCTAAAATGTCATTTGCTTTTGTAATATAATTGAAAACCATATTTATTAAAATGTCAGCATGTGCAAACAGCTATTAGTTTTGCTGTTTCTGAATATTTTTTCCCTCTACTCAGCTAAAAGGTAAATATTTGCCTCACATAGTGCTATATGGATAGTATTTATTTTTTATAACCGTGCTGAGAAAGAGTTGTCCTATATCAGGCATGGGTCCACTTAGTCAAGTATCTTGCATTTTGTGATTACTAGGATTGGATGGTTGGGATTAGCATATAAAACATAGCCAAATACAAAGAAATACTTTCCTTCCAGTATGCTTCCCCAGTTTTCAGAAAAATTCTGTCTGAAAGAATTCCTAACATTTTTGTTTACAAGACTTTAATGGATTTTTCTTTCAAGAATTTGCATCATTACTTTTTGAAACTATCTAAGATATGGTATCAAGAATTTACTGTGATAAAATGTTGCACAGTGTAATTGAGTGACACTGACATTTCTTTTAATGGCTACCTGACAATTTTAGACAAATCATCTCCATCCCCTTCCTCTCTGTTGGGAAAACAGTGACTAAATAATTTCCTAAATAGACACTTCATGGCTCTAATTTCTTTCCTCTAATCAATGTCATATTTCTAGTCATCTCTTCCCAGACTAAGACATTCCAGACTCAGTTTAATATTCCCTGCTGTAAAAATACAGGATTCCCTGTCTTTGATCATCCTCTTCACTCTTCACTTTATTATTCTCAATCTACTGTTTCATTTTTTGAGATGGTAGAATCACAGGTATTCCTGAGATGTGGGATCACCTCAGAATTGCACATTCTCTTTAAAATAACTTCAAACTTCCAGTAGCAAAGCAGCTCTGTGCCACTGTAGAAAGCTTGTTCAAGAACACATTATTAGCTCTTGCTATGCAGACACTGTTAAAGTTAAAAAAGAAATCAAATTTTAAAGTATTTAACACCTGTAATATCAGTTACCCATAAATTTTTTACAAAAGCTATCAGAATGTGAAAACTGATTGCATTTCTTGAGGTACCAATGCTTCTTAATTCAAATCTCACACAAAATATAAATTATTGATTTTCTCTCCTACTACTCCCCATTATGTCTCCATCCTTCCAAAATGAGTGAGCATCTGCTTCCAGCTATTATCTATTTACTACTGTAAGTACCAAAAGGTTTTCTTGACCTTCTTGCTCAGGATAACTGCAGCAAATCTACTTTGAAATTACATGCTATTAAACAGAAGCAACAATATGTGTGGGAAAAGAGGAGTAAAGAGAGAAGAAAACAACCCTTCTCTGTTTTTTTTAGGCTTTGGAAAAAGTTGTTTGAGTTTCAGCTGAAAGCATCTCTTGTTATCAGTTTGTCCAGACTTATTTCTCAAACCCAAGTTTCAGTTTCTGGTTTTCTTTATACTAAATTGCACCAACTTTTTGCTTAGAAGACTGTCTCTCTTCTCCTGAGTTTGCATGGCTGCTCTCTTCTGGTAAAAGATTCTCTAGGAGCAGCCCTATTTATGTGAAATAGCTCTGTATATATCCTTTCTCTTTTGCCAATTTTGTATGTTCATTTTTCTCTTCATGTTTTGTTCTCTGCTTCTGGTAATCTTCACTCCTCATATTTTTAGAAAATTCAGCTATGTCACTGTGAAGTCTCCTCTTCTTAAATAAGGAAAAAAAAGCTGAACTTCTTTAATCTTGCTTCATAACTAGTATTAATTTATCTTATTTCACTTGCATTCCTCTAAAGCAATTATAGTCACTCTTTTTCTTCTTAAGTGCAGATGCAAATTAGGATAAAGGCAGTAGGGATTTTTCCTCCCCACTTTCTATTCCTAGCAATTTGTATTAACTACATATCCCTACTTTTCTCTTTCCATGACTCGGAATGAAACATACTGTATCTTAAATTAGAAAAGTGTAATCTCTAACAACCTAAGTACAGTACTTAAATTTCCTTAATCCCTGCTTTTACATTCCCTATAGCAGTTGTTCCCTCAACAGAGTTTCATCTGACAATTCGGATATCTGGCTGTTAAATACCCTTTCCAAAAAACTTCATGCTTTTATAGTCAAACTTTTAGCCAAAGTTTCCAGTGATAACCTGCAGAGCACTCAGATTTTATGTAGGTGATGGTCATTTCTTCCCTGCTTTCTTACTTTTCTTGCTCAGTTTTTCCCTTATGTCGAAACTAACAGGTATCTCATAAGCTTATTCACCATTAGCACTGTATCAAGCAGGCATGCACAATAAATGTGTGTAAAATACTGTTTGAGACCACTCCATGTTCAAACAGGACAAATTTAGTCGCATTTATTTGTTAAATAAAAGGTTTCAAATTATAATTTTTTTAATTAAAAAAAAAAGGAGCCCGGGAAAATTTTGAATTACTTTCTGGCAATTTGAAGTAATTTCTTTGATCAGACAGTTTAGATACACTTTTAAAAAATAGTTGGTTTTATTTGGGTAATAGCTTAACATTCACCCATTGTCACTTCTCTACACCATATATTTTAAATTTAAGAATCTCTGACAAGAAAATCAAAGAAATGCTGACCTATTTTCCCTCTGAAAATAATTATTAAAGCAAATGAGATTTGCTTGTGTCAAAGGAGTAATTTTAATTTTTTCCCCATTTTTAAAATATTTAAATATTTAAAATATTAAAATGTAAGTTCAAAGTTCTAAATAACAGCTTTTTCCTGTGAAGACAGCCTGAATTTTATTTTTTTATAAACTTACACTAAGCAGTTAAATATCAATAAGTAAAAGAAAAAAAGTCATAATTAAAGAAGCTCTTTAAACTGGCCAAGACCATGAACAAGGTATTTGATATTCATTTAATTAAATGTTATTAGCTTATGAAAAATTATGAGATTTTAACTAGTTCCCTGGTTTGGAAAGAATGTATTTTTTATTACCTCCCTCCCCCAGACATGAATAGGTTGGGGTGTATAAACTGAGGGTGTTTTAGTATCTATATTCAGGAAAGGTTTTGCCAAGGAAACAATTTAAAGTTAGCCTTCCTAATTAAGGCTGAGTCAGGGAGGAACAGCCCCTCGAGTCTTGTGCTATTATTAAACCATTGGATATCAGCAGTATGTCCCTTGCAGGCATCACAGACCAGGTGATTTTCCTCCTCTTGTACTCCTTGTACTCTCTGCTCCCCCTTGTCCCTTGAACAATTGTTTATCACTTCCATGCTGTGGTGATCTGGGTCAGTTCAGCAGCTATTGCAGAGCTAAGTGTGTAATACACAGTAATCATTTCATTAACATACATTATTCTTACTATTATTGTCGTGCTCTGGTTTTGTTGAAAAATATCTCCAACAGAAACAGCCAGCAAATATGGTATAAAATGACTTGCAAACCTTCTTGTTTTCAACTGCACATACTTTCTAAAATGTTTAAATCTTCAAAGGGTAGTTGCTAGCAAAGGTTTTTTAAAATTTGCAATAAACAGAGAGGCCCCTATTCCCATTTCATTTCTTTTAATTCAAGTAGAAACATTTGAAAATAAAAAATTTAAAAAATGAAATTTTACCCTGAAACATGTTACCCAGAGAGAGGATTCTTTCAGTAAAGTTCCTATATAGCTTAGCAGAAACAGATTGCAAATACCTTGCATGCCAAGCCTATACAATAATTCACTTCTTTTTCAATTAAAGTACTTCTATTTTTGCACAATTCAGCATCTAATGCACAAAGTCCTAGACAAACTGAATAAATACACAACCTTCCCTATAAAACTTGCAATGGTACAAAGTGTTGGGGAGTCCTTTTGAGATGTAGACATGAACTTAAATTCACAGTTGCCTCATCCCACACCTTTATCTACATTAAACATATCTCATGGAGCATTAGATCTGCTCTTAATTCAGTGCATACCTGCCACACTCACAGAAATTCTCATTCTGATTAGATCACCTACACTAGACAAAGCCAGAAATCCAATTCATCCTTTCTGTAGTTTATTACTGCAATCTTGTTGGCAAGTCAAGAGAAGCCGTCAACTTTTGTAGCAGCAAATATTCATTTAATTTCGGAAAATTGCCAAAAAATAATAGAAATTGTAATACTAATGGCAATTATAATTATGGATAGCATTATTCAAATTGCCTTAAAAATAATGTTACAAAAGTCCTTCCGCATAAGAAGGAAAAAGAGAATCTTAGAATTTCTACCAAAAATTCCCACATAAACAAAGCAGTCTTTAGGTGACATGAAGCTTCTGCTTGTGCAAGATCCCTCCATCCATTACACAAGCCCAAGTCCACTGACACCAGTAGCAGAACAGTCTTGTTTTAAACTGATGCACTGGAAGAGAGAAACAAGCCTTTGCCCCAACCCTCACTGACTTGCCATTGGTAATATTATTCCCAGAATGCCCGATATAATCTCCTTGGCTTAGTAATTATTTTCTGTTTGTTTTTAGCAAGATACTATTAGATATTTCGCTTTTGATAAAGGCCGTGTGAGAACGGGGCCCTGAGCAAACTGATCTAGTGGGTGGCGTGTCTTCCCATGACATGTGGAATGGAACAAGATGGATTTTGGAGGTCTCTTCCAACCCAAATCATTTCATGATCCTGTGATGATCCTAAGCCTTTTAACATCAACAGCCAAAGTCTGTTGGCTCTGACTGTACTGAGTCAAAGCCAGTGCTAAAGGGTTTGGGTTGCTTGCTCTGTAATGATTTTCCAGCAATTTATAAAGCTAGTAAGTGCAGTAAATTTACGCCACCAAATAAACTTATGCTAAGTAGCCAA
This sequence comes from Pachycephala philippinensis, assembly GCA_013397055.1. Lineage (NCBI taxonomy): Eukaryota > Metazoa > Chordata > Aves > Passeriformes > Pachycephala > Pachycephala philippinensis. Next base: position 1,906,532 of record VWZT01005940.1, on the reverse strand, counting down.
CCCATTTCCAACCTGGCAAATATCACAGATCACCTCATGCCCACTTTCCTTCCAGCTCTGTCATTCCTCTCCCAAGCAGGACTGATGGTGTTGCACAGCCCTGTCATGACACGTGGCTGAAGAGCTTCTCAATCTGCAGCATACATGGACACAAGCACCCTGAACTTTGGGCTGAAACTCTCCATGGGAACTATATTCCAAAAGAGACAGTTTTTAAAATGAAACAAAATATTTTTTGTGTTCACTGATCCAAAGAGTGCAGTATTTCACATTGTAATTCTCTCAACTAATACACAGTTCAGCAGCAAGTTTAAACGGTATTGTGATAAGGATAATTTCAGGGGTCCTAGTTCTATTTCTGGTGTCTAATTGAGTATATTTTTAACTTTCAATTTAGCTTAATAAGAACTAATTAGTGAAATCTAATTAGATGCCTACTAACAATTTCTGATTCACTGTTTGTTCCTGAAGTCTTATTTTGTGTCACTAGAATCTTAGTGGGAAAGCAAGTGACCCTGAAATAGATGGGAGTATTTGAGTTTCCAGGTACTACTCTGTATTAGTAAGGCCTTAAATAAACTGATATGATCACACGCACATAAAAAAACATGATAAAATGCTGGCCTGAGAAAAATGTGTCTCAAAAAATATGGCTGCTAATGTTTTCTTCTATTTCACTATTGTTCTGACCAAAGATGTACATATTGTTTGAGTTACCACTCTCTCCTTTTTTCATAAAACTCTGACTCTGAGTTACTGCTGCAGAAGAGGCCACTTTCTTTGGTTTTATTACAAGTGCCATATCCTCAATAGAGTATCATTTCAAAAGGCTTCAGAGAGTCAATATATTCTCTGTAGTGTTAGTTGGGTTTTTTCACAAACACTGTTTTTGGAGTGACAAAAATAATAATTAGTTAGTTCTAGGTGAGAAAAGAAAACAAACTTCTGATCCTTTTTATTATCAGCATATAACAACTACTTTTAACTTATTTTTCTGTTGGTTTGGGCTTTTGTTTTTTTTGTTTTCTTCATGGTGTCTTTCATTTCTTCTAATCTGTATACAAATACAGTTAATGTGAGGCTGCCTTTCACTAGCTTCTGCTTTTTCCTCTTGAGGTTCTCAGATGATACTGCAGCTCACTGCTTCATGGTTAACAGGTGCCTGTTTAGGGGTCTGTAACTGTGTGCTCTGCTCTGCTGGGAGCTGATGGTCACTCTTAGTAAGTCAGCAGTGGGGGAACTTAAGCCAACAAAAATTCACGAAAATGATTGATTAGAGGCATTATTTTGTGTTTCATGTTGCTCCCTCAGCAGTGCAATACCAAGAATCTATCCAATTTTTTATTTCTTATATCGTAGTTACTAAAAATTCCATACCTCTAAGGACAATAAAATTATTAAATAATATTATATTCCGTATGTGCTGTTTTGAAAAAAGCATCTTTCACTGAGGTTATTTCTAGTAGACATTATGCACTGGGAAACAGGTTTACTTTAAGGTTGTCTGATGTATTCTAGGAAAAACCCACAAACATTAATTCCAGTACCCAGATTCTCAGGAAAATTGCTGCATTTCTAGGTACATGACTAGACTTGCAATCCCAGCTGTTAGCCTGTGTTGTAACTGAATTTCCCTTTTTAAGTGATTCAATCTGACTCAGACTGGTGTCCAGCAGCTTGGAAAGGCTGTTAATGTGATGTGACAAACTTGACATTAGCTGCCTTGGTTAAGGCCAAGAAACAAATCACACAGAGCTTAACAGATCAGAGACAGCACCTTGAATTTTACATTAAAATGAACTGAAAAAAGTGGAGATTCTGGCTAAACGAGACTGATGCTTCCTAGATGGGCAAATGTATTATGAAGAGTTTTGTTGTTCTTACAGTGTCTGCAGTAAATTGAGCACTGTGCAGTCATGCAGTACAGACTCTCAGTGACTTGGAGGCATCTTTGAAGGCTACATTTGACAGAAAACATGATAAATGCCAGGATAAATGGAGATTTAATGAAGCCTTTGGGCACTAACGACAATGGGTTTCTGGAAGAGGTTTAATTCCATTGGCATGTCCAAATTTACTCCTTCCCTTTACAGTACGTAAAATTTTATTTAGCTGCACTCTGCTGAGCAGAGGTTTTAAGCCCCATCATGGCTTGGTCGGTGAGTGACAGGCCCACAGCTGAGATCCAAGAGAGATGCAGACGTGGGCATTTGGCATAATGCAATTCGGCAGCCTGCCTCCAGCCATCAGCCAGCAGACACTGAGAGAAAAACTGAACTGAAAACATGTTCTGGTGAATAACATGTGAGAGATGATCACAGGCCATGAATTGCACAGGACACTCACCCCGAGATCTACCCAAGGAGGGGAAGGGAGAACCACTCCACCAGGCTTCAAACCTCCCTGCCTGGCCCTTGCCACAGACTGACTCTCTCAGCCAGGCAGGCTCAGGGCACGCACTGCTCGCTCCAACCCCATGGGTTAAGTGTGAAAACAAAGATAAGTGACGTGGTGACAACCTTACATCTTCTCCTTTTTTTTTTTTTTTTTTTTTTTAAATATAGTTTTTAAAACAGGGCAAGAAGAAGAATAATATTTAGATGGTTAGAAACTGAAAGTCTTTCCATTTTATCCTGATATGATGTATTGTAGGGATGCACTTAGGTCGTAAAACCTGTGAGAGCTAGAAGTAATGGATCTGGATGGTAATCTAGAAAGCTAGAAAATGTTCTGGTATTTCTAAATGTTCTTTATTCTTACTCTGGTAGACAATAACAATGACAGGAGGCCTCGACCTGCCGGTTTCATTCATTGCCTATGCCACTATTCCATTAGAAGTGAAATACACTGGACTGTAGTACCGTGGCTTGTCTCTATATTTTATTTCAATGTCTGGATTCCCAAATAAGCATAGATGATTATCTCAGCAGAGGTGTAAGTGCTAGAAGAGCTGTGAAAAGGTATATTTTGCAATTAAATTTTTGTTTGTCTCATGGAATTCTGAATACTTCTTTCTATTTCTTGAGGCTGGTATTGTCTGCTACAGTCAGATGTAAGCAATCGAAACTGGAGGCCTTGAGTTCTACAGATTGGGGCTGGAGGCAAACATGTAGGTGTCCATAAATCATCATGTGACGTAGTGATAAGGCACAGACTCAGACCAGCAGGGAATCGGAGACATTTATTCAAAGAATGGGCTGGTTTTGTACACTTCTCCAAGACACATTATTTCCTTATATGGTATTTTCACTAAGCAACATATCACACATTGCCACATCAGCACTACACTTTCTCAGTGTCCCTGTATGGGGTTGATCACTGCTGCCCACCCCTCTGGCAGCTTCTCCCAAGGTCAGGCAGAGACAAGCTTCCTTGTGCTGCCCTGGTGTTCTGCAGGCACATCCCACAGCCCGCAGCTTGATTCTGTCCTATCTCTCTCCACAATCATGTAACTTCTGAGGGGTTACTGGTGCTGGTTGGAAACAAGTCCAAAGCAGTGTGTGGCTTTGGATGTCCAGCTGAGAGTCTCTTCTGCCATGACACCATTTCAAAGGGAACAGAGGAGCAACTGCTGCTGTGGTCTGAACATGCACTGATGAGTTCACAGATGTGCAGTTGCCAAATGCCCAGGTTCCTTCACAATCCTCAGGGATTCGTAAAGGGTAAATAAGAAAACCTCTGGAAGCTGAATCAAACATACTGGGAGTGTGATTCCTCATGAAGCATTCGGCCACAAACTCTGTTTGCACTGTAATGACTTCATTTATTCATGAACAACTGCAGTCTAATTGTTTTGTCATATGAAAAGGTTTGCTGACTTCTCTGCTACCAGCAGCAGTGACAGAAGGGCTGGATCTCTCCCTTTCACTGTCTCATCAGCTACAGGCCTTTGTAACAGCAGCATCCTTCAAAACTAGTAAGTCATGTTTTGGTAAAAGCAATTAGGAATTTTATAAGCTATCACACGAGGATTCAGCATTCACCTCTAGGTCCCACCAATTTAAGAATGAAATATTGAAAACAACAGTGAACATGACAGCGTGGCTTTTCCTTGGCATAAGAAATAACACTCCTGTATCACATGCAGATGTTGAGATTGTTCTTTAATTTATAATTTAAAATCATACAGCTACTTTAAGCCCTGGGCAAGGATACTTTGTTCATGCTAAATAAAGTGATCCTTCTTTATAAAAAACTATATTGACTCTGGCTATTGAAAAACACATGTGTATGTGAAAAATGTTTATACAAGAAAATAAAATAGGACAAACTGGAGCAATAGATTCGTTTATCTGTTCCCAGGTCAAGGTGTAAATAGGAAAGGAAAAAACAGATTTTTTTTTTTTTTTTTAATTGAATATATCTTTGAAGTGTTCACAATATAAATCTACTGTTAATGTTAACAATATCTGCATTTTTATTATATTCACATATATTTATAACAATGAAATGTTAACTATATATGCAATGTGTTGAATTTAACTCCTTGAGGAGAAAAACTTTTCTTTGGCAAGTTCTTTCATTAAAGAGGAGAATAGCAGGGAGAAAAATGAGGGTATGTTGGGTGATGAGCGTTCAAGAGGTAAAGCTGATAATCTCGCTTATTATACCAGTAGGAAAGGAAGTCCTTTAAAGACTATAATCAGCATTGATGCATCTCACAAGATATTTGGTGGAAAACAATTATGAAAATACAAATCAGGTTAAAAAAAACAAAACCAAAAAAAACACAATAAATTCCTAACAGTGAACTGATCCAGAAAAAAAAAACTCTGAGATTTTGAAAAAATCTGTTTTGCAACTTGTTTGCTGTTCTGTGCAGAAATAAATTTCAAAAAACAGTTTACTTCAAACTGGCCTTTATTGTAATTGATTTAAAGGACTTCGGAAGAAATCTTTTGATAGGTTGTGGAGTTTTTTTAGCAAAACCTATGACTTGTCAAAGGGACTAAAAAAAAGAATTACAATAAAAGCCACTCCATATACCTACTAATAAAGACTCCCAATGTTACCTTTAAATTGTGTCAGAAATTCACAAATTCAAAGATCTAGCTCAATGCTGGTTTTGACATAAAGCTCCAGAACATGTTTTCCTGTATTGTATTCTGTTATTTACAATGATAAGCTATTTCCTTCACCTAAACTATATAGGAGTGATTTTTAGAAAGTATTACAGGTATTAGGGATTGTAAGACAATTTCAAGTATTTGGAAATATTCATTTCTAGCACGAGTAAATATTACTTACTTATATGTACCCTATATTGTATGTTGGAACCAGTGGTAAGAAAACTAATAAGGAAATGGGTCACTTCTTCCACCCGACGAAGTCAGAAAGATGTTGAAAAGCTATTGCAAGCCAGCAGGTTGAGTTGCTCTGAGTTTGTGTTTTGGAAATTAGTGGAAAAAGAATATGAAAAAGCCTATAGGTAAGTCCTTAAGGTCTCTTTTTGTTTGGTTAGTTATGGATTTATTTCCTAAATAGTGATTCTGCATGAATTCATTTAAACAGTCCACAAGAATCTGGCCATTCTCTAAATATTTCTTTCACACAACAATTACATTTTATTGTGTATATATATTTATGCTGACACTCCTGTCACTGAATTGCTCTAAACTGGTAAGTAGTTATTGGCACCCTCTTTCCAAGCTGTGGAACCAGGTCCCTCTGACCTGGTGATGGATCACATGCAATGATCAAGTCTACACATGCAATAGCTGTCACCAAAAGGTGAAAAGATCTCCAGCTCACGTAAGACATTTTATGTAGTTTCCACCTTTTTCGTAAGTTGTAGGACAAAACTGCACCAGTGAGTGCCAACAGGTATGTAGAATTTGGTTCTGGTATTCAAGTCTATGACCATTCTAATCTTCAGTCCTAAAGCAGCCTTCTAAAGCAAATACATTAATTAAGGGTCCACAAAGAGGACAGAAAATTCTATTTAATTTCTTCTTCCCATGACCACAGTGGAAGTCAGCACAGCCTGCGGTGATTGTTTTGCAAGACACGCTCATGAGATACAACCCTTTGCACACAGTTCTCTATTATTTAGCTTTTTCAGGTGAAAGTGAGGAGATTCTTCATCTTTATAGGCTTTTTTCACAGGAAATACAGCCAATTCTATGAAATTTCCCATGACTACTCCCATGGACTTGACCCAGAGGGTAGCCTTCTGAGAAGCACAGTGACCTCGCAGTTCCTCTGGTCCCACGTGATGTGAAAACTCTCAGCCACGGCTTGGCACAGCATGCTTTGTTCAATATGGGACAAGGAAGCCTTGCTGACAGCCTTAGGGTAAATTCCTTGCCAGCTTAGAGAGCTGTATAACAGTGTCATTTTGCTGCTTTCACACTGCTCTATTTTCTTTCTCAGATGTCCACCTGGGCTGCCTCGCTAACATGTGTTAGACAGACTGTTTTTCTTTCCTTTACGAAAGGCAGCATTTGGCAAGATGTCCAGTGGTTTTTGCAGACATCCTGGAATGAAAGCTTACTTTTTGTCTGTACATGACGTAGGCCGTGGAGACAGCTCCTCTTGCTGCATCTCTTTGCTTCTGTGGTATTTTCATTTAGATAATCACACAATAAAAGGAACACTGCTGCATTGTTTTAGAAAGCTGGTTATGAAAGTTGACTGTGCATATTCTCAGTGCAGCTAAAAATTGTGAGTTGTCTATATATACTTGATGATATGTAAGATTAATGCTGCTACAAAAATAGGACACAATGAGATTAAAAAAAAAAAAGGCCGAAAGCATTTTTTTTTTCACATTTTATATGACTGCTTTAACACTTATGCTTTTCTTTCTTTCGCATTTGAAATTTTCCCTGTTGTCTCCAGAATAGATGGAATGGAAGTAAGCATGGAGGAGAATTGTGGAGAAGATTTAATTTTTTCATTACTATTTTTAGGACAAATCGTTCTTTAAAAAGAGAGTATACTTAAATCCACATACTTACAAGAAAGTGACACAATATTTTCAGAGAACAGCATTACTAAGAGTAAACTATATGCACAAATTTTATTACCAAAGCAGTCTTTCATACTTTACTTCTTATATATATTCATACACATGGGTATAACATGGGTAAATTGTAATAGAGTAAAATATATATATATACACACTATTGAATTTATCTCTGTGGATCTTCCAATTGCTGAAAAATCATATCCATGGTCTTTTGGGGGCTTTTATATGGTCTGTTTTGCCACAAAAATCATCAATAACATTTGAAACACAGAGAAGCTAATGAATATTAAATAAATTTGAAAGAGAATCAATTGAGTCACAGCATGTGGTCTCATACTGAAAACATGTTCTCAGGCTTTGGCCTCTTACAAGCATGTTTGGAAAACTCCTGTGCAAGAAAGCTGAAACACAGTTAAAGATCACTTAGTCCATTTTCAATAGCAGTCCATGCTAACACACGTGAAATTAGGCAAAAATACCAGAAGGCATATGCAAATGGACAGAGCTCGTAACCAAACTCAGAGACCAGAAGAAACCGTACAAAGGGAGGAAGCAAGGATAGGGGATGCGGGAGAAACACAGAAACATTACCTGAGCACACAGGGATGAAGTTAGAAAAATTAAAGGCCAAGGGAAATTAAATATGGCCAGGGATGTCAATGCCAAAAAGGAGACCTTCTACCTGTACATAGGTGAAACAAGGGAGACTGAGAAAAATGTGGGCCCATTGTTCAACAAGATGGAGTAACTTGCTACACAGAATACAGAAAGGGCTGCTTTACCTTAAAAGTCAGATCATCTCCCAGGGATCTCAGGTCCCAGAGACTATGGCAAAGGCTGTAGCAACGAAAATTTATCTTAGTAAAGGAGGATAAGGTCAGGGAATGCTTAAGTGAACTGGACATACACGAATCCATGGTCCCTGATGGGGTGCACTTACCTGTGTGGGTGGAACTCGTATAGACCACTGCAAGGCCACCATTGATAATCTTTGCTCAATTATGCTTATCTTTTCACTCAACATGCAATCTGAAACTAAGGTGCAACGAAGGATGGTGTCACACAGGCAAGCATAGTTCGTGCTGAAGCCTGCACTGAGGATGGAGCTGGTGGCCCTCACGCTGAACCAAATCTTGCGCTCTGAAGAGTGTGGGCTGAGCTACTTGTGATGAGTTCTCCCAGAGCTCCGTGTATCCCACTGCCCATCAGGACTCACAGACAGCCCTTACTGCATCTCAGATTTACATGCATGTTTGCTACCAAGGTTCTTTTGCTGCTTTTCAATCAGGAAAGCAGAGTCTAAAACCAGCGTACTACCTTAAAATGAGCAAAGCTAGAGAAACCATAAAAAGGCTTCAAAACCAAAAGGAATTATTTTTTGAAGATTGCAGAAAGGTTTATAAGAACTGCATAGAGCTTCTCTTAGTAAATGTCGTAATAAAGGTTCATTGATTAAAAGAAATTGGTTCTATTGCTCATAATAGCATCTCATTGATTGAAAAGCATTGCCTGGAATGGTTTCCTCCAAAGCAGCATCTGTTATGCATTAACCTCTCAGCCTTCAGAATCATGGGATATGAATTTCTTGCTCAAACTACTGGTCAGATGGCCCATCCATGACATTTAATAAATTGCAACTCTGCACATAGATTCAGGATTTCATAAAAACAGGGAAAAACACATTATAAAGAAGGCACAGTTTTCATGATGCATGGTACAACTGCGTCCTTTATGTTAAAAAACAAAAATTGTCTAAACTCAGGGCGTAAATTCTATTTTATTAAATGCATGAAACAAATTTTAAGATAATCATCCAGCCTTTAATGGTAAACAGCAATGTAATGATTGAACATTGAATGAAAGAAAATCTGTTTTGTCTAGTTTGTTAGCAAAAATGATACAAGGACAAGGCTGCTTTGATTTTCATCTTTAGTTAAAATTAATGTAGTTACCTATCACACATTAGCCATAGCATGTGTACATGATTATAGGAATATATTCACAATTTTCTCTACTTTCTTTTGCTATTATTAAAAAAAAATCTTTTAAAAGTGCTGCAGTTTATTATTATTATCACACTTCATGAGAGAATATTTATCTCATAAAACCACAATAAGGATAGTTTTATTAAAGAGATTTGATTGTTTTCAGTTAATCTCTCAAATATGTTTTATACATTTGTTTTCCATTCTGCATAGGAGCTACTTAGTTTGCATATCTTAGTTCTTGGGATCTAAACTATCTGTACTGGAAATTAAACGCTGTGTGAAGAGGAAGATTTTCTTATTAAAAGTCTATTTATTTCCTTATCTAATGAGACATAGTTAAAAACAGTTCACTGAATGTCCTGCTGTACAGTTGTGGCATAAACAATAATTTAACTCTTAAAGATATTTGTATTTGTCAATTTATAGTAAAATATCTGACAAAAAACTATGTATGAAACTATTTGATAAAACAGTTTATTAAAAATTAAATCTTAATAGGTCTTCTAGTGCTTCCAGTTCAGGAGTTAAGCATAGTCTTACTTTAATAATGGTAAACAGTATACAGACAGATAGGTTTCAAGCAGTTCACAGGTCAGTAGTGTCTGAGTCACACAAGAAGGAAAACCAACACTGTGCTGTTAATGTGCTTTGGTGCCAATTTCGTGGCTAATACTACCAGTGTAGACTGCAAGTAAAACCAGGAAAAACTAAGAAGAAAAAAACGAATGTCTAAACCCAACAGTACATAGCAAATTTGAGAATATGAGAAATTAAAAGGATGCTGAATAAGGAAGTGGGAGGCATAAAAATAGCCCAGGACTAATATATCCTCAAGGAGGGTCAGTCAATGCAACTTCTGGTCCAGCACGTTATCTGTGTGCAGCATAGCACAGAAACAGATAATACCCAGCAGTGTATCCAAGGCTCTAGATGGGAACACCAAGGTGCTGAGCTCTTATAAAATCCTAAAGTGTAAGGTCCAGATAGGCAGTAGTATTTATATTCTTAAAGTGAGATGTAGGCTGCTAAATCTAATAGTATCAGCCTGACCACAGTGCTCAAATATAAGTTAATGATAGCCATCCAAACTCATCAGTGCCCACTGTACACATGAAAATTTTATGAATGCTCAGCATTGTTCTCAGTACCTAAAATTGTCTCTTGAAAACTCTGAAAAATGTGATCATTGCATTGGGTTAGTAAGCACACAGAAATTACAAATTTCTCTTACAAAGTCCTCTAAGGATTCTGTCCCAGAGCTGAGCTCAGAGACACCTGTCACAAATCTGAAGATTTGAGTTCCTCAACAAAAGCAATTGCAGTGGCTGTATCTTTTGTTAGACAGTGGAGGAGGAACAGACTTGGAGAAAATGCTGTTGCTTTGCTTACTTTATAACTGTGCAGTGAGGAGCAGCTGATTCCATCGCCCTCTTCTTTTTGAGGTTCAGGTCAACATGCCTCAGCTGTGAGAAGAATATTACTAAAGCTACCAGCCTGTTGCATAGTCTGGGTATAGGTCTGGCATGCATATGTCTGTTTTTCCCGTCACACCAGACTTCATTCCACTAGGCAGGATACATTTTAAGATATCTTAGGCCATAAGAGCCCCAGAGGTGTTTATTTCTCTGTATGCTGCTTCTTTGTGGGTAGTTAGCTTGCTCCAAGAATAGTCATATCTCACAATGACAGTTTCACTTAAAATGAGGAGACAATTTTCGTAAGACAAGATAGATTTGAAGCTTCCTCCTTTCCTTTATAACTTGTTGAGTACAGGTTATAAGAGATGTGTTTTCACAGAGTTGTTTTCACTAATGCTTTGTCTTGGAGCTTGTGAGTACGTGCGGATGGCAAGTAAAACAGGGAGGGAGAGGCAATTTGTTCTGGCTAACATAATGACTCAAATTCTTTAAACACAGATGAAAGCAGTTACTAAAGTCTAAAAGAAATAATCTAGTCCATCCTATTTGCATGGTTTTAGTCATTATGTGGGAAAATCACGTGCTTCCACAGAGTAAGTAGTAGGTGTCACTTCCCTTACCACTACTGCATTCTTTTAGGAATAAAAATTGTATATGTGCCAGAATATGGAATCTAGAAAAGTATTTATGTTATTTCTAGTACCATAATCACACATAAAAACCAGAGTTTTTGCATATTCTATTGTATATGAATAGATATATTTATGTATATAAGCTATAGTTATAATCCTGCCTCTCCAGTTTCTCCCTTTCAAGACGAGACATGACAGGCACATTCATCATGGGCTAGTGGTGGATATTTTTTCACGTACAAGGAAGAGAGATTCAATATCTTGCAGAAGGAACCCAGTTCCTCCTTCAAGAGTGAATGCTATAAAGCCTGTATTGTAAGACAAAGGTTCAGTACTGTCTTTGATGAAGTGACGTAACGCTTGGACTTTCCAGAGCCATACTCACACAATTTAGAATGGAGGTTCATAGAATCAGAGAAATCTGATGAAGGTTCATCCTAAAATGGATGAAGAGGATCTCTGGGTTCATCTAGTCACCTAGTCCTGCCTTATGTCCAAGAAGATCTATTGACAGCACTGGTCAATAGACTGATGACTGGCTTATCAAATCTTGAAAAGCTTGATGGATAGGGATTTTGCCACACCTCTGGATAAACTGCTGTAGTATGGAACCACCTTCCCAAAAATGTATTCATCAAGAACCTCCCAATCATCAGCATGTGATCACTGCCACATGTTTGGCCACTTTCACCACTGAGAAGAGATGAGAACTATCACCTTTCTAATTTCATTTCAAGTTCTCATAGGGTGTAATTACATACCTCCTTCCACAATTTCTACTAGGAGACCTTAGTCACCCAGCCACTCCTCAAAGGTTGTATGCCCTATGACCTAAGCACTGATCTTATAATGGGTGTTTACAATGAATCACAGGCCATGCTGAGGTGGAAGGAACCCACAAGAATCATTGAGTCCAACTCCTGGCCCTGCACAGGACCATCCCCAAGAGTCACACCATGTGCCCAAGAGTATTGTCCAAAGTATTCACGAGCTCTGCCAGGTTGGTGCTGTGACCCCTTCCCTGGGGAGCTTGTTACAGTGCCCAAGCCCCCCCTGGGGGAAGAACCTCTTTCTAATATCCAACCTAACCCTCCCCTGACACAACTTCAGGCCATTCCCTTGGGTCTTGTCACAGGTCACAGAGAAGAAATCAGTGTCTGCCCCTCCTCTTCCCCTCATAAGGAAGTTGTACACAACAATGAGGTCTCCCCTCAGTCTCCTCCAGGCTGAACAGATCAAGTGCCCTCAGCTGCTCCTCATACAGCTTCCCCTCAAGGCCCCACACCATCTTAGTGGTCCTCATTTGGACACTCTCTCCTAGTTTAATGTCTTTCTTACACTGTGGTGCCCAAAATTGCACACAATATTCAAGGTGAGACTTGAATAATAATAAACTCAGAACTGTGAAACACCTGTTTAAATATTACAGTCACTTTGTGCCCCTTAAGACAAATCTGTAGCTTAAAAAGTTTTCGGGGATCAGTTCGTACTAAATTGACTGTAAACAAAATCTCCAAGCCTGAGATGATCAGATCACTTCTGGTTATAGAGCACTGCCAAAGACTCCTCCAATTTCTGAACAGCAAGCACAGAGAAGCGAAGAAGAAATTAAATGATTCCAGGACAGTGGGCAGCTGTGGAGAAAACCAGTCCTGGACTTGTGTATGTTTGCATCACGTGTTTCAGAAACTTCAGGAAATTAACGAAGGCACAGAGATTCTCATGGGGACATAAAAGGAATTATGCCAAATTTGCAGGTTGCTTTGGGAAGGGACTTTTGTGCGCTGTGGTTTGTTACCAGAAATAAAATCCCTAGACTCCAAGTTAGGAAACAAGTATTTAGATAGCAAAATTTTTTTGGTTAGGGTAAGCTCCAGATTTTGAATCACAAGTGTCCTATGGTGAAATGTGAGAATGATGTGAACAAATCAGGTTGTTCAATACACATATTTACTACATGTGTGTTGGGTGGAAAAATAAAGACTTTGAAAATGTATTTTCTTCCTGTCAGTGAAAAAAAAAAAATCACTTGCTGAATATAAAACTTGAGCATTCCCTTAACTGCAGGTCATCATTAAAAAGAAAAGAAGTCAAAAATGTAAAATTCAACTGTTGGATTATATACAACATCCCAAAGTAAATTTTTCACATATTTAAATTATTTCTTTGTTATATGTTTTCACCTTGTTTCCAGACTGAATGTGTCATATATCAGCTTTCAACTTCTGGATCTGCTAGATTAAAAATTAATCTACTATCTAAAATACTTTTCCTGTAGAATAGGATCAAGGCAGCTCTTAATCTCTTAGATAAATTAAACAGATGCAGAGTTTCTGTATTTTATAGCAGACTTTCCAGACCTTGAGCAGTCTTGTAGGTCATTTCCTTACTGCATTCCAATTTGTTAACATAATCTTTGAAGTGTGGATCCCAGAACAAAGAACTGTATTACACTGACAACTTCATGACTGCACCATAATGGGCTATTGAGAGACATTCAGGTAATAACATTATGGGTATGAGATATATATTAAAAAAAAAAAAGTAGAAGAACGGTGAAATTCATGCTGAGAATTAGATCAAAGGCTAAATTGTGTCTAGGTTGCAATAGTTTGGGGGTGTAATAAAGACTTGGGTTTGCTGCTGTTGTTTTACAATTTAACACCTAGATAAAAAAACCTCCAACCCTTAAAATCATTAACAACTGGCACATTTTAGTGACTCTTAATGTTCTACTGACAGAGTTTACAAAAGAAAGAAAACTTTCAACAGAGGGTTGTAAATAGTCTGTCCTTGTCTCTCAGTATAAGGTGATAATAAATGATAGAAGCAGACTTTCTGGAGAAACTGATATCTGGGAGGAAATGTAACCAGAAATATTTTTGTTTGCATGTCTGTCTATGTCACTGGCAAAATGGGTCTGTTACAAAACATGTATTTGTATACCAAAAGAAAACATTATTCTTTCTTTTTGTAACTTTTAGTAAAAACAAATATTTTTATCTCACGTGAAGTGATAAATCCATTAATCTGCCTGAATACTCCTAAATATATAATTGCTGTTGTTGTTGTTTCGTTTGGAGTTTTGTGATTCTTTTCCCCACCTGTAGGCAGTATTTTTAACATACATAGATTTTCTTAAATTCATAACTACTTTTATACTACTTGTAAGTTTCATCCATGGATTTAGACAATTAATCTTCTACTCATTCTCCATCATACTTATTTAATGATTTTATTAAAGATTTGCAGTTTAGCGTGAAAAAAGTTTGTACAAAATAGAGAATGAGATACAGTGGGCATAATTTCACGTACCTCTGACAATGTCTGGGACACAGCTGATGAAGATTATTATTTATGCATTTTTGTATTAAATAACGTCGACTAGACAAACTCAAAAACTGAAAAGTTTATTTTGTGCTGTTTTGAGTGCTAAAACTTAAGAGTGTCCTACAAGCTTGTAAGGGGGCTTTTCTATCTCATAACTATTGACATTACATTAATCATTAATGCAGAAAGCAGGCTCCAGAAATATGAAGAAAGTAAAATCTTTGCTTGTCGTGGTAAAATAATCTAGTTGCATCAAGCCAGTGTGCCCTCTTCTCTTTAAATGTATGTGGAGAGTGGCAAAAGGTACTACTGGCACATTTTGTCTCTTCTTGTCTGGCAGGAACACAATTATTTTCTCTGGATACCTTAACATTATCTAAAAGGTAACATTAAAATTCTTCGGAATCATGAACTTGATTTACTTCTCTGTAAGTAGTTGCATCCTGACATCCGGAACATGAGTGGAACTGGCTTTCCTGGTCGTCTTATTTTTAAGGTTACACCAGATATCAAGACATAATGGTCTAGAAATCAGACATTAATTTAACAAAACAATAATACATTATATGGAGAATATCAAGTTGAAACCATGTTACATGTTCTTTCAGCCTTATTACATTTCCTCTTTATAGCATGCACAGCTGCTTCCAAGGAAGTCTTTGAGAACACTTTAAGTGAATTAATGTATGAGGGAATGAATAAATGAATGAATAAATTTCAACTGTAAAATAACAAATTCTGGCTTTGGTTCTACTGTTAATTGTAATATTCTCATTAAGTTCAAAATTTCTCTCACTTTGCTGTGCAGAGATATGTTAAGTTGGTCCTAGATTTTATAGAATGTTTATGATACACAAATATGATAATAACCTATTAGAAATGACACTATGAATTACTTAACTTTTGTTCATATTTCCCTGTATTCTGACACCATATATTAATTTGAACAGGCTGAGATAAGTTGAATTAAGATGACAAGCAGAAGAGGACTTTGGGACCTCCAGAACTGTCAAATAGGAAAAAATTGCTTTCCTGTGATTTC
The DNA here is from genome assembly GCA_013397055.1 of Pachycephala philippinensis. NCBI lineage: Eukaryota > Metazoa > Chordata > Aves > Passeriformes > Pachycephala > Pachycephala philippinensis. The sequence goes on along the minus strand of VWZT01005940.1, from coordinate 1,891,152 downwards.
ATTTTAAGGAACTAACATTATTATTTGGCCCTGAAGTATTGTGGCCATAAACTGATAAAATTATCCAGAAATGCCTCAGAGACATCTGAATATTCCCAGTATGAACAGCAATATGCTGAGGAATAAATTTACATTTTTAGTAGCTTAGTTCTACTTTATATATCCCCTGAAGGGCAATGTTGTTCAATATACTTAGTTGAAGCAAAATATGGCTGTTTAGTGTGTTTATTTAACTAGCTAATGTTCGTTTGCTTATCTGACACTTAAAGACACTAATGTTGCACTGAGCCTTGTGTCACTTGTATATTATTACCTACAGGGAAAGGAGGGAAATTCTACAACTTGCTTGAAATCCTCTGGTAGAATAGTAAAATATCTGATCTTGTGCTGAGACTGGGGCCTCTTCATGTCTGTATTGCAGCAAGTGCTTTCACCTGCCATCAAAGCCTCCTTCACATGCAGTGGCACAGCATTTGCCTTGCCCAAACAGTATTCATGGAGTGGTCACAAAGACTAGTCACAGAGTAATCATGTAAAACATGCACGGTAAATCCCAGTTTGCAGCACGTGGGTGAATATCTTGGGGCATTATTCCTTCCCAAACAGGCAGCCTGAGTCAGCACAGCCAGCCTGGCCTGTCTCTGCAGAATGGCACTGGTTATGTTCATATTAATTCCCAGCAACTCTTCCTTCTGCAGAAGAACAGTAGCCAAAATGTATGGTAAAGACAAACTTTTCTAGGAAACTAATGTTATTATTGATAAGTGGTGTCCCAAGGACTCTAGGAAGACTGGGCTACGCTCACACTTTAAAAGCAAGCAGGCAAAGATAGTCCCTATCCAAAAGAACTCGTAATCACATCATAAATATATGCAACATGTGAGCAAAGAAAAAGTAGTTAGCTCTGGACCAATGCCATTGACGACTACCTTAGTAAAATGAGAACATTTTTTGGGGTAGAACAGCCCTAGTTCTGGCTATAATTTACCTTTGCAATTAATGTCCTACAGAAACCTCCATCCACACAGGAAAAAAGTAATTTCCTTAAGTTTATAAAATCTTTACTACCTTATAATATAAAATTTCTATTTATAGAGTTTTGTGGCAGCTTGTTCATGTTTACCAGGAGAATGAATATACTTGAGAGTTCATCTACAGGGGCCTTTAAGTTACAGCGAAGGCATGTAGTTTGTTTTAATATGCTTTTTGCTATATGTGGCATGCATTTAAATTCATATGCTTAGCATCTTCCACCACAATGAAAAATCTAGGCTGAAGCAGGAGAGAAAGTGCTGTCTTTAGTTTTCAGCATTTCGCACTTACTGTATGCAAACGCGCTGAAGTCCTACAAAATACTAAGAATGGTGATTATCAGCACAATCATGTCTGAAACATTCCCAAAATAATTGATTACATGGAAAGGAAGTATATTTCTCATAGACATCTGTGGTGGTTTTGACTGGGATGGAGTTAATTTTCTTCACAGTAGATGGTGTGGTGCTGTGTTTTAGATTTGGGCTGGAAGCAGTGTTGATGGTATGGAGATGTTTTTGTTATTGCTGAGCAGGGCTCACCCAGAGCCAAGGCCTCTTCTGCCTCTGACCCCACCCCTTCAGCAAGGAGGCTGGGGGTGCACAAGAGTCTGGGAGGTGACACAGTTGGGACAGCTGACCCCACCTGACCAAAGATGGATGTCCCACACCATATGGTGTCATGGTTTGTGTATAAAGTTGGGGTAGAAGAAGGAAATGAGGGTCATTGGGAGTGATGGCATTTGTCTTCCCATGTCACGGTTGCTCGTGATGGGGCCCTGCTCTCCTGGAGATGGCTGAACACCTGCCTGTCCATGGAAAGTGGTGAATGAATTCCTTATTTTGTTTTGGTTGTGTGCAGCTTTTGCCTTCCCTACTAAACTGCTTTTATCTCAACCCATGAGTTTTCTCACTTTTATTCTTCCCATCATCTCCCCCATCCTCTGGGGGAGAGGGATGAGTGAGTGAGTGAGTGGCTCTATGGGACTTAGCTGCCAGCTGGGGTTAAATCACAACAGCATCTGTGAGTATTTCAAAACTTATCCTGACATAGATACCCTACTTTCAAGTTTTATCTTTTTTACTGGTTTTGTGTAGAAAGAACACTTTCCATAATTTGTATTCCTTCAGAATATTCATTTTGGCACACAGAAAGACAAGCCATCAAGAACCGTTACCAGAAAGCACCTGTTCCGCTCACTTAACATTTTCTTCATTGCAACCTATTTATTACCCAGACCTACTCTCCCCTGGAACTTCCAGAGAAACACGATGCACTTCACTGCAGTGATCATGTAGGGGATTTTGAAGTGCATTGTTCTAGACAGCTCTAATCTTCCAAGTCCTTCATGTCCACTTAGCAGACATATCCTCCAGGATTCCTCTTTATGTTTCACAGATGTTGGGTGAAATGAAGCAGATGATACATGGACCACATAATGATGTGTCTTGACTTGTGGCAACACCAGTTCCACATCCCAACACCACTTCCACTCTTCCAAAGTACACATCACTGACACTTTAAAGTCCTTAGGGTGAAGTTAAATGTCTCCTTTCTCTTGGCCATCAGCCCAGTGAAAGGCTCCAAAATGCATGGAAGCAGGAAGCAAACTGGACCTTCAAAAATGATTGATGGTCTCACAACACTACTTGTGCCCTTGTCTACAAGGCAAAAGTATTTCCTTTCTGATTCCAGAAAGCAGACAGAAGGGTGACAGTAATCTGATCCTATATAGCTATCTGGAATGTAAAGATCAGTGTTTGGACTGATTTCCCTGGAACTCTTCCATCATTGATGACCTTCCATATGATGACCTCTGTCATGGTTAATGTCCAGGGCACGGGAAGAGGATCAGAGTGGCAGAGTACTTGTTTCTTTATGTGTGGGGGTATGTGCTCAATATACTTGCTGTGGCCTTATAACACTTCATGCAGGGTACAATCTTTATATTTTGAGTATTCTATATGGTACGTGCTATGCTGCCAAGCTAATGGATACTTGGAAAGGACTACTGTAGTTTGTGATATTTTTAATGTCAGTTGAAGCCTCCCCAGTCTGATAGTTAATTGTTTGTGGTAAGCTGTACATGATATATTACAAGACAGCATTTAATGTTTAATGTCAGCTGAATATGAAAAACAAACCCGAGGCATGTGGATGTACCAATTTCATAGGAATCCACCTTAATACTGCATTACAGGGGTAGTAAGAGCTTTCAGTTCAATAACATTAAATCAATGCAATTAGAGAGAACAAACTGGATCAATGTGACATCTTGAAGAAGACATGGCCTTATTGTTCATTGCTGGAAAAAATCCTTTTGAACTTAGCTGCCATTTAACTATTCATTTAACTATTCAGAAAAGGAAAAATATATAATTGGATAAAAAATTCATGCCTTTTGTTCTTTACCTAAAAGATTATTAATAATTGGTGTGGCAATCATGTAAACACTCTCAGAGCTTGCCATATGTTAGTGCCAGCAATGCGCTACTTTTATTCAGACTGAATTGGCATCAGAATAAATACAGGAGAAAATATATGATATTTTTGCAACAAATAACTGTGAATAGTTTCATCACACTCCCCTTCTACTCCTTCCTATAAAATCATTTTTAAACATCTCCTTTCAAATGCAGATTCTGACTACTTCTCACTAATATATGCAGTCTTTTCATGAATCATTTGCAAAATATAATGTCCAAATTTTTTTGTGCTTGGACTGACATATTTAAAAAAACTCCAGTAGTTGTTGCAAAAGTGGTATTGCCCAGGCAGTTTTAACCTCTGAAGACTTCACTTAGCGACTGGTTGTTCTTGCCTGCACAACAAGAAATTTCTGCTCAAAGGAATCATTCTCTTTGGAAATAAGCCTGGATACGGGTTCCTTAGATTTAGACACTTAAGTGTAGGTAAAAGCATCTATTTTCCAACAAGATCTTGTGCAGAAGACAAACTGTTAGAGAAGATACATCTCCTGAGCAGTGTGTTTGCATGTGTTCACATCCTGCATCTCTGCAGACAGCTTAGTTGGATTTCCACCTATGCTTTTCATAACCATAATAGAGTGTGTCCTGACCACCTTTTTTTTTTCATAAGAAACCTGGAAAGGCCAGGCTTCACCTTTTTTATTCACTTTTCGACTCAGCTTAGGCTAAAAGCAATTCCAAGTTTAATCTGATCAATAATTAGTTTCATGAGTTCATTCTGAGACATGCAGGATGTATCTAAGCTAAACCTGTCATTCCTGTTTTAAAGGTGGCCTGAGCCCTTTGTGGCTACAAAACCTATTTTCAGTGAAGTGACTAAAAAGAGGGCTGTCTCATAAGATACGGTGTGATAATATGATCATTACCACCAGGACAGAAGGAGGAGATAAAAGCAACTAAACTCACGCTGTATATTCCCCTGCTTTTACTCAGGCATTCCCTGAGCATGCATTTGTGTCTATGTAATATGTAGAGAGAAACCACAGATAAACTTTTAGTAGAGAAGAGCAATGGAAAGAAATTAATTGCTGCTTTTTGTTCCCAGAAAGTTGACTGTAGAGATGGAGCCTGTATTTTTGGACAAAAAGAGGACAAAGGGAGCAAAAAGAAGAGAGACAATGAACAAAAATTGCAGCAAGAGAAATCCCAATAAGATATGATTAAAAAGTCACGTAATGCAGATGGTGAAACACTGAAGAAGACTCAGAACTCTGTTGGACAAATTCCTGAGCTATTTAATCTAGCCTGAACCTAGCCCTGCTTTGGACCGGGACTCCAGAGTTTTTGTTCAACCTATCCAATGATGTCATAGACATTTATCCACCCCTGAAAGATGGCATAGATAGAGTCTACTTATAGTAGAAGATTGCAGCATCTACAACAGCAGCTGTAACACTCTGCTTCCCACTGCTTCTAAACACTAGGACATACAGAACACACCACAGGCCAGTTTGCCATAGGATTCAAAGGCTTATAATCTGTTATTATCACTGTTTGATATATCTGGCATCCCTTTTGACAGGAGAGAAAAAAGTCTGTGCACTGTGCATCCTTTCTATCAAAATTTGTGTGCATTCAGACTTTTGTACATCTTTTAGATAGAAGGAATTGTAGACAATGCCAATCAGCATTTGTCCGGATTTAAATTGCAAGGTGCCATAACACTGTTGTTTAAGCATGTTATGTTCTTGAATGAGCTTGCAGCACATTCGAGCATGATTAGAAAGGTAGTTTATGACATTCAGCACAGAATAAAATAGATTATGAATTCTGTCCAGAAACAGTTGCTATACTGGCTTTCACCCAATACTATTTAAAACCCATTATTTAGCTGTTGGCTCCAACTTCTGTGTTTTGTTTTTTGGTGAGGTTTTTTTCCTAGCACTCTTTTGAGAATAATTTAAAAGAACTTCTGCTGCAGCGGCTGGTAGCTGTTTTAGAAATGCTTCAGAAAGACCATTGCATCTGCTGATGAAAGTGTGGCTGTGTGCTGATACCATGCAGTACTGTTGAGGGGGATATACTGAGAGTGTAAAGATGAAGTCTTCTGACTTTTTGTTATAAAAATAAAATTATAATTTTTCTATAAGGAAGGCAATATCCTTCCTGTGAAATTCCCAGGAATCTTAAAGCTGTAGTTTCATTTGTAACTGCATAAAATTTCAATGAAATATGCAATTCCTACTAATGTAATAAAAACTGTTACATTCTAGTCAGATGAAATCATCTGATTTTACTTTAAAAGTTAGGCAACATAAATAAATATGGCCTGAAGTAATATACTGAATATAGTAGACTAGTTATATAGCCCTGATTTATAGCAGTAGATACTCTGGGAATGTCCTTTCACTCCTCTTCCTTTTATTTTGTTGACCCCTGAAGATACACTTGTAAAAAGAAAAGCACAATGCGTGTTCTTTGTTTAATCTCATATAAGAAAGGTAAGAATTCCTAACTGACCTGACCAAAACCCGTGTGGGAATAAATCTTTGATTTTCACTTACCCTTTGGCTCAGGCCCATGAAATTAACAAGTGTTTTGCAACCTAGTGGATTTCACAACGCTATTTCACTTGTTTGACCAAATTAAGTTAAATGGAAGGAAAAATACCTATAACCAATAAAATCTGAGATGCAATTTCAAAATTAAAGAAATTGATGTTTATTTAAATCTTATGCTGAAGATATGGACATAATGTGCGAATACATGACATTTAGTAAAGCTGGAAGAGTTTAATGACATCTGTTTTGGGAAACATATAGGTCTAGAGGTGTACAACAGTTGAAAGGTGCTAGATATATTTAAGAGCAACATGATGATTTACCTGAGCTAAATTTCTGACTACTGTTTATCTTACTCTCTATTTTCAACCTAAGTTTCACTATTCTTTAAAAAAAATAAATACACGTCCACCCAAACGCAAGTTTAAAAATTGAACTTTAACTCCCCAAATTAACAGCTTCCCGTTAAATATGACATAATGATTTATCCCAGGTACATGACAAAATAATATAATCCCACAAAGACACCAAAGTTAAAAGCATGGCTACAAAGTCTGATTAAAAGAATTCAAGTATTTTTAAGCATTCCTCCTTATTCCAGAATTTGAGTTAAATCTTAAAAAATTTTTGCCTGTTTTCCAGTGTAAAAATTCAGTTATAGAGTTTACAAGCAGAAACAATTCTGTTTCTATTAATACATTGACCAAAACAAAATATCAGTCGAAAGTCATTTGAGCTGTACAGCAATCAGGACAGTCTATAAATGAACTAGCACTGTGTACTTGAGGATAAATGTGAATATTTTTTCAAACTTTATGGTTCATCCCTCTGGCCAGGGTTGACCTGATAAAAGAGATCTCAAATGTTTTACAAACTATCTTCATAACTCTCATTTTGTACCTATAAAAATAGGTTGCTTGGCTGGACAAGAGGACCAGTTTCCTGTTCTCCCTTGATAAGGAGTGACTTAGGGAAATTGACAGGACTGAAGTATTTTATTTTAACTACCCTTCTACTCTTCGTTTTAACCTTCTTCTCCCCACCTTTGGACATGAACTAAATTCCCTTGCTGGAAATGTTACATGTAGGCATGTAAGGACATAGAAACAACAAACAGGTTTGTTTAAAGAAATGAATATATTTGGCAAGGATACACCAAGGACCACTATGGTCTTGACTTCTCAAGGAGTGTGAAGTCTGAATGCTTTCTTTCATTCTCGTTTCCAGCTCCTGCCACACAATATCCATGCTGCACACATGGATATCAATCAGCTCCACCATTCCAATTAACTACATTCCCACCTTCAAAACGTGAGGAAACAATAACACAAACCTGAAGGAAAATAATCAAAATATCATATTCTTCTATATTTACCTGGCTGTACACAATTCTTCACAGGTCGTGATAGAGAACAAAGAGAAACATAGATATTCCATGTTGCCAAATTCTTGCTGTTTGTTTAAAGGTCATTAATTGCTAAATGCTCAGTGCAGTGGCTGTTGCAAAAAATACTCTTCAGCTAAGGTTTAAATAAATGTGTATAATATTCCAATAAGAAAAGGCTAATATTTACCTATCTGGAGTAAAATATTTTCTTTTACAGCCTGTTCAGGCCTAACATACAACAGGCAGTCTGTAACCATAGCAATCAGCCGTATTGAAGAACCCAGCTAGGCTAAGCAAAAAAAGGAATTGCAGAGCAAGGAGAGATCTGATTAGTGCAGTTGTGCATGCTACAGACAACATGAGGACATTGGCTCCTGTTGAGTGGAGCTGCTCAAACAGTGAAAGATACTTCAGCAAATGTTAGCTAAAAACTAGAAATTGCTTGACTTCAGCTCTGTTCACTTATGCTGCAGAGCTTTGGGATTCACTTGAATTTCTTGAAACTTTTTATTTGCATATCAACTTACATAACAAGATAGAGTATTATAAGCATTTGTGCAGAAAATAATATAGGCCAGATGGTGAGTTAATCTACAGTTATGTTGCAGAAAAAGGATCTCCAAATTATTTTAGGAGCTAAACATACCAAAGATAACCAATCACATCTTCAGCAACTGGCTCAGGTAGGACCTGGCAGTAACTTGAAATTGTATCCCCTCTGAGGTTATGAAATATTAAGCACAACTGAACAAGGACATAAAACACTGCCTGTTGCTATAATTTTGATCAGTTGTAATTAAGTTTGGGAAAAAAAGAATCCAACTAACAGACCCATAAAAGGATAATTATAACAGTTTAGGGTGTCAGTAGTACAGTGATGTTACCAATTTCTTTCATTATGGTCATTCTTGCTGTCTCAATATTAAAAATTAGAAACTGCTATGTTGATTTCTGAGCGGAAAATTCCCCAGTTGAAGTGAGATCTTCTGGCACCTACATCTTCCAGGCTGGAGGTTCGTTTGTGTTGTTCTGGTACAGAAAAGATCGAGTCCATCTGCCTTGTTGACAATTTAGGACAAGAATAAACTCTACCACGGAGCATCCATCTTTCATCCCAACATGGGGAAAAACCTAATCCACGTTTACTTTACATTGTAAAGGCCAGTGACACAAGGCTACCAGGAATCACCATCACACACAGTGATTACAGTACATCTGGCTGTTATGGAACTATTCCTATGTTAGTAGGAATGGTTTAATGGGAGGGACTGGGTGACAGAATGTGTAAGGCTCAACAGCATCTGGAAAATGAACAGGACCTACAGGCAACTTCTCCTTCTTCCTTCAAGATATTTTAAATACTTCTTATTAGTGACAGATTAAAACATGACTGTCTGCTTTCAGCAGGGAAAATTTCCTCAGGGGCCCTTAAATGAGCCTGGCAGAGTGGGAAGAAGCATGGAGAAAACAAGACCCACTTCAACACCAAGCCTGCAACAGCCTGACATTACAGACTCTAGACCATACCCCATTCTCACAGATATTAATATATAGTGGATCTACCACACCATATATATGGCAGAGCAGAGCCCAAATGCCAAATTACCTGCATCTTACTGTGTGTTTGCGTGCATAAACACACACGTGTACGTGCACCTGCAGGCACACACACAGTCACGCACACATTAGGCACTCATTCTTTAAATAAAGTTTAGAAAGCACAATGTCTATATTGCAGCTGAAAGTTTGTATGATCACATTAACATCTTAGCATGAATAAGATGGAAAACAGATGACTGAGAATTCAAAAGTCACACACTCACATGTTAGTGAAATTTAATTTAAAAAGGAACTTGGGAATGTATGATATACTCCTGAGTGCAAGAAGATAAATTTTAAAAAAAGACAAAAATAATAAAAGAAAAAAAGACACAGACAACATTTACTAATTTCATATTACTTAGTTAAGCAGGAAGTCATGAGGAAATGTTCTTTGGCCAGGAAAGGAAGATAGAAGAGCTACAGGGTTTATTTCTACATATTTCATTCTCAGCTGCAATTTTGCTAAAGACACATGCTGTAGCACAGTCTTTGGTAAAAATACTGTTAACAGTGTTAAGAACTGTACATGTTAGGAACAAGTTAGGAACTGGACATGGCTTACAATGTGAGGCATTACAGCTAGAAGGGGCTCCCTAGAGTAATTTATTATTGTCAAATGGTTCCTGAATAGAAAAGATTGTTTTCCAACAAACTTCAAAAATTATTTTGCTAGTTCACCAAAGGTTTAAACACAACTGATCAATAATTAATTCATTCTTGACAAGATTGGTTCACAGGGTGTTGCTATTCTGTTACTTCTGAAAGAAGTTCATGTTAATTTTAGTACCTATGACTTCTGTGAGCTTGCACATTAGAATATCATCTAATAAAAAAGCTCTGCTGGTCTATTTCATTTTCTGTTGGCTCTATAGTAGTAAAACCACCCTTGGTTCAAATTTAGCTACCTGTATTTTGTTTCTTTTATCTGTAGCCCATCTATTAGGAACAAATCTATGTACAAATTTCAGAATCCTGAGTCTATGAAATCCACAATATAGAAAAATTAACACAGATAATCTAGAATAAAAATCCTGACTCTAAAAACAATCACAAAACAAGAGTGGTGCTACATAATACACTGCGATAGATTAAAAATCTGGTAGAGACCACATTGATTTCAGTTTGAAATTTTGTACGTAAGGTCACACAAAAGTACTTCCCACTCAAGTAAAGTACATGAGAGAAAAATACCCTGTTTCTATTGCTGTTGGCATGGAGCTGACCAAAATTCTCCCAAAGTTTTTTTGTGTGGGTAACTGTGTTCACTAAAAACTATATTAACATTCTTGCGTTCATTTGCCAGCCCTCGTTCTGGGTCTCATTTTGTCTGTGTACAGTAGACTGAAGATCCCTCTAATTATCAATTTTCTTCTCCTACATAGGAAGCATGCCCTTTAACCTTCTCTCTGGTAAGATAAACAGCCAGAGATCCTTCCTTCTTTTAGGATGGAGGCACATTATGCAGTCCTTTAGTCACAGCTTTTCTCTGAGCCCTCTTCAGTTCATTAACACCCTTCTTGAATGAAGAATAGAGCTTTGGGGGAAAGATCTTTTTGTTCTCAGAAATTCCACACACCTCTGTTTTTCTGCTTAGACTATTGGCTGACTGGAGTTGGATTTAAAAATACCTCCGTGGCCCTCTTCCCTTGCATTGGGCAAATTTCCTGTATATCACAATTATTTCAGTCAGTTTTGATTGTTAAATCTAAGAAGTGTGCAAAGTTGCACAGGACATTGAATACAAACCTCATGTTTTACTTATACTTTCATTTATGTGTACTTAAGCCCATTTGACACTGAGGCTTCTTGTTGAGTCCAGGGTTGTTCTGCCTCCCAGAGCTGTTCCTCCTAAGGAGACAAAATTTTGAGCCCTGCTTCACAACCCCTCACTTAGAAAGGAAAAAGAAGATTTCTTCAGCCTTAGATGTGGACCCAGTCACCTGTCAAGCAACATGACTTACCAGGAATGAAAGTGCATGGAATGTGTGATCTGAGTTTGGACACACGTGCAGATACATGTGTTTAAGCATACAGGTTCAGAATGGCATTATCCATATTGTGCCAATTTAGTGCAGAGAAAAAAAATATTCAGACTTCAGCCACAGAAGTCAATTTTCACATGGAAGAATTAAATATATGCTAAAAATCAGATTCAGTCTTGCTTAACTGTCAATGAAAATCATAGCTTTAGTCATGGGCTTATAAAATTCGTTGTCATTTAGTCTTTCAAATATTTTCTGCCTCAAAGAATCACTGCATTTACAAATACACTTACTTCATAATTATATAATAGAGTTTTTATCAATATAGTGAGTATAATTCTGATTTCCAGATACAAAGGATAGATTACAGAAGGTTTTATCAAAAATTAATTCACTATTTAATTTTCCCAGGATGGAAAATAAGAAAAAGAAACTGGGAATTTACCTCAGGGGAAAAGAGGTGTTTTGCAATTTCTTGCCTATCCTTCATCAAAATGTTTTCTGCTATGTTCAGCTTTTCAACTTTAATGAAGCAGACCTTCAGGTATGTTTCTCTTTGATGCATATTTTCTGCCTTTGATGAATCCCTGCCTAATACGTGTTTATCTATTCAATGTACCAGAACATTGGAAACTTTCTTTATCCTACTCAATGAGTTGAGCTGCTACATCAGAAATGTTGCAGTACGCAGCATTGCAATGACTATGCTACTTTTCTGAATATCTGCCTGTACAGAGCCAATTTATCACAGCTGACTGTCAGGAAAGACAATAACAGCAAAGACAATCCTGTGCTCATGAAATTAAAAGTAATAAATAGCGAGTCTGTCAAACACAGCATACAGGGCCCTTGTGTAGCCCCCAGGGTTTCCTTTGTCTCAGGTATTGCCAACAGCTGCAGGTTTTAAGGTCTGCTTGTCATCTAATCTACAGACATAGCCTGCACTGCTTAACACCCCTAATCTTTGCCTTCCACATGACAGCACCTGACTACCTTTGAATCCTTGCACACAGTGTGTTCCTCCTCATGATATGCGTTTTTTAAAATGGCTTTAGCTAATGGAGCTGTTTAATTTGCCTCATGGGTTCCCACCTACTCATGCAAATATCTTGGTTCAATCATGCATTTCTTCAGCTAATCACCCAGATGTATACCTGTGGTAAAGCTGCAAGAGCCTGGAAAAATCTTCGTGGTGAGCAACTTGTCATTAAGAAGGAAATAGCTACAAACGCCAATTAAATCCCATGTGTAACTTAAAAGCAGGAAACAAATGAGGACAGCCAGGAATGAATTATTTAACAATCTTCAGTCAAGTCAAAAGGTGTCCAAAGCTACCAGTTTTCATGCTTCTCATCATTAATATGATCATTCAAATGCGTCAGGGTTAGAGAAGGCTTTGTGACAGTTGTAATGAGACAATTTGGAAGAAGTAGACTTTGCCCACCTTAAAATACTCAAAGAACCTCATTTTAGATGTATAATGGACTTTTTATTGGACATTTCATATTACTGTCAGGACTTGAAAATGTATCAAATCATTCCCATAAACAACATGAATTTAAGACAGGAGAAAGATAGTTATAGAAATGCTTTGACCTGTCTGGTGTGAATGGATTTTATAATTATAAAATGCCCATAGCCACCTACTCAATACCAAAAGATATCTCTTTTATATCTCTTTTCACATGCACAGACACATATATATTCATTTCCTCTAGCCTCAGTTAAGGAAGGAAATTTATAAGCTATAATGAGTTAAAAGTTAGAACCGGAGTATTAGAATGCCCCATCAAATATTTGCTTTTCTTTGTTCATGTACATAAAGTGTAAGATCCCTGTGCTGATGTACTCCCATACACGTTAATCGGTACATTGTCATTTAAGCTCATGTCCTAATATTTCAACCAACAGCTTTTTTATAATTGTTTTCTCCTCTACCCTTCTCTACTTCTTTTAAATAAGCTTTCCTGCATCATCTTTGCCAAAAGCTGGTCAGAAAGACTTTTATGAAGAAATTTTGGTAAAAATCTGGATTCTGTATTTTGTATGGATGCTGTTATGTTGCTGCTCGATCTACTCAGTAACAGCTGGAGGTTTCAAAGAATGCAAAAATGTAAAGGGAGGGAGCCATAAGACTACAGCAAAGGCTGCTTTGTACACAATCTTCCATAATTTCTAACCTCTTCTACTTTATTTCTATTATTCAATATTTATTCCAGAAAATGCTGAATTTAATACTAATGTCTTCCAGAGATTTCATAACTTATTGTTTACTTTTAAAGTTCAGAAAAATGTCATCTTGGGTAAAATGTTAGACTTCTTCATACACTTTTGTTTCTTGTCTGCACTGCTAGTTACCACCTACTTACCACTTTTTCAGGTGGTCCATTAGATATTCTGTTGGATGCCTTGTGATGAATAGCAGTGAAATTTATTAGTCTGTTTTATAAAGAAATGTATGATAAAGAAATAGCTACTGGTTTCTTTGTCTGTTTTTTTTTCTTCTTTATTTCCCCTGCATAACAAATTCCCTAATTATTTTACCATGATTAGTATAGTAAAATAGTAAACACATGCCGAAGGCATGATGTCTCATTTTATCAGTATTATAAAATATCAACTAACAGCAGTGAGTGATAAAGCACTGTTGAAAAAATTGACAGAGTTTAGCGGTCAATTTGTTTACAAAAAATGTTAATACTACTGACCTGTGGTGTAAGAAAAAAAAGTCTGTAAATGCCTTTAAGAAAAATGCAATATTAAATGCTGCAATTTCCTTTTGGAAGTGCACATTTTTTCTGTTGTTGTTTTGTGAACTTTGTCCTTCCAACTGTATGTTTTATATAGCTTTTGCCTTGGAACTCCCTTGTTTCAATCCCCTAAAACTGTCAAGTGTGACTCCACCTGCTTTATTGTTCCCATAAATTCATATGAAACTAGTAGCTAAATCCAATTTGTGTCATTCTGTCTCTCTTTGTAGCCTATTCTAAATCTCCCAGCATGTTTCACAAAAGTAGAATCCTATTAACGCCAAATAACCACCACTGTATTTTATTCCATGGTTATTACAGTCCTGCTACTGTCACAGCTCCTAAAGACTCTTGTCTCTCCGTGAATCTATGATGGCCAGAACCTGAAAATCTCATTACAGCTTTTCTGTTCTGTTTTTTTTCCATGTGATATCCCTTTCTCCTACATTTTTTTTTTAAATTAACTTCAGTGTTATATGTTTAAGCTCAATATTTTGTCAAATTTGCCAACCTGTAAAGTGCTACTAGTTAACATGAAAAAACTGTAAAATTCAGATAAGCTTGGCCCATAAAGCTGATGTTCCTGTCTTTAGTTTTACTGAAGCTCTTTGCTTTCAAAGTGGTTTAATTTAAGAATTAATAATAGTAATTTATTTTTCTTTATCAATCAAAATTTTAAAAATTGGAAAATATTGTGAATTTCAATGAAAGTCCTAATATATGGATTAAAACTCACGAAATATCTGGAGTAAAACCCACTAAGAGCTGTTAAAAACAGGCTAATATCCATGAAGTACTGAAATATCATCAATCATATGTAATGAAATGAATGCAAGTCATGGCTTAAAAATTTTTGACAAAAGAAAAGAAAAAAAAGGAGAACATTTTAAAACACTTCTGTTTAAGTTTTTAATGTAAAGTTGAACCTCTCACGAGGCAAAAGTTTAGGAAACTCATCTCCACATGGTATCCTTGATGACTTCTGTGAGACAGATAAATAGATAGATAGATAGATAGATAGATAGATAGATAGATAGATAGATAGATAGATAGATATGCACATACAGACAGCAAGAGTGGAATGTGGTCATTAAAACTGTATTCTAGAAGCTCCAAAACAGAAACAATTGTTGGTTGGTTTTTTGTTTGGGGTTGGTTTTTTTTGTTTGTTTGGTTTTTTTGTTTGTTTGTTTGTTTGTTTTGTTTGGGTTTTTTTATTTGTTTGTTTGTTTTGGTTTTGGTTTTGGTTTTGGTTTTTTTTAATTAATTTTTAAAGAAGTGCCCTAATCTGCAATCATAGAGTGCAAATACCTTGGCATGTCTTGGATTCCTGCTTATTTCACCCTCTGCACTCATGTCTCATGAATAAGTTCTCTTCTCTTTATTGCAATGTGTATAATTAGATTCCAATCCTGCAATCCTAAAAGTGTAAAAAAGCGCATTTGAAGTACATGATAATTTTTCCAGGAACTAAGAACATAAAAAGGATGTCTTAGGCTCAGGAATGTTTGAGAGAAGAACTTAGGAGTAATCAGAAATAATCTCTTTTAAAAAGTCATGAGGAATCTTGTGTCTATTCCCGTTAAGGAAGATCTCCTTCCACACATATTCCAAAGACGGTGTTGTGATTTATGAAATTTAGTGCTGTGTCAAATACTAGCGTGTGGTTTCTGGAAAGCCAGGAATAAAAAACTGAGTTTATATCTACTGGAAATGCTGTGCCCTAACAAGGCTAAGCTGATTCTCTAATATCTGAAAGGAGAAAATCAATTAGGAGCATGGATAGGAACTTGCTTCTTTTAGAGAGTCTGGATAAATTCTATGAGACAATTGTATTTTTTATAAATTATATTAAATAATAAGATGACTCAAAGCAGTATGATTTTAAAAAAATCTAGGAACTGCAAAACAACCTTCATAAAGAATGAAAGGAAGTTCACTATGCTTCAGGTAATGAAGTGAACATTTACAGTAAATTTGATTATTCTGTAACATCATGCAATGAGTGAAGAAAAATGGCAGCATCTTTCCAACTAGATGATGCAGTCATATTGCTCACAGGCTTTAAAAGAAGTTTAATTTAGGCTGAATGATATTTTGTTTCCATTATGTTCTGAATGTAATATGTTTAAGTCTGAAAGAAAGTGGTTTACTTCAGTTTCAGTGAGGATGGACTACAATACATAGAGTACAGATTGAACTTGTGACAAGTTCAAACCCACATTTTCTGTGAAGCTCTTAGGAAATGATATTTGGACAAAGAATCGCTATTAAGACATTCAAATACTATTCAAGCTAAAATATTAAAAACCTTTAAAAATCATTTAAAAAGAACTTTTAGAATTTTTTTAACACCAGAAAGTTTATTTTTATTACTTCCTTGCCCTGGAAATGTTAATTCGCTCTGTCTGAAAAAGGTATCACGCTGACATAGAATTTCAAGACTGGAAGTTTCTATTATACAGATGGTCTTTGAAAAATAATTGACCAATCATCTTAATTTTAAGACTTGTTCAGCAAATTATTGCTCTCCTTCAGTATTTTATTCTGAGTTTAGTTTTCTTTAGGAATAAATACCTGCCACCCTGCCATACGAATTTTCACAGTGGTTAATTATTTTGCCTTTTGCAACATGCTCAGGAAGCTACTAAGCTGTGATTATTTCATAAAGAGAAAGAAAGAAAGAAGGAAAGAAAGAGAGAGAAAGAAAGAAAGAAAGAAAGAAAGAAAGAAAGAAAGAAAGAAAGAAAGAAAAGAAAGAAAGAAAGAAAGAGAGAGAAAGCCAAACTCTTAGGTCCATTGTAGATATATTTCCAGAAGACATCTTCTGTAGGAGGTAGGAAACGAGATTCAGCCTGAGGATTTTCTGTTGGCCTCTGGGAAAGGTGATTCATGAAGCCATTTTTAGATCTCAGACAAGACCACAGCCAGATGAAGTACAAAACAACAGAATAACAACTCTTATTTTTCTCAAATGTCTGGCAAAGCAAACACACCTCACAGAACATCCCACAGTTAATTTCATAACCACTGCAGGATCAGAAGAATACAGCTGTCCCAGAAGTTATTCAAAGATTATATAGCAATTTTCTACCCAGACAAAAAGTATATTCCCCACATGTACTATTGCAAAAGTCTGCATTTACCTTTTATCATTACATACATACACATACATTAGTGTACATGTGTAGGTATAAAATTTCACATTGGCTAGAAATATAATTTAAATCCAGATAAACCAAATATTTAAAAAACTTGCAGTTCTGAACCATCCTTTACTCATTTTGCAACAATATCTCTTCCTGCCTCATACTTGTACTTTTGATTATTGCCTTTTTATTTGTATTACTTTCATGAGCTTTAATCACCAGCAAAGAGAAAGCCAGAAGCTCCAATTCTTCTCAGATGTATTACAGTCTGCAGCTGTGGACTGTCTCTTTATGTTATAATCCTTCACAGCTATATCCTTAGATAGACTTTACTTCGGTTTTATTCTAGTCTTTGTTGTTATCCTCTCTTGAAATTTCCTACATTTCAGTGTGCTGAGAAGGAGGCCTTTTCTTTTCAGACTAAGATAAAGCGATTTCAGAAATCTGTTTCATTTCTTCACATCAAAGGAATCTCCATTTCATTCAGCATATTTTGTACTAAACAATTCCTGCTTCCTTTTGTTGGCATTATCTCTGTTTGATTTGTTAAAAGGGATATTTAATTATACATTAAATGGATCTTCATTCCTTCCTGGAACCTGACTTTTCATAACTAATTTGCTGGTCAATGGAATTAGTAACTCCCTCGCCATTCCTTTTTACTCCCTTCCCATCTTCCATTGTCAGGAGATTAATTCAAAACAAATGGCTTTACAAAAATGTTACTTTGTAAATATCTTAAACTGCATTGACACCAATAAGATGTTTTAAAAACTGTTTGTAATCATGGGGGACTGTAAAGATTATCTTGATTTTATACTCAGATTTTTGTCCCTAATTTCTATTGCTCTTTTGCATGTATTAAGACTGTGCCAAAACCAGTAGTTTTGGGAACTTACTGCACTACACAGAATTAAAGGATAATAATTACGATTAGGAGTATTTGAAGTATTTTCACTGGTAATGAAAGGGTAATGCTGGGTAAAATCTTAGAGCTTTAATAAAATCCACATGTGCTTCTTTTCAGACGAAACTATTCTTTGATTCCTTTGCACGAACTGTGGCCATGAATGTTTGAAATATCTTGGTAAGTTCATACAGAGTCTGGGGGGGAAGATGTGTACTGGAACAACACAGCAATGAAGCACTTTCTGCAATCACTGCAACTAGTCAACTTTTCAGATGTTTTCTACAGTAAAACTGAATGGTAATTGACACAGTGGTGTACTGGTCCTTGGTTCTTCTAGGAACAATGGCAATACACTCAATAACAGTGTCAAAAATATTGAGTGATGAAACACACTGTGTCACTTAATGCCTCAATCTTAGTTTTCACAGACATTTTCTGCTTATTTCCTGCTCTCTATTGTATGTTAGTAATAGGCAATCCACAGAAGCCTGCCATTTCAGTTTTGAATTGGAAACATTTATTGACGTATTGATGGAAGACACTTTAATATTGAAAATCATTCATTTTTGCTGTTCCCCATTTAAAGTCCACCTTCCAGCCATCCATTGATCTTACTGTCCTGAGTTAGTCTGAGCTTTCATTTCTTGAAACATATATTAGCCAATATTGGTTTTCCTGTTTCAGCACTTAAAATGCCAATCTTGTTTTCTTTAGCAGTGTTCCTTCAAAATATATAGGATGAGATTTCCTGGAGTATTTGGTCTGCCCTGGGGCAGCTGGCCTACACTAAAGAATTAGAGATGTAGGACTTAATTTTCTCTGAGAATCATGAGCTTCTCATGATTCATGAGAAGTCATGACCAATCTTGGTCAGACTGGCCTAAAATTTTCTGTGCTCTCACTTGGTGGAACACTAAAATGGTTGGAAACACATACTCACTGTACTGAGAAGCAAGAAAATAGTTATTCCCAGGGCAAGAGAAGGAACATATGCATTGGTGTGCGTATTTAAAACATTTAACAATTTCCATTAGCAATTGAAACCAGAATTTGAGTAGTTCATTGAGAATGAAGTTTTTTTTCTCTTCTGTTCAACACAAAATTCACCAGGAATTCATATCAGGTAAAAATTAAATATGTCATTCAAAAATGTTTGTTAAACATGAAAAATAATAACAAAGGAAAAAGAATTTTCTAATTACTTACTGGCCCATTCTTCTTCCTTATCTGTATGGGTTAGCACCACACTACATGAACAATTATTGTCTTCTTTTGAAGTACTTGTACGATCAATTCTTGGCATTCAGGTAAGGGCTGATGACAAAGATTCAGTAAGACTCACTAAGATTTACTCCAGGAAAAGCGACCCGAAGGATCACACCTTAAATTAAGAGAACCTGGATATTCTATTTAAATGCTTACTTCTACACCATCTATCTGGTCTCCAAGGAGTTTTACAGCCCAGGCCTTGGCCATGCTTAAGACTATGTTAGTGACAGTTAATTGTACGCTGGCACTGTCACCTGCAGATTCATGAGAGACAGTCAGAGTTTAGGTTGACCTTCAACCTTGCTGTTTTTCCAGAGCAATGGCACTGTTAGAGATTTTCTTTCCTCTCTTCTTTTTCACAATATTGAAGACCTTTTACTGCAGGTAGGAAGAGTTCTTTCAATTTTAAAACATTATTATTTCATTGCTATAAGCTCTTCCATTACAGGAAAACCTGTTCTGCTTCAATCAGGGTATTCTTATGAATGATTCCTTTGCCTCGCTGTTTTCATTGTGTCTGTGACATTTAGTCACTGAGACGTAATTGTACACATCCCTGAATGCTCTGAGACAAGGATCATAGCTTTCTAAGTGACATTGCTGTTAAATTAGTGTTCAGAACACTGTGTGGACAGAGTACTATTACAAGGACACACACATATGTATAAAAGGCGAGGGTGCAAGTCAAGCTACATTAATGGAGAGATTTTCAGTTTATTAAACTGAGTTGTTAAAAAAAACCTCTGCTGTTAATGCACCAGTTAGACAGAGAGAAAGCAAGGATTTCCTTCTTTTGTTTTAGTTGATTAATTAGTCAATGTTTGTGCAGCAGCACAAGCTGCTGCTATGTAAGTGCTAAATGGCATTGTTCATACTGTGTTAAGCAGGCAGTTTAAAAGTATGTTTTATTGATCAGGTTCCTTCCTGGAGGCAGAACTGATGATAAACATTACTGGCACGGTTATGACTATTGGGAGATGGGCTGATGTTTGCCCGAGCTGCTTTATGTTTATGAAGCCAAAGATAAGGTGCCAATGAAGAGCCATTCCCATGCTGTATTTGTGCTCTTTTGTACCTCTTAGGTTGAATTCATTTGTCTGTGAAACTGTCTATTAATATTAATATTCTTTGTGAAGTATCTTTTCTGCAAGGTGTCTTCTTACTAAGGGAAGTCCATTCCTCCTGTTGTTGTGCTGGATACTATACATTATGGGATTCATCCAATGGCTGTCAAAGCAAATCATAGAAACCACCTCTTTCCCAACAGGGGGAGGAATGGTGGTGAGATTGACCAGGAACTGGTGGCTAAGTTCCTGCTTGAGAAGTGAGGAGCATTTCCATGTAATCTGAGCAGGAGACATAACAATAATATTTTACTTATTTTATATATATATATGCATACATTCTAAATTTCATATTTCTCTATCAAACAGGTCATATCTAATGAAGATATGAAATGCTTCTCTATTTTTTCCCCTTTTCTTAATGAAGTTAGTGTAGGATGTGGCATTAAGTAAATGTGAAGTATGGTAACATAGCTCCTTCATGGAGGTGGTGATCTCAGCCCCACGAGCATTTCAAAACTTGCCACACTCAATGTTTTACCTCTGTATTACATATGTAAAAAGATTTATGGTATAAAATTATATATTTATATTAAACGTGTATTTACATGGAGTGCCATGGAGTGAAAATAGTCCATTGCACAACGGCATAAGATTTAGCCATGTCTGTCCTAGTAGTGTTTTGATGTATGGGATTAGATACATAGTGATTCAGATGGGTAATTTTACCTCAATTTTGTCAAAAGGCTTGGAGTACGGAAACTCATGTGTGTTTCTGCAGTGATATGTATAAGAAAATTGATTTCAATAGGTTTATGCAGCACAGTATAGTTCCCTGAACATTTATTTACCTATTAAATCATTGCTTTGTAAGAAATAGATAGTAAAAGTACTTTAACACATTATTTACTTGTTATATTGTTTTTAGGAGAACAGTGAAAAAAAAAGTGTGTAGGAAGTTGAGCCATAAATGGTTCACGAGTCCAAGGAGCCCAGGTGTTGGGCTGTGGAGGTGGCAAACCTTGAGGTGAGTGAGCAAAAGTCTCTTCACTAGTTCCTCCAACAGAAATTTTGTTGAAAATATATTTTTCAGCAGTTTTTAATTCTGAAAGTTTAAAATTTTAATTTTATGACATTATTTTAAGTAATTTGAATGCAAAACAAGCTTTAAAAGAATCTAATTTTCTTTGTAACAAGTCACAACTGCTCTGTATCCCAGCAGAAGGCCCCATAGTGGGCAAAAGTAATATTTCTCTCAGGTCAAGACCACAGGCCACTCCAGAGCACATCATATTAGTTTAGGAAGACACAGGATACATTAGAGGATATTTTTGGGCAGCTCCAAAGAAACAACTTGGTGCTTGTCCTCAGTCAGGTGTCCTGTGCTTTCCAGTCCATGTTTGACTTTTCCAGAGAACTCACTCCTGATAAGTCTGGATGAAAATGAATGTGCACTGTACACAGACAGGGAACTAAGGTCACAAAGAGAAATAAAGGGGTAACTGTTCTGACAGTACAAATATGTGTATGAACAAAAAAATATCACTCCTACAATGGTTATTTAAAAAGAGGGAGAGCTATAGAAATGTAGGATAAGGATTTTAACGCACTTTCCGTAAGCAAATTTTATGAATGACAAATAGCTGAAAGAATTAAATCTCTTGCAATCAGACAATTTCATGTGTTATAATCTTTTTTCTTCAAGGATAAAAGAAAAAAAAAACCAAAAAAAACCACAAAAAAACCCCACAAACAAAAAATACCCAAAATCACACCTCTGCATTACATGTTCATCCTACCAAGCCAGCCTTTTGTTTTAGTGCCATGAGACTCAAAATATCTTTATGTGCCCCAGTTCATGTTTTGTTCTCATTTGCTAGAATGTCTTGGCCTCATGGTTCTGCCTGCAAGGAAAGAGATTTGTCCATCTTAGCGAAATGCATGTGTCAGATAAAGACAAAAACTGTGATTTTTTTCAGACTTGTCATTTTAATGACCCAAAGACATCAGGGTTACATGCATGTCAGCAGAGTGAGCCCCATGCAGACAGGGAGATAATAAAAATGCATGTGAATATGTATGACTCCCTATGTGTCTGTTTTCACTCCTAGCTCTGACACCCTCCAGCCTACAAATACACACATAATTCACCCTTACAGGAGGTTCAGAGATTTATTTCCAGGACTGTAAGCAGGCACTTTGTCTCCTCCAGCTGCTTTGAGAAAATGGCTGAACACAAAAGCAACAACAACAAAAAAGGCTTGATATCTGATGGAAATAGGATTACAACAATAGAGTTTAGAGGAAGAGGTAAAAGGAAAACAATTTCTTTCCTTTCTTAGGAGTTTGGGATGATATGAACTGCACATCAAGAGTGTGATAAAGTAATTTTGTAGTGAATGACATTTGAACTTTATCTTCCTGCTTATTTTACATGTAGAGGTGTGTATTTTTCCCTTATTTTCAGTTTCCTCTTTCTTATACTAGAAAATCATATCCAAAAAATGGTCGATTTCCCACAGAAAAAAACAGAGTATTTCTGCCTAGGAATACTTTCAGTAAAAACACAAAATATTTAAATGGCCAAAGGAACTGAAACAAATATACCTTATTTGACCATGTATATACTGAGTAGATGATTTACCTCTGTGTCTGGCTGCTACACAGGTTAATGTTACACTTTGTTACTTTTCCCCCATTTTTCATCTTTACCTTTTTGAGTGTATTTTTCATACTTCATGTAATTTCTTGTTTCAGTCCAGTGTGTTTCACTCAAATAATAGAGTAATAAGCTGACTACAAAACAGCACAAAACTGTCTGTTAGAAGGTGTGACCCAAAATATATATTTTTGTTGCTGCCGGCGGTGCTAAGAGGCAATTAGGACTCAGACACGCGAGTGGTCAGCAGAAAGGAATGGATTGATTGATTTATTTATTTAATAAAAGACGGGTTTTTATGTGTTTAGTTCTTTTAGTGTTTTCCTAAAAGGCAAGAGGTATTGGACCTCTAACTAACTACCTATCAGGGTAATTGGTCAATTCACACATCATTCATTTCTCTAGTCAGTATGACAACAATTCTAATTATAAACGCAGGTGCAAGATTAGTAAAGTCTGTTTACAGAAAACCTTATCATGTTTTGCATAGTTTCGCATGAGAAAGAACAGAGCTCTCACAAACTGCTGCTGAGAGCTGAAAACTTCTCTGCTAAAACTTTTTAGCATCCATATATTTTAAACAGCACTGCTGTTTTTCATATCTTTGTTAGTTTTGCTTCATGTCCAGATCCTGCATTTCCTCTAGTGGGTCTGAAGGACTGGTTTCAGCCTTGTGTTAGAGAGCATTACCAAAAACCAGGGAAACAACTGCTTTGTGATTGCACAAAAACATCCACTTAACACATTCTGTAGAGTTTAACCTTCTTGTGGTTAAATGTTCTGGATTCTTATTCAAATTCCTTTATTATATTTAGACTACTCGTTCACAAAATCAACAGGCAACTGATATGATATAGCTGTGTATCAGTCTTCTTAACTATGAGGTAAAGTGGAAAATAAATAAGTAGACTATACAGTCAAAATTGTCCCATTGCAAACATTTAAACCTCAGATAAATGCATTAAAATGTGATATAACTGATAACTCCAAGAATTCTTTTAATACCCTACTTCCACAGGTATTACTTCTCTTGAAACGGTCATTGAAATTCTCTAGACATTCAGGGAAATTAGGTTCTACAGCTGGACTTAATGTGCTACCCTGATAAATTTTTCACTTTCAGTGTGTATAGAAGTAAGGTTGAACATTTAATTGCTAAATTCTCAGTGACCTCTAGGATATTATTTTTAACTGTAAGGATTAGACTCACATACTTGATAAAGTATTATCAAAATGGTCTCAAAGATACTAATGGGAATAGTCATAATTTTCCTTTAAAAATAAACACATCCACTTGGGTACGTTCAGTTTCTATATTGAGGATGCTTGTTTTATTTAGCTACCCATAGCAGAGGTACCCCAGCTATTTTAAATGATGAATTGCACATGTCCATACACATGTTTATTGTAGCTTTTGATGCAGTAGCCATAAGATTTTTGGGAAGGCTCCTACTTCACTGTACTTGACTTTGAATCAGCATGATTGATGATAGTTGCTGCTTTTCATCAGCAGGGCCAGTTTTGAAAGCCTGAAGGACCTATAGCTGTAGGCTGCTTGGGAAAAGAGAAAGACAAGAAGTGATGGTTAGATGTTTTTGCAGTCCCACTCTGAACTGCAATTTGTCCAAGTCAGTCTTTGCATGTCCTTACTTCATCCTTGATATCTCCCACCCTCCAGTATTTCCTTTACTTTCTCCTCTTTCACCTCAAAGTTCTTGCCCAGGCCTTTTTTGTGGTATACAGTGTCTTCAGAAGTACCCGTGACCTGTAGAGAACTGGTTCACAAAGTTCACAAAGTTATTTTAACATCTCAGCTCTTTTACTTGGTAAAAGATGCATGAATCCTTTAAGAAAAGGTGAATTTCAGATACACCTTTTTAGTGTCAACTTAGAAGTAAGAAATACAGAGAGGTCAAAACATATATGTAAAGATAAACTGAAAGTCCAAATTATTATAGGACAGGGAGAAGATAGGATCCCATTCTTATCTCATCTTAAGCTGTTTGCTTGACTAAAAGAAGAATACACAGAGCTGAATGCACAGATTTTCTGCTAAAGACAGCTATGAATGTTAAAGGAAAAATATGATATTGAAGCAATAAATCAAGGAGAGACCCCCTGGAATTTATTCTGCCACCATCATCACTGTCAGAAGGCATCAGAATCCTGATGGTGAAAGGAAGTCATCACCGGATGGAATATTTTGAACAAATGAAGCCTGGTGCCAAGGGAAATTACAGACTCTTCCAGGAATGTCACCCTCACAGTCATGGAGCTTTAGACCTTCAGAAAGAAAACTGAAGTTCAAGTATTATATATATTAAAAGTACTTTAACACAAGTGCATCAGATTTTCAGGATTGTGATCACTGGACTACTCGAAAAAGAGACTTTTGAATATATATAACTAACTTTGATTACACAATCCCATGGAATATGTACTATCAAAAAACTCAAAAACCAAAAAAACCCAGCTAATAAGATTTAATTAATGTTAAAATACTTAGTAAAGAGAGGTACAGTGAGGAAGGATCATTATTCAAATTTATCCACATTCAAATACACCTTCTGAGGTCCTCAAGTTCAAATCAAAATTAAAAAGGAAGGACCAGTCAGTGAAAATGTATCTAGCAAGAGAACTGTTGGATAACATAAGGAAAGATAGATGAATCTGTGTTGTTTGGAAAGATTTTTTTTTTTTTTTTAAATAGGAAAATAGCACTGAAAGTAGCATCTGAAAGATATGAGAAGAGGTGGCTTTAAGTGTATTTTTTAAAGAAATACATGTATGTACTAAGTTTTAAAGATGACCATCATAAACTTTATTACTGGGAGGACACTGATTTTAAACCAAAAATGCTTATTTTTATTTAATTTTTTTTTATTATTATCAGCTAATTTGACCTACACTTTTTAAAGGAGTTTATCTATTTTACCAAAAATGTCTGAGAAGTTACCTAACTTTTAGGAAAGTTTGGGATGTAGACATTTTCCACTTTCAATTTTCAGCTTTTCCTAAGTGTGAGAAAAACTTGATTTATAAGGAAGGTCCAACTGATGAAATTTTACTCATCAGGGATAAAGACAATGTGGGGGTCATCCCCTGGCAGAGTGGAAACTTGTGCAGTTTTAGAAACCTCAGTGTACCGAGTCAAGCATTTTCAGTATTTGCACACATGTACTATTTAGCTTGGCCCTCCTGAAATTTTAGATTTATTAAGACATGTCAAAGACACTACATAACCTGAGTAACCCTTTTCAAACAATGCTGTGTCCTAAGGAATGATTGTATATGAGAAAAGAAGATGGTTTAGGAGTCAACAGAATGAACTGTAAGGGTAGTTGTTGATATGAGACAAATAAAGTTTTGGCTGGTCAGAGATGGCAGACATTTTTTCCACAGAAAAATTTTTTTAAAATTTTGAGTAGTAACCTCATGCAAATGTTTAAATGAATTATCTTTTTGTGACAATTGCCAGAAGGAACAAGCTGAAATAAAAGAAATCAACCTCTCACCATTTTGGAATTCAAACCCATTCATGATAAATAATTAAGTTTCAATTAACTTGGCATTGTACTATGACATGTCATAATGTAGAATATAGAAAAACAAAATCCCCATAATCTACCACATTGAATAGAATTATAAAACACTTGGGCTGCAAATTCTTAATTAAACTTTAGATTTTTCTGTAGAAAAATATTTGCTTGAAGGAAAAAATTGGGAAAAGCATCATTATATTTTCCCAGATCTGCTTGCAAAGCTCAGCTGAAAAGTTTTTTGGGAAGAAGGTGAGAACCTCTAAAATCCTGCATCTATTCTTTCTGCTCAATGTATAACTTCCACCTGTCTAGACATGTATTTGTTCATCCTTACAATAAATTTGACATCACCTTATAGCATCAGCTATTTTTACTATCTATTATTTTTGCAACCTACTTATAAGATTAATCCTAGCAAAACACTACCCTTCCTGTATCAGTACATTATTTATGCTTCTATGAAAGGAAGAAATGTAGCAAGCAGAAGAATTTCCTAATGTTTGCAAAAATAAAGGCAGAAGAAAAGGCAAGCACTTATCCCTCTACAAGTCTGCATAAACCACAGGGAGAACAGCTTTCATGAGCCACAAAGTGAGTCAGGTCACACTATTGACAATTAATAACGAGCCTGAATAATTTTATCTGAGCTGGTTTGTGTTTCTTCTGCTGTTTCCTGCAATGTGACAGCCTGCAGGAACTCTCAGTACAAGGAGAATGATTGCTAAATGTTGGATCAGTATCACAAAATGTACTTTCTTGCAAGGTTAAATGAAAACAGAATTAGACTATTTTCCCAGCCCTTGGGACTGAGAATTTATGCAGTGACAGCCTTGAAACCCAATTTAGATTAACAGAAATAACAAATGTAGTTGGTGAAGAATTTTGTCCTCAGTGAATGATCAAGAGTTTGTCAGTGACTAAAATCTTTTAAATACTAACAATTAAAGATATGTTTGTTGGATTTCATCAAATCCCTGTTGAAGTGGGAAGGTATCTGAACTTTGTCACTGAATTTTGGTTCACCTTTTGTATTACCTGCCTGATCCTTTGGGTTATGATTTTATCTTGGTGATGAATTTTCTTTTTATAACACATAGAGGATGTGGTGGAAAATTAGTGTCAGCTTACCATTTAACCTCTTCCTGTCATTCACTCCTATTTCCATTTCTGTACAGATTGGTATTTATCACTGTGGTATTTCATTTTGAATTCTAAATTACACATATAATCAAAAATTAAATGTTATAATCTTTAAATAAAGGAACTCTCTACATAACCTCTATGACAGGCTGTAAATGTGTGTCTCTTATTGAACTCTACTTTGTAGTTGAAAATTGTCAGGAATTCTTTTATGAAGTTTGTGGGGGTAGGTTTCTACAAGAAATGTCAATTTGCTGAAATTTAAGCTTTCCACAGATCAAGTTTCAGTGCAAACATAATCAAGAAGAGTTTCTCAACTAAGGATGGGAGTTTCTAACTGCAATCAGAAAAATAATTGGACAGCTCATATAACTGACAACAGTTAAGGCACACTGCAGAACCATGAGAAACCAAAGTTCAAATCTTTTCATCAATGATTTTTCAATTCTGTAAACATGAGTGGATCTATTTCAAATAGAGAGCTCAAAATTCATATGAGGTGTGAGAAACCAGACTGAAATCCACACTTCATTTTGAATATGACTCTCAAATTCCTGAACCTACTCTACTACAAAGCAGTCCTGCCAGGAACTGCAACTTTCTCACTTGTACACCTCCACATCACACAATATGCAAGAGTATGTCACCACTAGACGAGAAGACATCCGGATTGTGATATATTTCACTCACAATTACCAGATATTTCACAGCACTCAAATGGCTGTATAAAGTGATAGCACAAACCAAGTTCTTTCTCTCCCATATGGGTACACACACAGGTCTAGAGTTAAGAGTTTGGATTTTTAGTACGTTAAGCTACTCCATGGAAAGTCTTTGTTCACACTTCATGATTCATGCTGTGAGATACTTTACATCTTCTGCAGACTGAGAAACCACACGATTTTTCTACAGTCCACAGTCTGATTTGGTTCACTGTGTTTGTGTGTATTTGTATATATGTGTGCACACACATGTACTCCTATGTGTGTACCTATAAACATTTATATGTACATACACATGCACACGAGTTTGCACAAGTATACCGAAAGATGACAGCAAACATCCTGGGGTTTATGATGTGTTTAGATGGGTTTCACCATCTCTCTCCCATTATCCACAGAGGCACAGGGACTACTGCTGGCATATGGAGTAGTGAGTGTTAAGTTCCCTCTGATGATATGCAGAACCTCAAGGCAGATATAGAGAACACAGCAGTGCCAGGGGATGCTGAATGAAATTTTTCTTCTTATAAAAACAGCTATGCCATTTCACCTTGAACAACTAACAAAGTTTTCACAGAGATCTTTAGCCTGACATCAATTTTTAATTCCTTTCTGTCTTCTTTGCTGAAACTGCCTCATAACAGGTAGTGGCTCAAAACTGGAATTTTCTAAAGGGTATCAGTGAGTACAGTGAACTCCAGGAAGGCTTCTCTCTAAGTAAGAAAGGAATGTGATGTTCAATTATCAAGAAGTTGCGGTACCATAGAGAATGAAGAGAATAGATACTGCTTCCTGCCATTCATCATGCTTGATATTCCTCACTTTACATCAAGCTTGGTATAAATTCTTAAAGCCACCAAATTTTCCTAATTAAACTATACTAGGTCTGTCAATATTTATTGTCTCTGTGGCCTCTTGTATGTGCTGGATTCTTGCTTTATCAAAGTGTTTAAAACACACTATGAAGAGTGTTAATTCAAAGAAAATGCTGTGGAAAACAACGTAACAAATAATGCTGCCAAAAAATGAGAAATGGGACTCAAGTTCTCTTTTCCAATAAGCACCTCAATGATTTTTAAGTTCATTGAAGTTCCCCATAACTGCAGAAAAAAATCTTTTTCTTCCTAGTGCTACAAGAAGTGTGTGTTCCCTTTTACCTAGGTATATTTTTGGTCAAATCTCCCAGCTGTAAATAGATTTAGTTCCCTTCTGTCCTTGGTTTCTTTTTTTTATTACATTTTTTTTCCATTTAAAATGGTGAAATGATGAAGAAATGTGTGAACAATACAGATTAAAAAAGAAAAAGTTCTGAACTTCACTCCTTTCCGCATGAATTGGTACCCTTGTAGTGCTGTTTAGAGAACCTCTCAATCTTTGTAACAGTTTGAGATTAAGATATTTGATAGAAGCTTATGTGAGGATTAACAAAAAAATATCGTTTGCTGTCCATCATGCTTGTTTTTTATCACTCACCATCTTGCAATGGAAACTCAACAAAAGTGTCCAAAGCTAGGGATTATAAGAGTGCAAAAATTGCCTGGGACCTACAGAATGACCAGATTGTAATCATTTCTCAAGATCTGTAGATTTGTTCCAAGAAAAGGAATTTTTTTTTCCCCCAAAGCCAACTTTTATTAATCATTCCATCAGGAGGACTTGCTATCCTACAGATCAAGGCAAGCCTGGGTAAAAATGCAGTACCATCCAGGTGAAATTTTTCATAACATATTTGAACATCTGAGGAACAGAAAGATGCTAATGAAGTAAAAAAGATAAATAATAAAAATGTTAGTGTGTTTGTCTCCTAGAATTTTTGGTATGTGTTTTTTGTCTTCCAGTGCATTGTGGTGCAAAGTGTGATGGCAAAATACACATGGTTCTGCTTAGTGCAGGGGATGAGACTAAGAAGGATTCAACAGAAATACAAGGTTCTCAAGACCAGTAACCACAGGTAAGAGACACATTTGCTGCTTCACTCTTGCTTAGTTTAATCTAAACTAGTACTTAATCTTGACTGCGCTTGGTGCATAATCTAATGTAATCATGTCTTATTTTTCTTTTGAATCCAAAACACTCCATAGTAAATATGAAAACTTGACATTTCTACTGGTACTTATTACCCTGAAAGAATATGGGCTTTGACTAATCCAAAAGTGGTTCGTGTCAAAATATTCTGGATTAGCAATATGATCTGGGAGTCAATATTATCTCATGTCTGTGTGCCACACCAGTTGTCTCATAATTCTACTGAAAATTTCCATTTCGCTTTTAAAGGACCACCTCCTCAGAGTGAATTTTAACGTGTTTATAGGTCATACTACAGCCATACATATATTTTACAGGTCTATATTTTTTAAGTGGTTGCCTCTGTAACTACTTGTCACAAAGTCATAATGGAATATTTAATAATTTTAGCGTGGTATAGGAATACTATTCTGTATACCTGAACCAGCATTGTTAGAAAGCACGGTTATAGTCCTGGGATAATCTGTATAAATCATTTTGTAACTGCAGAAAACAAAAGCTGCAATGACTGTGCTGCATTTTTGATAACTTGCACAATTTCTGCCTTCTTGCACGCAAAGTACAGTCACAGGGCCTGCTGATATCTTAAGTGACAACAACGTCCTGCATGGACACAAAATGGATCAGCTGGTAAGAAAACTGACAATTTTTTCACAACACAGCTATAATGTGATTTGAAATTCAGAAAATCTATTTGTTATTCAAAACTTTGAGGTCAGCTAGTACTTATACTGCCTCAAAATTGTACTGTCACTACTGCTCTGGTCCTTTGAAATGCTGGAAGCATTAATTAAAATTCAGTTGTTTGTTTTAATCAGATTTCATGGATTAAGTACGTCATAGGTGGAGGGGTTGTGAATTACCTTGCAAAATGGAATTGTAAGGTGTAATTTAATCACTATAAATGAGAAAACAGTAATAATTAAAAGTGAACAAACCTTTACCATGGAAATCAAGAATTAATTGAAAGGTCAGAACAATGACTATTGTAACTGAACCATGTAAATAATGGTCTAATACTCTTTTATTTCAAATTAAAAACACAGTTGATAACTGATATAGAGATGATAAAAAACTTCTTTTACTCCTGAAATTAATGGAAGAGCATCCACTGATTTTACTGGAAATAGAACAGTCATTTATGAATCAGATATATCTACAAGGCTATTTGGAAAATCACAAGTTTACTCAACCATGAGAAATAAAGTGCAGACTTCTAATAAAACATACAATAAACTAATTTCTGTGTTGATACATAAAGATCTGAAATTCATAATTAAACTCTTTTGTTAGTAACACCAGGGCAGAATCTCTGAACAAATATATAAAATGTAGCAACTGCCCAAAAATATTTTTCAATGTAGTTTAGGGCTCTGTCTTACTTTGGGTAAAACTTTTAAGTAGTTCTTGAAATTTGGAAATTCTCACATCATGTACTGAACTGTTGCCACAGCTGCTGTCAGTCCCAGCTCCTGAGACATTTTGCTGTTACCCTTTCTTTTCTAAAGTAAGACAACTGCTGCCTGTGGAGAAGGGGTGGAAAGATGCATTTATAAGCACGACAAAATTTTGCAGCTCACATTTTAGCTGGCTGGTACCACAGCTGTGAGGAAGAGTAAAATGGGAATAGTGCCTGTTAGTACAGCAAATGGGAATCAAGTGCAGATGGGGTACGGCTAACTCAGGCAGTGTTGTATCACAAATCCCACTGCAGCTACTCCACTGGGTTGTATTTTCACATGAAAAGTAAAAGACACTTTCCTGTTCACTCCCTCCATCATTACTTAACCTCATCTGGAATTGCTATAAAATTTTAACACAGAGAAAATGAACTATTTCTATTTAATTTCATCAAAAAGTGGTTCTGAAAAGGATTTTGAGATTTTTTTCCTACAACTTCCAACATTAAAAAACAAAAGAATTAAATTCCTTTTATTTAATAAGATATGATAATATTAAAAATGATTTTTTGGTCATGAAAGCTTATTCAAGGCATTCTTTAGTCTTAAAAAAGAAAAAAGACATTAAAAGTCTACTGTAAAAGTGACTTCAAAAGTTTTTAGTAATAATGTTGAGAATTCTTCATTAACTCCAGTCACAGCAGAGTTGGAGGAAGAATAACAGGCTGGGTTTAAGCATGGATGTCTGTGGACTATGGTATCAAATATAGGTGAAAATTAAAGTCATAATTTGACAAAATACTTGAATTGGCATGGCCTATTTAGAATCAGCAAGAATCCAAATATTTTGAGAGAATTTGAAAAGATCCATCTCCAGTCTTTTTAACACTTTTTCTCAGAGACAGCACTTATTATTTCTGATTGCTCTACTTGAATAGAGAAACTGGAAATACACTCTAGAAGCTGAAAATACAAACTGTAGCTAATTGTGAAAATCATGGAAATGAAAATTATTTCTCCTTCTACATCCACTTCTAAGGAACATTCTTGTAAATTAGTTATTGAAAAATGATTGTTCTTTAAGCGGATGTAAAAAAATCTTGATTTTAACAGTTTTGAGTTGTTCTTAAATACAAGAACAAGCTGTTCTAAAACAAGCTTGTCAGTCAAGGAAAAAAAAGATACAGTTTTATTTGTAATATGTTGAGGAGCAAAGGACATGGGATAATAGCTTCACTCTGTAGAAGCTGGTGACTTTTCTATGACATATCTTGTTAACCTATGCTGCTTCAAGAAGGAAATTTCAATTAATTCAACTCAGTTCAAGAATAAAATGAAGACCTAACATCACATGCTTAGGTACAGATGTAGATACTGGTTTAGATATAGATAGTGATTTCCTGGTGTTCCATTTTTCATTTTCAAACAACAACAAAAAAAAGAATACAATGATAAATAAAGGAGACCTACCCACAAAAGCAGACAGACACCATCTTTAACTTGCGTCTCTACTCTTGAATATTTTCCTCTCAAACCAGTCCACCATCATTTTTTTTTTTTACTTTAAGGCAGTATGTTTTAAGTAACGATACAAAAAATTTAAAATACAACTTATTTATTTTAGTAAAACAAAGATTTAGCTCAACATCAAATAACCCGGGACAACTGTGGCATGAGGCAGCATGAAAATCAGAGAATTTTCTTCCTAAATGTATTTTTTTGTTTAATCTGTACAGTGTTTTCTGTTTAATTTCTTATTGACTGGGGTTTGCACAGCTCAGAAACAAGAAGCTTCATTAATAGCAGCAACTGAAGGTAAGACTCTCTCTTCAAAGTTTTCTCTAAGATCTGCATGAAATGTAAAGTGTAATGAAAAGCAATGTTGAATTTGTTCTATGTGCAAACTTTTATGTAAAAATAAGTTTGATTAGTGATTTTTTTCCCCTTCACCAATTAGTAACATTTTCAGCTCCCCACCTAAGCCGTAAAATTAATATTAACAAACTCAGATCATACATCAATAACAAATCCAACAAACAGAGGTGAGCAAGATGAAATGGAATGAGTGAATAAACAGCACAGAACTGGCCATCCAGAAGTAAAACAGAAAGGAGAGTAAATAAATAAATGATTAAAAACCTCAACCCTACTGACAAGCAATATCTTAGAGAGTTAAAATCTCCTTGCCAACCCAAGCCCAAAAGTATCTCAGAATATTTTTGAAAACAAAATCACAGAATTTGGGCAATTATGATTCAAAGCCAGATTTCCCATTCTTCAGATTGAAGTATGGCATTTGAGGAAATATGGGTCAGACCTGAAGGCTTCAAGAAATTTAGCATAGCTGATGACTTATTTTGCAGCATCTTTGGAGAGAGTTGCCCTATTACATTTTTATTTTCTGGTTAAAACCATTCCAGTCTTTCAATAAGAAAAAAACAGGTGATTTGAAAACAAGTCACCCAATCTAAAGTACATAAAACTCATCAAAACATGTCCTCCTGCAATCATAATGTAATCAGACATATTTCATACTTTTTATTGTTTGTACTTCAGTTTTTGAAAACCATATGTTCATGCCCATGTACACTCCTACTAAAGTTATGAGAAGTTCTATCACCAGAAAGAAAGAAAGGTCAGAACTGAGCATTTTACAAAGTGTCACACCATTGGATTTGTCCTTATAAGAATGCAAATAAGTTATCAGCTCTTCGTTTTAGACATATTTAGACAAACAAGATGTGGAACTCCTACCTACTGCAACAGAACAGAAGAAGAAAGGTTAAGAAAATGGTACATTCAAGTTTTTCCCAAGACCAGAAGGAAGCTTGGGCTGGATTACCCTTCTCTGTACCCACCCCACAAAAACTTGTGGCATGAAGTGAGTGTGTTGGACGTGTTTCTAGCCCTGATAGTAAGGATTATTCTAATTTTTAATCTAAAAAAATCCAGTTCCTTCAGTTGACTAATGAAGTAATCATAAACATGTTTTCCAGCCACCTCATAGTAAACAGTTGTTACTTAAGAGAAAGTTTTTGCATTAATCAGGTCTGCTCTTAGTACAGGACCTCATTTGGCCTGAGAAAGACACCAAATTTTATGTCTCAAAGCAAACTTCTGCAACTTATACTCTTTCTCTAACACAGGTTCATAGTGGAAACGTGGTGAATATGGAAATGCAGTTTCTCAGTTTTATGGTCAAAAAAACAATTTATGTGAAGAAATAAATCTATTTTTCTACTATCGTGAGCTAACAAAATGCCTTTGCAGAGAAGAGTCTTTGCCTAAAACCAAGATAACGCTCAAAGTAGATACAACCCTATGTACTTTAATTCATTAGTTACATGCCCACAGAAGCAAATTAAATGTGTAATACCTCTCTAAGTTCCTTTGCTTCTTAGACACTAATCTATTATTGGAAACATTACAAGGTGGAAATACCCTTAGAGATTCTACCAGCTTACCTCTGATAATGCAGACTTGTTTTTACTGTTATCTTAAAATATTTAAATCCTTGTAAGGCCTGTTATAAACATTTCCAAAATG
Source organism: Pachycephala philippinensis (assembly GCA_013397055.1). Lineage (NCBI taxonomy): Eukaryota > Metazoa > Chordata > Aves > Passeriformes > Pachycephala > Pachycephala philippinensis. The sequence goes on along the minus strand of VWZT01005940.1, from coordinate 1,855,983 downwards.
TCAAGTGCTACAAAACAACTTTTATTATTAGTATATGTGGTACCTCATTGCACTATCCAGTTACTAAAGGAAAATAAAAAAGGAACAGGAGGAGACACAGAGAGAAAAAAATGTTCTCTCTAGGTTTAGTCTAAGGCATAGACCACACCACACCTCTGCATTCTAGCAAGTTTAATATGTTTTGAAGGTCACATTGGTATTTTCCATTGCTTTACATTAAATGAATGCTGTACCTTAAAGATCAGCTTTAAAAGTAACAGACTTTCAGTAATCTTATAAATCTGTTTTAGCACTATGTAAAAATACTAATGAAGAATATTATGTTTCTACAAACATTGTTTCTTGCATATCAGACCTTATTTAAATTCAAGATTTTGTGTGGTTACAAAAGTGATCTCTAAACCCTCAAAAATCCTCCAGCTTTCCTCCTGCTGATGGTTTTGATCTCCTGCTTTGTGTAGCACGATGTCTGGAGTCCAGTCCACTGCAGGCAGAGCAGAGGCCTCCAAGCTGAGAAGTTTGTCAGCTTTGGTGCACAGTGCACTCAGAACAGAGCCATGTTTCAGTTTACAAACCTGCCTGCTTGGCTTGCATCTCATCAATCAAGGGGATGGGTCTCCCTAGAAATATACTAACAAATAAGTTTCACTCCTTTCATCATTATTTTCTACAGCTTGAGATGAGCCAAAGCCTGCCTATTAGAAAATACCTAATTTTGAGGAAGGAATAGTGAAACTTTTTCATCTCTTTTCCACTTCTACTTTCAAATTCTTGTCAATGTTCTGTTGATTTTGTTTGAGTAGAATGCCAGAAGTATAAACACAAGAAAAAAAGAGTTAAACAAAGACACAACCTGCAGCTCAGGGAATCGATCTGCTCTGACTCCTTATGCCATTCTCATGTGCCTCCAAGGTAACAAGCAGGGAAAATGTGTTTCTAGGAAGAGAGACCTAAGAGATGATTAGAAAATATCAATAAGAGAATGAAAGAATTCTTCTGTGTATACAAAAGTCCTTTAGAGTTCTTGCCTGCAGGTTACACAGCGGGAAATGTAAAATCAAGAAAATTAATAGAGACTGATAGCATCACAATGGCATTGCATCATTTCTTTCAAGTAGTATGGTGAGCCACAGCATGCTCTGTGATTTACATGCAGAGCACGTTTTCCTGCTTGCCTTGTTCTGCTTGCTTTGTGTCCCATTGTCTGGGCCACTTTTGTGATGTATTACATAGATCCTGGCAGTGTCACTGAAGAGCCCCTGGTTCCTCTGAGTGTCACCAAGCATGTTCTGAGAGACATGTTGTCAGCGGGACACATTCTAAAGACCTTTTGAAAGCATGGACATATATATTTGGACTTCTAATAAAAACATAAGAAAAAGTTAAAATGGAAAATGAAGCTGAATTGGCTAAAAAAATTGCAGAAATGTTCGGCATGGTCTACAAAAATGGTGTGTTTTATCATTTGCACATGTCTTCAAATTAATGAGAATAGTGTGATCTAAATTATAATAAATTGAGATACAATAGTATTGTGAACAAAACCAAAGTGAAAAAAATTAAAAACCAAAATGGATAGTAAGCAAACATTTTAACTGTGAGAATTTGGGGGATAAAAAAGCTGTGGCCCAGGTGAGTGACTGGCTAGGTGACTTTCAGCAGTGAAGAATGCACTTTGCTTTCCCACTAGTAACCTTGATTTCAGTCAATGTGAATTATATATGCACACAAACAGAGTAGGAGTAAGGATTTGAACCAAGTTTGCTTAAAGTGTTACTATCTTTGTCATTTGTATAGGAAATCTATATTATTGTCCAGACAATGTCAAACATTAAAGAATGATTATTGTTTTATTGTTCTTTTGTTCTGTTTTTGCAAAGCCTTAACCAGTTATTTTAATATCACATAGAAAAGAATTTTGTATGTTCTGTATTCACCTAAGATAGCTAACATATACTAAAGGAAATATTTTTTCATTGTCATCTATATTTTTTTGCTGTTGAGAAACACCAACTGAATAATTAATTGTCACATTATTTGTCTTTCTCATAAATCCTTACTAATTCCAGAATGTGTTGTTGCCTCATACAGGAAATAACATGCACTTAGAAATGGTCATGAACCAGGACTAATCTAGAAAGACAGCTGTACCAAGCAAGGTCTCTGCCTCCAGAATGGGGTAACACATATGTATGAATTTGAATTCAATCTGTAGATTCAATTCTATGGTCAACCATACAACTTCATTAAAAAAATAATAGAAAATTATTTCTCTGGTGGGTTTTTTTGCCTTTCTAGCATTATATGCAGAACTCTGTGCAAACATGCACTCAGCAGCTTCTCACACAGGTCATCTTGTGAGGGATCGATTTGGGATCTGAACATTAAGCACTCAGCAAAAGCACTGCTTGATTTAAGGGATTAATATAGCTCATTGCCAGAAGTCCTTGTCTTTTTCTCTGTGAATGAGAAATTGCTAATGGGAGAAAAAAGGGCCTGATCACCCCTTTTAAGATAGACATGTGCACAGATAGACCCTTGTCTATTATGTCATTGAAGTGCTTCCTCTACACCCAAAAAAAAGATTTAGGGGACTTGACTGCCAGCAGCATCTCCTAAGCACTAAATACATACGTAATTAATCAGTTAAAACTGCTGAATCTTTTTAGGAATAAAGACTTTCCAAGACATAAATTCTGGAGAGTTTTTACATAGCAAAAAGACAAGTTGCAGTAGTTTACAGAAACATTAAATCATGTAAACATTATTGTCACAATAATCACTATTCCCACTGTAAATACTTTTACAGAGTAAATGCACCCCCTGTCACCCATCATGACCCAGGCTGCCGTTGTGTTCAGATTCGTGCCATGCCAGAGGCAATAAAATGACCCCTGCTCTAAAATCCTTACTGCCTTCATCCACATGATCTGAATTGACTGCTCAGCTTTGAGAACTGCCACGTCCTTGGTATGTGTTATTTTTATTGGTGTACTATTTACATGAACAAACCAAAGTTAATAATGCTGTGCCTGGAACGAGATATACCAAGGAAAGATGTGCTAGGTGAGATGACAGAAACTGTCAAAGGGAAAGCCTTTACATCTTTAAACATGACTAACAAGAAATAGTTTTCTTTGGTTCTGATGTTAATTTGTTTCCTAAGTCTCAGTGCAAGACTGGGAAGGGGAGGAGAAGGAGGGATAAAGAGGGGAGGGGAGAGGAGGAGAGGGAAAGCTGTTTTATTGCCAGAAAACAATATTGTGTGAAAAACATTATTTCCCATTAGAAAAATAAACAAAAAAACAAAAACAAAACAAACTAAACCTCATGGCCAGAGGGCTGCAGGAATGTGCTATGCAGAGTGCTGCTGTGGCACCTCTGCCTCCTTCTCCAAACGTGGCTCCTTTGAATCCTTCAAGGTAGCAAAAGGGAATAAAAGGAAAGAGATTAGAATTCAGAGTAGTTAATTTGAGATGTTTTCACTACATGGAAATTAAGGTGCTTCTGACAGAGGAGAGATTTTACAGGACAAGTTAACCAGTATGCAGTTTCCTTATATGTGCATGTTTGTTTCTTCAAGTGTTTGTAAGATGAAGCTTGAAAGTTTATGACTGTGTGCTAAAAAACACATAGACATAATTCGGTGAAGAATTTTCTGGATTTTGGTTCTTTTCTTCTCATCTCAGTGAGAGAATCAGTAGAAGAAAATTTTTGCGCAAGGTGATCATTGAAATGTAAGTTTCTCCTGTGATAATTTGAAAATATAATATTTATGTTTTTATATAAAACCAGTGGGTTTATACACAGAATAGCTTCTAAAAGGAATATCAGAAAAACTCTGCTGTAACAAAGATACTAATGTATAGATGTGAAATACTGTTCTTCTCTGAACAAAGTTTGTTGTATTCCAATTGCAAAAACAGAATCCTTCCTGTTTTTCCCTTGTTTCTCTACCCAGCAAACTTGTCCTTAACTATGGGACCTGATTTTTCTACTTCAGACTTTAGACTTCGCTGGCTTTTCACCTGCTTCTCAGAAAAAATTAACAAAGAAATTAATATTTCATGGAAGAAGACAGATTGTAAAAATAATGAGTGCCAAAATAAAAATACACTTAATTGTTTTACACCTGTTTAAGCTTCATTTTAATTTCACTTTGTTTAATGAAAATTATTATTAAAAAAATTATATGGAAAATTTTATTTTGTTCTTAAATATTATATTTTAAAATTGCCTATGGAAAATTCTCAAAAGAATTCTTCTATGTGATTTTTTTTAATGGAAAAAAAATATATTATTCTAGTATTTGCTACAAGTTACCATGGTAGCAAAACAGCAATCAGTGCAACTGTAAGACTAGACTAATATCATTCTGTGTGATTAGATCTATTTCAAAGCAACTAGACAGTATCCATCCTAATGCTCTTAAGTTATTAAGCATTTTAATTTCATTTAAAAATAACATGCAGATTTTTAATTTCAGGAGATAATCAGAGCCTGCTGGAGCAATGACGGTGTCTTCATTTATATTATAGAGGAGGTAAACATATGATCAAGTGAGTCAGATGAACTTAGAAGAGAAATCAAAGGCACAGAGACACAGGAAAATGTTGCCAGACAATTGCAGCAGTGGCACTTTGTTTAATTCATTTGAGACAACACAAATCACAGTCTGGAGCTGGGCCAGGCAGGTTTGCTCCTCAGAGGGTGTTAACTACCTGCAACCCAGTTACAGACTCCAGAGCATTGCCTCCTCCTTTCCACAAAGCTCTCCATGAGGAGAGAGCACCACCACTCCTGAGGGGAGGCAAGAGCTGCTCCTGTACCACCCCCTCCTTTTGCAGAGCTTTGGGCAGAATTCACTGCTTTGCAGTGCACCAGTGGCACAAGAAGTCAGAATGGGTTTGGTTGGGAGGGACTTTATTAATCATGTAGTCCCAACACCCTGCCATGGGCAAGGACGCTTTCCATCAGCCCAGATTGTTCAAAGCCCCATCCAACCTGGCCTTGAACACTTTCAGGGATGAGGCATCCCCAGCTGCTTTGGGAAACTTGTTTCTGTGCCTCACCATCATCACAGTAAAGAATTTCTTCCCATTACCTAACCCAAACCTACCCTCCATCAGTGCCCATGTAAAAAGCCTCCCTCCCTGTTTTTTCTAAGCCCCTTCAAGCCACCCTCTCTTCCTGTCACGGGATTTGTTGTGACTGTATTACAGCCCCCTTCCCTTACCCTCTATTTCAGCCATGCAGGAGGCATAACTTCTGTCAGGAACCAGGCCTGGGGTGCCCATCACTGCTGAGCCCCAGTGAGGCTTGTCCCTATAGTGCCTTAGAATAGGTAAGGTTGGAAGGGACCTTGAAAGGTCACATAGGACTGCTTGTCTGTTTAAACCTAGATATTGTAAAAAAGTAGTTTATGAAACTCTCCTACAAATCTAGGCAAAGGCATACCAAAGTCAGGAAAATTCTCTGTGGTGGGACACCTTAATGCAGTAATCTCTATGCAGCACATCAAGTTACTGATTTGTTGTTTCTGGGTTTTTTTTAAGTTAGATGTTTATTACTGCGCCTAATGACCCCAACAGCATTTTAAGCTTGAAATACACTCAGAAAAATATCCTTAGAATGACAAAAATTAAGACATGGAGATAGAAACACACAATTGTTTTAAGGTTGCTTGTTTCATCTGCCTCAGAAAGGGCAGCTTTAGTGATACTCTCATCTTCTGGTTTTCTCTGTTCTGAGTAACTACATCTGGGTCCTATAAACTGGCTGAGTGACCTTCTGTTTTAGCTCCATTTTGGTATCCAAGACAGTGATGTGGAGCACAAGTACCTGCATGGCTTTCTGAAACTCCAGTGCTCAGCACAACAGTGACCCATGGTTAGTCAGAAACCTTTGCTCACTGACCACGACTCCACATTGATGACCATGGTGTTGCTAGGAGGAGGCAGAAGCATGCAGGAATGAGAGAAATTGTTAAAACCAGAGAAAGAGTTAAAACCAGATTTATTGGTCTTACCTTCATTTAAACTGCTGTTGTTGTCATGCTTTAATGTACTTACTTCAGGTACCATCATTTTCAGGTCATCACAAGTTGTTTTTTCTGCTGTTTTCACTTCCTGGCTGAGTACATTCACACATCAGCATCCATTTCTCACCGTTATCAGTATTTTACCCGTTTTTGCAAACATTGCCAAAATTCTTTCTTAAGCTCTAAAACTCAGAAGTATTTTGCTTGAAGTTTGCTGCTTCTATTTCAGACTTGAAGGAGGCTTTTGTGTCCAAAACATTGTCTGTTTTCTTTCCAATTAAATTGCTTGGTCTATAAAAGATATCACTTACAAGCTTTGTCCTGCTTTAAAAAAATCAGTGTGCTTCCACACAAGTTTTAATATTAGAAGCAGTGTTGTTTCCTGTGGCAATACACAAGATAATTGAAATTAATATTCCTTGAGGCTCCTGCATTAGTTAAAAATCATCAATGATCAAAAAACCAGAGATTTCTGTCTATTTGTAGTATGTATGATATACTTGTAGATATTATAAAATCCTTTAGCTAACTCTCCTGAACATTTTTTTCCTCTGAACACAGGCACTCCAAGCCACAGGGGCTGTCCAGACAGTAGAGGAGGGATGAGTTTCAGGCTGACTGAATTCACTGCAATTTTTTTGAAAATCTGCTGCCTACAGAATGTGTGGGGAAAGAACGTTAAAGCAAGGAGACAAAAATTAATTGTGAAAAGTGAATGGCATAACAAATATTTGTCTGTCCCATTCACATGTGGCTGTGCAGGTGTGGAAGAGAGGAAGATCTTGTCAGGCTGGGGAACATGCAAGACCTGGTTAAGGTTTTTTCTGGCCATGGTGCCCCAAAGACTCCAGTGCCTACCATGCTGTATCAGGCTGCAAGCTGCTCTGCTTCCTCCTTTTCTGGCATTAGCAAGAAGCAATCTCTTGAAGGAACATTTTTGGATATCGTTGTACCTTTCCTAGACCTCCTTTCTTCATGGAAGCAACCTGACCCTTGGGTTTCTATTTCTCCGCTAACACAAAAAAATTACTCAGCTTAAAGGAAATTTCAAAATGATTACTAGTATGATTGGTATCGATGAAGCAGTAATACTATTTCTGCTTCACAAAATGCATGCATTAATTCATCTCTGGCTCCAAGAACTGTGCTGCTGAAAAATTTAGCTGAAGTTTTATTGAGAGGTTTTTATGACAGACAAAATGTGTATTTCATATAGTCAGGGTGTTTCTGCCACAAATCCTGAATATTTTACTGCCAATATTCAATCTTTCAGAAAAATTAGCTCCATAAAAACAGTCATAAAACAACAGTAAAAGGAATTTGTCTTTACATGAAAATATATATCTTGAAACAAATAGTTTTAGGCAAGGAAGAGGAGATTTACAAAAGCTTTACTTCACTCACCATACGATTTCTTCTTTTTAATTATAACGGTCAGACTCTGTCTAAGAACATGAGAATTCAATTTGCTTAAATATGAATTTTATAAGTATGAAAAAGGATTAAGAAAAAATAAAGACATTTCATCTGTCTAATATGAGATATTTCCTCAACTGATAATTTAGGTGATTAATGAACTGAACAACTACATTTTGTTTCCAGGGTTTTGGGGTTTTTTTACAGACTGACAACTGCTAGCTGTCACTTTGAGGCACTGCAAAATTACATATGGCAGCTGTTCATTAAGAAGATGATTAAAAAAACCACTTGCAGCACTTTCTTTTTAAATTTATCCCCATTTAAATTATTATTTTGTGATTCATTGTCAAAGAGATAGCTATAGGCATTATAAACATTACAAACTATCATGCTTCTCAGAAATTGATGGGTGAAACAATATGATGTTTGTGTATAGCAATTTCAGGAGAAGTAAAACTCCCATGGTTTTTGATATACCACTAGTCTATTACATACTAGCATTCTATAGTGTCTTATATTTCTAACAAAGGTAATATATAGAAAATTTTTAAAATGTATTTGCCTTGGTTAAGTCACAGAATCACAGACTTATAGAATGGCTTAGGTCAGAAGGGACTTTAGAAATCATCCCAAGAACAGGAGCACCTTCATTAGATCGGTTTGCTAAAAGCCTCACTCAGTCTGGTCTCGAACACTTCATGTGCTCAAGTGTTTTACAAGTTATATTTTATAAAAGATATATTTTGATGAAGAAAACTTAATTTTTCTACATTCAAGTAAAATGGATGTCTCTGTCAAAGAAGGATTGAGATATTCAATCCACCCATACAGGTACCAAGTGAAGCCTGTTGGATGTATCTGACCTTCCAGCTGGTAAATTGACAGCTATTCTGCCGAAATTTACCACCTCTAGCAAAAGGAATCTGCAGTTTGCACAAAGCCAAGTTCAAATCATATTCAGAGTGGCATTATAGCCACTGTCATCAAGAGAACATATCCAAGTGTTCTTGAATCAGCAGTTGCTGTGATACTTGTAGTGGCAGTAGAGATACATTCCCCTATAAAGCTGAACTCAACATAATCTGTAGCTGGAGTCATGTAGTCATGTCTCCTAAACAGGTACACATTTTCTGCTTCTTCATATACAAGGAATAGTCCCTAAAACACATAGCTGAAATAAAGAAAAATAATAAAACCAAAACAGCAAAAGAAAAAAAAAAAAGCATTGTCTCAAAAAAAAAATATTTCTCCTTTTGACATATTCTGCATTCTGAAGAGAGCTAACTGAAAAATATACTTCCCTTTTCTTCTGCTCATATTTAATTTCAACATTGCTTGAAAAATTTCATTTCAAATTCTAGTTCCGTGAAAGATAAATGATCCTGTTTTGTTTGCTAGATTTCCAGTTCTGGGAATTTTAAATTCTCTCTTCACAGTGGTAGAACAACAATGGGATGATTCTAATGTGACCTTTCCTATTTCCTTTTCTTCTTTCTTACTAACAAAACAATAGTTTAGAGTGTGACACATTTTTGAGAAGCCAAAGCTATTGGTTTCCATTCCTCCAGTGAAAGGTGAGGTGTGAATGTAAGAGAGCTCAGGGCTCTCATACCCCTGAGGGAAAAAGTCATTCCTGTTCTAGACTCTAGAACTTCTAGACTAGGTGCACAAACAAACCAACAAACAAAATAAAAACAAAAAAGGAAAGTCTGAAGCTCTGAAAAGACAGTACCATCTGTTTGTAAGGTAGCACTGAATACAATTCTTGTTTCTCTGTTTGCTCTTTGCTCAGGAAATGGAGCCAGCCTTGCAGTGATTTCTGACTTGTGATTTCTGTGTCCTGTTGGATTCTCTGCTGCACTGGGAACAGACAGTACTGGAAACCATTAATTACAAATGTATGTCATAAGTAAGAACTTGAAAGAAGGCTTTGTTACGAATACAGGGTTGTTTTCTTTTTCTTGTGCAGGTGAATGGAAATAGTTGACTTCAAAACCTCTTTAAGATGTTTGACAACTGAATAACAAAACCTGCGAAGTCCTTGTGAAAACAATGTCTTTCTAGGCACCCTTTTAAGTGTACCGACAGCAACCACAAATAGCAGAGCAGGCTGACAAAATTTCTGGAAGTGCCACATACTCACTGTACCCTATGTAACCCCTGAGGATCAGCCAGAAAAGGGAGAGCAACTTCCTCCCCCCTTACAGGAACTACTGTTGTAACCTAGCAGCAAAAAATGAAGCAATCTCAGAGCTCAACCTTGTTTCAAAGTGGAAACTCATTTAACTTATTTGGACATTCTGATCTCCCCATGTAAGATTCATAAACAATGTGCTGTGGAGGATTTGCCTTTCTGTCTTTCCTGACCCTGCAATCTGGCCATCATTTCTGAACACAGATGCGTGCAAGCATGCAAACACTCCATGAAGTTTTTTCTCAAAACATTGAGTGGGGATCAAGAGGCCTTGAAGGACTTTGTCATTTGAACTTTTAGAAAGACTTTTAGGGGACCTAGAAAATGAGAGCTGACATGCAAATCAGTCATACAATTTTTTTATATAAATCTTTCATATAGATGCAAATGACATCAAGCTTTGCTGTAAAAGTAATCACGTCTTATAATTTATTTTTTTAAGGGAAAAAAGACAGTCTTCTCCCAGGTGAAAACTGTGAAGACATGGTTGTGCTTCTTGTTTCCTGCTGGCTGTGTTTAGATGATTGCCCATTCAGCACCTGTGTCTGAAGCTCCTTTCACTCTCTTTTGAGGAACCTGGGACCTAACTCTTAATAGATTTTGGTGATCTCATAACTAATGCAAAGATATTGCCATCCAAAGCCTAGAGCTACTTCAGAAAGAAGCAAAGACCCCTCTGACTCTGGTATCTAAAATGCTTAACACCTGTTAATTTCTATGGCAGTTTGGCGCATTAACACCCTTAAAACTCTGCTTTATTTTTACTAGGTTAAAAAGTCTGGCTGAATTCTGTTTTCTCTCTATAATCTTTCATTATAGTATTTTAGTTTTATGTCCAATGTCTGTTTTGTATCATTAGTGAAGGTTTTAAGACTTATAGTGTAGGTTATATACCTTTAAATACAGCCAGCAGAGTACAGTACTTGAAACCTTAAAGGTGGTGACTTTTGTAATTTCCCAGCTTACACAGACCATACTGCCTCCACTTGAATGCCACCAAGTTAAGACAATGTGCATATGTTAAATTAATCACCTTAATTGTAAGCAAATTTAAAATAGTTTCAAGTTTAATTTCCACAAGCGAGAGTATTTATTTAAGGCATCAACCAAAGTTTTGCTGTTGTTTTTTAAATAGCTTCACAAATTGAAGGAAACATTTTAAAAAAGAAGGTGATAATGTTTCCCAATTCTTGCTTCAGGCACATAAATGTTATTTCCTCTGCAATGTCATATATTGACCATCTGAATCTTGATAAATCAGAAGATAGATTGCAGTGGAGCTCTATGTATTTAAGTATCAAGCTGATCCATAACTTTCACAGCAACCAAAAGCCATTTCTTGTCAGTGCTGTCCAGAATATATCCTGACAGTTCAGTGGGAGTTTCAGTGCCATTTATTTTCAAATCAATACTCAATTACTAAGAGGAAGATTCACTCCCTTGCCCATTTTCAAGATGAAATTATGGACTAGAGCAATAACACTTAGTCAAGGCAAGCCACTGTCCATTAACTCATGATGCTACCAAAAAGCCATCCAGACACTTTATTAAAGCTCAGTCTTTTTTCAGCTTTTAATTAATCATTGTGAAAAAGGCCTTTCACATTGTGACTGATGACCAGAGAAAACAATTTTCTCCTAACTGCCTTTTAATTTCAACTCTGGGAGTGCTCATTGACTGAATCTCACAACGACCCATCAATGCTAGTTTTTAATGTGTTTTCTCCTTTGTTATTGAGAAGAATGGAGTGGCAATGAGGCTTTGTGCTCCTCTTCATAACTCAAGTAATTGATTCAGTAAATGCCTCACATTTGCTAGTGGATAAAAAGTGCTGTCAATGTAGATAGTAGGTACTATATAAATTACTCCATTAACAGGAAATAAAGCTATTTACAATTTTTTAAAGTGTAAAGTGTAAGTGGCTTTAAAAAAAGGAAAGCTGTACTACTTCTTACATGTCTGTATGGGCTTTTTTCTCTGTAAATACTAGTAATAGGATATAAAGGATCAGGAGAAGATTAGCAGACTAAGGCTGCCATCCTGCAGCACTGTGCCAATGTGAGTAGCCTATTGCAAACTATTCTTGAAAAAGCTGAGCACTAAAAAGTAACTCTTGTGGAAAAACTCAAAGCACTCCTCAACAGTGGTCATACAGCAAAAATCTTGCTTTATTTTTCAGTTATTTTGGATGCTAGAGGATAAGAGATGAAAGAGACTTTGCTGAAAAAGAAAAAAAAATTGAATTATAAGCAAAGAGGTGCATTGTGTGTTTACAGAAGAAAAGCATTCACTGAAACAACTTTCTGTCTTCCAGAATTAGAATTTTCTTCTACATTTGACAGGGATATCCAGGAAATGCATACCTGATAAAGCTACAAGTAGATACATTTTGTATATTACTGCTGTCCTAAAACAATAATGGATACTTGGAAGAGTTTTATCTTTATGTATTTTATGTAAAGATTTTTTTAATGTAAGCCTACAGTTTTATATTCACTCACCAAAAAATCGCTCAACTCACAAATGTTCACAAATGGTAATATAATAAAATATGTTACTTAAATATCATGAATAATACAGTAATAATGCAAGAGATAACTGCAGCATATGACTGTTCTGAGACCATAATTTAAAGATTAGGTACATTCTTAACTTTGAACCTTCTTAAGCTTTTCTTAACATGTTCCTTCAGAAGTACTTGTATGAAGGTAGACCTATTGATTCAAGACCAATTGCACTGTAAATTATGCAACATGCCAAAATAAAGTGTTTCATCAAAACAATCCAGACTGATGAATCTTGACATATGCAATGGCCTATACATGAAAAAAAAACCATAAACATGACAACAGTTTAAGAGTCTTGGTCCCATTATAAAGGCTTATCTGTGGATTTTTTCCAATACATAAGGAAGGTACATTTTCTGGCAAAGTGAAAGGAAAATTTAGCTATTTTATCAGTGCACAGTAGAAGAATGACTGGAAACACAGGAAAGACTCACAGAAATTAAAATAATGACAGTTTATTTGTAAGGACTCAAACAGTTGAGCACCCTTCCTAAACCAGAAGGAGGAACAACCAAGGACTGCAATGGGACATGGATAAAATACAGAAAATCATTTTACCAGCCTCAAGCAGCTCTACTGGAACCAAACATGTTAGCCATTACATCACAAAGTGCCAATTGTATTCTCACGTGAACATCTCTGATGTACTGTTGGGTTTCCTATCATGTGTCCTAAGAGTGTCCCCTCAGTTGAGGGAGAAATTTACTGTGGCAGCAATTGTAAAGGAGTGTGACAAAGGCATTTTGCCCACTGAAATTAAAAAAAAAAAAAAAAAAAAGAAAAAAAAAGAAAAAAGAAACCTGGTTTAATACATCTGAATCTGAAAGGGAATTAACTTCATTTATGACCACACCAACAGTAAAGCCATAGTTTTTGTTTTGTGTTAAGATTAAACCACAATCGTAGCTGTAGTGTCTGGGAGATAGGGCTTGAGCCACGGGCTGATGTAAGGACTTAAAGAATGCAGTTGTCTGTCTCAAATACCGTCAAGGTCACAGAAAGGACTTGCCATAAAATAAGCCACCACAGCAGGAACTTGAGATAAGCACAGAAGTGAGGAATATGCAACAGGAAGGTGCTAATTCCAGGCGTAGCAGAGGTGAGGTCTGGTTATCACATACTGGTTAATGCATCCAGACAAAAATTCCCACTGTGGCAAACTGTGGGAAGGAAGCAACTGCTTATATATGTATCAGTCCAAGTGATGGGAACATCTTCAGCCACCCTGGGGGTACCCAGAACTTGGACTGTATAAAGATGGTACCCCGAGAAAAACAAGTCTGGGACCCCCACCACAGAGAAGCCCAGGGTGAAAGAAGGACCAAGTGGATCCACAGAGTGATGACTGCCTTTTGCTTGATCCCTCACTCTCTTTATGGGTATCTCCCCCACCTCTTTCCTATTTGCTTTCTATCTCTCTACCTCACATTTACTGTTAAATAAAATCTGTACTATTGACTTTGGCATATGGTCTCCCTCGCACCTTAATTAGGGCAGAGGCACCTCTCAATAATCTGATTATAACACTATTAAATCTGCCAGACTGAATTCTTGTATAACATCAGAGGTTTTATTTTACATGTTAACTCTATCACTGAAACCAGTACTTCAGTTTGTCTGCCACCTTCCTAGCAGTTTATATCACAGGCTAATCATACTTATCCTAGGTTTAATTTTTTTTTTGATTGCACGGAACAATTTCATGCTTCTTTTTTTGTATATCAACTATCTCCATCTTTTTGCTCACAGATACACTGCTTGTTCACCATGATCCCTACATCTTCTCCTGAATTATTCTTCTGAAAAATCACATTAACCAGATATCGCCTGTCTATTTTTTAAAGAAGTGTGAAATAATTTTCTTAACTTTGTCCTTGCACTTTTTATAGCCTTGCCATCCATGGATTATCTTGTGGGTTTTTTTTCAGATATTTAAAAATAAATTTTAATTTTCTCATAACTTTTAATTTGTACTGATTTTTAATTACTTTCTGCTGTTTTATTTTGAAGCATCCTCTTTTACCTCTAATTTAGCTCTTCATTTTACTATTGAAACAAATAAGGTTTTAATGCAAGTTATGTTCTTTCTACGTTATGAAATCATCTCTTATCCACTCATAACTCTCANNTCCCCCCTTACTTTTAATTTTTTCTTTTTTTTTTTTTTTTTTAGCTAAGTGGTTCTTCCAAGGCAGTCTCGTTGGTACTTACTGATTCACTTAGGTTTGGGAAAATTAACTTTTTTATAATGTTAATATATATTATTGTACCAACATTTTGTTTATCAGCATTGAACAAGTAATCCCTGGTCCTAGTTAATCACCAGTTCCAGATTACTGTACCTTTTTTTTAAAGATGAATAAAATTAGCTGTTAGTCAAGCAGTGATTTTTTGACAGAAAAAAAAAATCTATATATATGTACATATATATATGTTTAGTAGAGTCCTCACGACACTAGAACAGGTTCACCAGGGAAGCTGTGGCTCCACATTGCTGGTAGTGCAAGGCCAGGATGGATGGGGTTTTTAGCAACCTGATCTAGTTGAATATGTCTCTGCCCATGGCATGGGGATTGGAACAAGATAATCTTTAAGGTCCCTTCCAACCCAAACCATTCCATGATTAAGTGGTTCTGTTTTATTACCGGAAGTTATAAATTCCAACAATATTTCCCCCCATTTCTTGTTCATCAAAATATAACGGATTTCCTTTAAAAGTCCACATTTTTTACAGTTTAGTTATACTGTTCTTAACAGACTGAGCATAGTTTCTCAGACTGAAAGTATTAAATAAATGGACCTTTTGTCCCCTCCATGTAGGAAAGTCACAGAACAGACTTGTCTGTTTGATTATGATTACAGTGCCCTTCTTAAAACCTTGAATATAATCTTCTGGTCATATAATTCTCTTATTTATCACAGAAAGGAAAAACTTTCCCATGCCTTTCCGTTACATGTGGAAGTATTCAGTACATTGTGTGTAGTTTAATATTCATTCTCCCAGTATGGAATAAGAAAATCGAATGAGATTTTTCCAGATGTAGTTAATTTTATGAAGACACATAATGCAGATCCAGAATGAGCCTACCAACAAGGAAGGGTCGACTTTTGTGATATCTCAGATGATACTGGGATTCTCACACAGCCAGTGTGTGCAATTTGGTGAGATCACTAGTACCCATCATGCATCAGTGCCCTTAGAAACATCTGTGAGGAGTTAATCTAAAGTTGTATTCACGCAATTATTCCTGAGTTACCATGGCAATTCTCAAGAGAATCTCTGAAAAGGATAACATTGCTGAAGTGAACTTGGACACCTTATCCTGAATTGTGAAGTTTAGAGGTCAGAAGTTCACAACCAGGCATCGTATTTAAAAAGCTTTCTCTGAACAGGAGTATCAACATTGTGTTCAGTATCAAGGAATGTTAGAGACTAAAATATTTTGTCTGCCTTTGTTAACAAGAATTTTCACTGTTCAATCTCTACCCTGTTTTACAGTTACATACTTTACAGTAAAGAAAGTATTACAAAAGTTCTATTTTAGTGTCAAATTCTTTTAATAAAATAGACAAAACCGAACCCCTGCATTATATGACTGTTGGTGTATACACCAAAATTATTAGCTGTCAAGGTGATTATTACACGTTCCTTTTCACTGTGTCTTACTTTACAACACTTATTTAAGTATCACTAAATCACTGCTTTGTGCCATTTCACAGAATCACAGAATAGTTGTGGTTGCAGGGCAGCTCTAGAGGTCATCCAGCCCAAGCCTCTGCTCAGAGCAGGACCATCTAAAGCAGTTTGTTTATGGCCATGTCTTATTGGTTTTGAACGTCTCCAAGGCTTGAGACTTCACAACCTTTCTGGGTAACCCATTCCAAGGTTTGGCCACACCTACAGTAAAATTTTTTTCTTATATTTTTATTGTCCAACAAGGATCCCAAGTTGTTTTCTGTAAAGTTGCTTTCCAGCCAGTCAGCCCACAGCCTATCCTGCTGCATGGGATTATTCTTCCCAAGGTGAAGAAGGACATTCGTATTTCCCTTTGCTGAACTCAATGAGATTCCTGCCAGCCCAATTCTAGAGCTTGTCAATGTCCCTCTGAATGACAGCACGACCATCTGGTGTATCATCCATTCTATCCCCTTTGGTAGAGCCTGCAAACCTGCACTCAGCTTCATCATCCAAGTCATTAATGAAGATGTAAACCAGTATTGGCCCCCAGTATTGACCTTGGAGTATTCCACTAGTGTCTGGTTTCCAGGTGGACTTCATGCCTCTTACCAACAGTCTAGACCCAGCTGTTCAGGCGTTTTTCAATCCACTCCACTGTTCATGTACCAACTCTGCACTTCATTAGTTTGTCAATAAACTTTGGAGACAGTGTTGAAAGCCTTACTAAAGTCAAGAAAAATAATATCCACTGCTCTTCCTTTACCCACCAAGCCAGTCTTTTAATCGAAGAAAATTTTAAGGTTTGTCATAGAAACATAGATTTTTTTATGTTGGGAAAAACGTCTAAGATCATCAAGCCCAAAAAATGGTGAGGTATGATTTCCCCCTTGTAAAACTATTCTGACTACTCCCAGTCATCACTTCCCCTTTATACATTTCAGAATTTCATTCAAAAAATTCAAAATTCCACCAGCATCCCCAGTATCATGGTAGGCTGACATGCTGATAGTTTCCTGATCTTCCTTCTTGCCCTTCTCAAATGGAGGTGGGACATTTGCTTTATTCCAGTCTTTAGGAACCCTCCCCAGTTGCCATGACCTTTTGATTGACCAAAGCCAATCAAAAATGGCTTTCAATGACATTGACCAATGGTTTCACTACTTGCTGATAGTTTATACTGATGTTGATGAAGACCATGACCCCTTTCTCTCTTATAAAATGGAGGTGGATTATTACTGATATTGTCCAGTCTTCACTATACATAAATATATTTTAAAGTATCCCATAGTTTCCACTGTGTTAATCTTAAAATATCAACATGGAAAAATCTGTATTATGAAAACTACAGAAGAGTTTGATATAACATGTATTTAACAGCTAGACTGAATCAAAGTGTATAATAATCTCTTGGATTTGGAAAATTTTTTAAATTCTTTCACATCAGAAAATTTAATTCAATTCTAATCAATATTTTTGCAGAAGGTCAGACAGAACAAGACCTCGTTTATGTATTTTCAAGAATATAGGAATTAAATGTGTTTGGGTTTGTTTTCAGAAACTTTTGAGCATTGCTCAGAGATCACTCGAGTGTCACATTTGCCTTGGAAACACCTGACAAAGTTCCACAGACCAGGTTACATCCCCACCTTTTTTGGCATTTGGCCTGGTTATAAGGCAGAGTTTATGAGAGAAGTTGCAGATTATGTAGATCTTCTGTACCTGAGCTCCTGTCAGTGCAGTTGTCTTATCATGCACTCCCACCAGCCAACTCTGCTTCCAGCTGTCTGCTGTTGGCCAGGGACAGCAGACTTAAGACAGAATGTGCATCCATCAGCACAGTCACTATTTTACACAGTTTCTAAATGAAAAGACTAGTTTTCAACCCATTGGAATTGAGAATGATAGAACTATTTTAGACATTATTTTCAATTAGATAATAAAAAGATACCCATGTCACCCTTACATGTCAATTTTAAAACATGTTTTTAAACAATCTGTATACAGATTCACCATAAAAGACAGCTGCATTTGGAGTAGTGCACACTCCCTAGTCATTTTAAAGCTTTATCCTTTTTCAAAGCTTGTTTAAACAATGTTTTTGAGATGCAGATAAAACAATAGCACAGTTGATTGATTACTGATGACTGCATACTGTAGACAACTTTCAGACAGCTACATTTGAGAGCCATGTGGTGTGGCAGGTTACTCCAACTAATGAAACAGAGGAACAGAGATATAGTATAGAACATACATCTCAAATGTGGAGGTAGAAGAAACTGATTTTAGGTCACCAGGGACAGGTAAATGAGTAAAAAAAAGGAGACAAAATTATTGTCAGACATACATTTCTATTTGAATCAGTATCTATGCCATCTAGCCCATGTCTTTTGAAGGAATCATCTCGTCTAAATCTGCTGTAAAGGCTAGATTAGCTTTATATCTGCCATTCCAGACAAATGTTTGTCTCACCTGTTCTTAAATGTTTCCAAGGGGGCAGACTTCTTATACTTCTCATGCAGTGTATTCCAGTCTTTAACTATCCATTTTGTCAGGCAGTATTTCTCCTTGTCTAAATCTGAATTTGGCTTGCTGCAATTTAAGTACGAGCAATACTTCTAGTCTTCTTGAGTGCAGGCATAGAGAACAAATTGATTTCAGCATTTTCCATTTGGATATTTGAAAACTGCTATTGAAGATGGGATTCAGCACACTTACATGAAGCCATCTACATGTGGATTCCCACCTGTGATGTATATGTCAGCTCTCATTATAGTTAATTATAAGGTGTAATTCCTTAGACAATACAGAGTGCTCATGTGGGAATGCCAGATATGACAGGTTCTACTATGCCCTCCTGGAACATCAGCTGGAGGCCAGCTATGACATGTGGAAACTTTTAAAATAGTCCTGGATTCCCAAGTTTGATTGACTGATTTAGGCCCTTAACCAATATGACCAACAGTACAGTAAACAGATGCATTGGTAAAGAGTAGTGTTATTTAAACCTGTAAATAAATAAGAAGTTCAGTATATTGTTCTCTTAACATTTTAAAACCATCTAAACAGCAGATGTCATTTCTGTGAATCACACAGAAAACATAAGGATGAGCAAACCAGGACAGCTAATTCTCTAAGCTTAGCAAAGAAATCTTACTGAGTTATGAGGCAATCTTTCATTGCCTATCATCTCTCCACAACTAGAACATGTTCCATATTGTGAAATTTAGTAAACTAACAGATTAAAAGTAACTTATGAACTTGAATCACAACACTAAAATTGGGAAAACTAATCACAATAGTAATTTTAACACTGTGCAACAGGAAATGCATTGGTGCTGGCAATGTAGAACCCTAAATATTAAAAACAAACAAAGAAAAAGAAATTAGCTTGAAATCTGAAAAATTTTGGAGAGAAATGACTCTTTTATAATGAATTTTAGAAATAATTTAGGAAAAATTTTGGTTTAGTTTGACTCTTAGTTTGAAGTGATATAAAAACTCAGAGAAACTTCAAAGGCTTCAAAATCGTTGGTTTCATAAATTGCCTTATTTATTTGACAGTTTTGAAGATCTGTGTCACAATTTGACTACATACATATCTTTAAAACATGATATTAAAATAAATTTGCATTTAGTGCAATTAGAGTATCTTTCTAAATTCTTAACAATATTTGGTATATGATATATTGGGTTTTAATAATACTATATTATTTTTGAGTTTCTGCAGTGTCACATTGACATAAAAAAAACACAACTTAATTTAAAATAGAGCAGAATAAAAGTTTGCATTTTTATCACGTTATAAAAGAGAGCATTTTAAATTCATGGAAATGATTTATGGCTTTTTCAAAACTCTCCCTTCCCACGGAACCTTCCCATGAATGTCAAATATCATATATGTTGATCTACATAGCTGTCACTGCCAATTTACTTTCTTTATTTCTAAGAGTTTGCCTCCTTTCAAGGTTCCATTGTCTAATAAAATCTGATTTGCTAGTTTAGTAGCATGTGCTCTTGCTAAGGAGCACATACACAAGAGCAGTGAGAACAGGTTGATTAAATTGTTAAGCAGGAATCTTTTGTTACATAAGTAATAAGATATTTATGAGCAAGATACCACTACTTTACACAGACTTTGTTAGACTCTTACAGTAGATAAAGTGTGAAGAACTCTGTTTTGAATAACAACGACGACTTCCCAAGATAATTGCTCCATCCAGCCTGTGCCCAGCATGCCCAGCACAAGATGTTTATTTATCTGAAGCTGCTTCCCATAGAACCTACAGAATCGTGTTCAGGTGCTAATTTTAAACACTGGAATGTAAAGACTAACAAGAAGGATTTGGGTTGTGGCTGTTCAGCTGGTATGAATACAGAACAGCACAGGTCACTGGTAACCAGCTGAACTCTGCTGCTGAAAGGACAGAAATAAAATAAACAGTGCTGATGCCACTGACTTACCTCATTGGAAATAATGGTGTAGTTGGTGTCAAGACATTATTTTAAATATCAAGCAGACTGCAATCTCTGTGAGGCATAAAGGTCAGGAAATGTGGAAAATATATTCCGTGTTCTACCTATTTTAGCATAAAATCTTGTAAAAATAATTCTACAGAAAATCACCTTAAGCAGAACGAAAAAGGAAAGTAGATCTTCATGGTGACATCTTTTCCAAAAGTAAGCTACTTTCTTTCTTCTACTTTTAAGAAGATTATTTACAAAGAATATACTAATTTAGGAAATATTACCGGCGCTGAAAATGTAAAATACATCAGTCTTAAATATTATACATTTCCAAGTAAAATGAAACACAAGTGTTTCCTTTTACCTCTTAGCTTTCGGTTTACTCAATTTGCATTAAAATATTACCACTCAAAATCATGTATACATGTAAGGATTTGATTTTGATGGGATTAAGATTTCAAATTATGGGAATCAATACACTTCTTCTGACTGTCACTGCACATAAACTGAGAGAGTTTTGGATAAGAAACTCTGTAGCAGAAGACATGACTTCAGCTTTTCATACAGGGAGAATAAGAAAAATGGAGCTTGTTTCTTCCTTTCTCACTTTCCAGAGAAAGAAGGAAATGCAGGGACATTTTCACCTTTGAGATGATTATTTCAGCTTCTGGGTGTCCCTCTAACACTGGAGGCAACATTTATTCAGAAATGAATGCTTGTGTGGGAAAGATTACCAGCTCTCAAGTCAACCCATGATAAATGGAAGAGGTTGAATTAGTTACTGTATGCTAGAAATTTCAGAATCACAAGCGAAATAGTTTCTAAGAAGAACAATCCCTCAAAAGTTTATGTCCAATGAAATTTTGATAACGTGATCTCAATATGCAGAAACAATCAAGCTTTCCCCACAGCTTTAATTCCCTTGCAGCCCAAGGCAGCTCAAACACATTCCTGAGGTAGAGCCTTCATTACTGGATTGCAGACCCAAACTGGTTTTCTGCTTTTTACAGCACAATGGATCTTTCACTCTTTTGCACCTAAGGGCCTGAAGGCAATTAGAGATGCACAGGTACTTTCTCAGCCTGATGGTTAAAACTGTTCCTGGGGAAACATAGACTTGGAGCCATGTAAACTGTCACAGAAAACAAATCTGAATGCCTCCCTCCTAATTTATTGAATTTCAAATGGAGAGAATAATTTCACCAGTTTTTTTATGGAAAGGCAGTGCTGGTCTTGGCCTCTGGTCTGAATATAGAGAGGACCTTTGAGGAGTAGTAGGTGAAGGCAACTCCACATTAGCCTTCATACAGAAGCCTGGTAGGAGCAGGAGACCATACATGCCAATATACTTCATGCTTCCTGCTCTAGGCAGGTCATTTTTAATTTGGGTCCGTCTTGGACTGGCAGATGAAAGGCCACGTCTTCCTATGCATTACAAAAAGAACCAAAACTTCGTCCTGCCTACTGCTGTGAACATTAATAATCTAAATCAAAAATGCCATAACACAGTACTCAATTTTTCTGACACTTACTGCGAATTCAGAGTAACAAACACAGTGTTAGGGACTATTTTAAACAAATTCTTTAGTACTATGTGTTTATTTTTCCACTTCTTTTATATGAAAATCTTTCTTTCAGAGACATAATATTAGCAAGATAAAAAAGAAACCAGTTAGATTTAAAATTAAGTTAATTTCTTTGTGTTTGGCTTTCTATAAATGCAGAGAATAACTTACAGCTCACAGGATGCTAAAATAAAATAAACATTGAGACTGAAAATCCACAAATCATAATGTATGAGCTGGAGTACAAGGAGACATGTTTATTCCAAGTAAAGAATTTATTATATGAGACTGATGTCCAATTAAATAAAAAAATAACATAAAGTTTTAAATTGCTCTGCTTAATCCTTACCACCCCCTGCATAGTGTATTGTTGAAATATGTTAGGACAGAATAATCCATTAAATATTTATTAGTAAATTCAATCATGGCAAATTATTTCCCCCTCATTCAATGTATAATAGTACAGCAATCAAGCTTCTTTTGTTTCACAGTAATCACTGCATCAACAATCTGTAATTATATATAAAGCTTCTGAAAAATTAGAGGAGCAAAGAAAGAGACATCTCTTTTGGTAACTAGTTCCCCTTCATTTCTTCTGAACAATTAAAATACCCATATACATTAACAAGATGGAACACTCTGAGACACAGGTCTCCACTAGCAAGGATTGGAAACTGCATTATATTTGCTTGTTTTATTTTGTGGGTGGAAGCAGATTTATTGTTTTTTCCTTATGAATAAACTGCCAACACGCTAAGAGAGTTTTTAATGTTGTTTATTCTTCCTCAAAAGTGAGATTGACTACATGGTTTAGAAAGAACTTCAGATTTCTTTACATTTTTACTTCAATAGAATAAACATTTTCTAAGATTTTGCTGAACTTCAGAAAGCCACAAATTCTTTTGGAAAAACACTCTGCTTAAAAGCAGCACAGAGTTTTAGCTCACAGAGGGCCGAATATCTGAAAGCCAGAGAGAGATAGAAGTTGGTATTCACTATCCCATTACTGAGCTGGATCAGCTTCTCATCTTGAGCCAGCAAAAAGCCAAGAATACTTTGAACACCAGGTGTTTCAGGTACTGCTTAGATGCCAACACATGGCTAAACTTAAAGGGGGCTATAAAATGGATAATATTAATATTCATGCTAACAATAATAACAACAATAGTATCAAAAATATAATTATGGATCAAAAAAGCCCACCAACAACAGTATGATTAGTACTCCATGGACAAGTAGAATTTGTGAAGAAATTTTTACCACGTAATGTACGTTATCCTTTCCTTAATAAAAAAACTCCTTTAATATGGGTATGGTTAAGTAAATAGTAAAATGTGACACATATCCCTTGTAAGGTGATTTACTTGATTCTCTGATACTTGCTTTTCAATTTTGTTCTTGATTTACTTATCCCTTTTGTATCTGGTCAAAATCCATACTTTAAGTTTCTGAAAGCAAGGAGTGTCTTTTTAACATCTGTCATTCAGGGGTCTGGATTGGTATTACTAGGTGTACTAGAAATTCAAAGAAATAATCTTTTTTTCAGGATTTAATCTCTGGAGTTGCTGATCATTTTGATAGAATAGCAATGAAAGACAACCAAACAAGGTCGAGATTTCATTTTGTCACACTTTTTTTCAGAAAACTGAATTTTCTTCACATTCAATCTTTCTTCTTCTAATTTTCCTAGTTAATAGCCTGGTTTTACTACTTGAAATACTGGAGCACATATTTTGCATGACACCCCTGTTCATAAGCTTTAAAACAATAATAAATTATTTCAATCAAACAAGGGAAAGAAGAAAGGAGAACTTACATTGGCACTAATCAAACAAATGAACAGAAGTCACTCCATGTGTGGTGGGCGCAGTCGGAACAGTAGGTTGGACACGAGCACTTTCAGCTTACCTCAGGACCTGGGAATCATCCCAGCTATGTTTCCACTCTATTAGCATTCTGCTTCTAACATAGCTGCATTTCAGGTTACTTCTACTATTACAAATATCTTTAAATCTCTTCACCTCACCTCTCAACTACATAACGGTAGATGATAGCAAATACCCACTTCCACTCACATCTGTGTATTCCCATTCTAATTAACTGTCTTGGGCAACTGTGACTTCAAGCAGGCATTTTTTTCTTATTTTCCCAGTTGATTAAAGGATTCACTATGTATAAAATAACTGGAGAAAATCTTTGAGACTAGATGAATTCAAGCCATAAGATGTCGTGGGCAGCCCTGTGCATGTCCTGGATCTCTAAAAGGTCTCAAGGAGAACTCTGAACTCCCACCTTAAAAATAAGCAATTATTGTTGCAAATCTTGTTTATAACAAACAATGAAGGCCTTGTTTTCAAGCAGTGTCCACTTCAATCTCTCAAATAATTTTCCACCTTTTAAGATTAACTAGAGGATTTATTTTTCTAAAAATTATTTTAAAATATAGATTTAGAACAAAGATAAAGAATAATAGCAAAATAGAATTTTATGGGGAACCAAAAAAGCCTCCCATTAGTGATTAAGTGCCTTTATTCAGTTCAAGGGTGAAGTAAAAGACATTAAAACTCTGGGAGGTCAACACTGCAGTTTTGTTCATACGGACTCATTGAGCCTCAGGCAACACAATGTTGTTATAGACACTTTCAACCCTGCTCAGTTTGTGTTTTGTTTAGTTAATTTAACAGATGTGCATAGCTTGCTATCATGATTTTGTATCTATTGTACTTTTTAATAGTCTGGAAAGAAAATAAATGATGGTGGGTCACTCCATCCTTAGGCAAGTTAGATAAAAATTTGACTATGTGAAAAATTGGTATTTCTTCTACTAGCAAACCCAAAATTACAAGTGTTTCTTCTCGACATTCTTCTTCTGCCCCTTTCAAAACTATGCAAAGTTCAGGAAAAGACTGGCTTTTTTTAACCGCATTTCAGATTTTAAACCATTCTCACATTTTTGCAAGAAAGGAAAATCAAAACTTCTTTTTTTAGTGGGCAGTTCTCCACACAAGCAGGGAATGTTCAACCTTATTAGTGTTCAAATACTGTTAAAGCACAGAGAAGGGTTTCCTGCAGAAATGAATCACTACATGTTTTTCCGTCAGACAAGGCCAAGCCTTGTCAGTATTTGTTAGTTGTCCTCATTGGGATGCTGTATATTTTTAGTTTTGCTCTAGTAAAAACCAGTACATATCTCCAAGGCATATTTTTGTCAGGGTATTCTGATTTTCGGAACCTGAGTATTGCAGTGGTCTTTTATCCTCTGGCTGCAAAATATCTAGCTGTCTGTTTTAAAACCAGCAGGACCACTATCCCGTATCTTAAAACCTTTGACACTTGAAATATATTTGTGAAGCTTCAAAGCATCAAAGCAAATCCAAAGTGAATATAAAAAAACCATCTCATAAAATTTCTTTTTTGACATATACCAGGGACATCAAATATTCAAAAAGCAAGAAAGCAAAATAAATAAACATCATGTTTTAAAATGATGGCTTATGTCATTTAACAGAAACATAGAAGCAATGCAGTATCTCTGTCCATAAAGCCATCAGTGGGCATTAAAGGAAATTGCTTCCTTGGAAATGCGTTTCTATTGATCTAAATGTCAGAGTGCATGTCGATTAATACCTCATTTTATCCTTAAATTTTTCACTAAAACACATGCTGTAAATTAGACATACAAGCATACCCAGGAGAGCCTCTTAACTAAATCAGTGACTGCTAACTAATGACTTCAGCAAATTAAAATTGTATAAAAAGAGAAGAAAAACCCAAATTGCACAGCAGCTCCATAGTTTGTCCTTCCTTCCTGATCTATCCTTTAAACATTTATTTAACTGATGAGGCATTTGAGGCAGAAAGGTGAGTTGCTGTCAAGGCCAAGTCTGGCTGGACATGGCAGCACCCATCCATCCCAACAGAAAGCTGCTGGGCTCTGACCACATGCTGCTTCCAGCAGTTCTGCCTCACTGTGCTTCCCCTGACTCTACTCTGTGTCTACCATTTTCCATCTTCTCATGAGTTCCCATTTCCAGCCTTCATGTGGTTTTTGCTTATCAATTTATAAATTCTTACTCTTGCGTTACTAAGGTCTCTTCTCCTTCCTCTTTCATGTCATTTTTAAGGCTTAGAGATAAATCCTTTGATGACCAATATAAAAACTACTGAAAAGAGGGGCACAGTAAGATAAAGCCTCTCCTGGCCCTCCCAGGGGGCACAGCCGGCTCTGTTATGGTGCAGCCTCCGGTGAGACTTTTGGGAAACAAGTGTGGAAGGAAAGGTTGTGAGAAACCTTGTCTGGGATCTCCTAATCTTGCTTGCATTTGAGTATCATTCGAAGAGAGAGATGCTGGTTTTGTCACTGAACCACATATGACTGCAGATGGATGAAGTTTTCAAGGTGATAACCAGGAAAGAGTGCTATGTGAATGGCAGCTCCTTCTGCAGCTTTTGTGATCACACCAAAAACAATTGGTAACTATTTGTTATCAGCATTGCAAATATAGGATAAATGTCGAGACATTATCTGATTTAACCTTCTCTGTTAAAGCAGGTTCACATGTTCTCAGACTATTACTGGCAGAAGATTATCTAACTTCTTTTTAGAAATCCGCTATTGATGTTCCATGACACTCCTCAATAATCTGTTCCAGTGCTTTAGTCTTTTTATAACTAGACTTCATATTTGACAGAATTTTACCTAAAAATTTCTTAAGTGCACACTGTGTTCATTAATTCTAGCTTTATTGTCCAATGACACAGTAGATACACTGCACATCAATATCCTCTATAAAGAGCTTTTTGTGTACTGGAACTACACCAAAATCATCCCCACTTTTTGTTAAAAGACTTCAAAAATTCCTTTAACGTTTTTCACAAAGTGTGTTTAACAGTCTCAGCATTGTCACTCATATTTTGCGAGCTACTGCTGATTTGGCTTTAATCTTCTTAAAATAACATTTATAAAACCAGACAGAATGCTCAACATGAAGCCTAAGAAGTCCCAGCTAGAAAGGAACCATTAGTTAATTTTTCTACATCTACCTTTTTTGTATTGCAAACAGAATAGCCCAGAACAGAGCTTGACTTCCTTTCTTAAAAGGACAGATATTTATATAATAAGCCAAATCCTTGCCCTTGGTTGATGGGGTGGCTTTTTTTAAAAAAGTGCAAGTTTCAGAAGCTAACTTTCAGATTCTTTGCAAATAATTTTCTGTTCTCACCTTCTCTGAGTTTTGATTTATTTTTTTACTGATTATGGATAGTTTTGCCAATTTATCCAGTTTGTGTTTTCTTCCAAGCTTTCCATGTTTTCTTTCAATTTTCAACAATAACTTTGATGTAATTGTGGAATTAAAGAATAATTTATGTTGGAAAATACTTCTGCTCCTATCTCTTTCTCTGGCAAGAGCATTTTCAAAGTTATATGAGGTTTATTAGGGTCAAGTCAAGTTGTGAGTAAATCCAAGGATGGAGATTCCACAACCTTGCTGAGCAACCTGTTCATTTTTGTCCATGTTTATTGTGAAAAAAAAATCCCTTATATTAAAATAGAATTATCATTTTGCAGCATGAGTCCTTGTTGTGTTTTAACCACAGTCAGCAACCAAGCAGCAAGACAGTCTCTCACTCACACCCCCACCAGCAGGACTGTGGAAAGTATCAGAAGGGTAAAAGTGAGAAAACTTGTGTTTTGAGATAAACACTGTTTAAAAGGGAAAGAAAGAGCTGCATATGCAACCAAAGCAAAACAAGGAATTAATTCCCTGCTTCCCAAGGGAGAGCAGGTGTTCAGCCATCTCCAGGAGAGCAGAGCCCTATCACACGTAACAGTGACTTGTGAAGACAAACTCCATTCTCCAAATATTCCCCCATTTCTCCTTCTTCCCCCCACTTTAGATACGAAGTAGGATGCCACATGGTCTGGAAGATCCCTTTGGTCAGTTTGGGTCAGCTGTTCCAGCTCGGTATCCTCCCACCCTCTCAGGCACCACCAGACCTCTCGCCAGCACGGCCATATGAGATGCACCAAAGGCCTTGGCTCTGTGTGAGTGTTGCTCACCAATAACAAAAACATCTCTATGTTATCAACCCACGTTCAGCACAAATCTAAAACATATCCCCGTACCAGCCACTGTGAAGAAAATTAACTCTATACCAGCCAAAATTAGCACAGTCCTTTGATTGTCCATCTCTTGGAACAATCTGACTGTAACTAGATACAATCTTATTCTATTAGCTAAGTCATTAATGAACACAATCAATAGAACATGGTTCATCCCAGATCCATCTGACATCTCTTGAAATATTCTTCTAGTGTGGTGTTGTATTGGTAATAAACACTTGGTTAGGTTTTTTAATCGGTTGCACAATAATGTAATGTATTTTAGTCTTAAGGATCCAATACAGGACAGTATCAAAGAATTTGCTGATATACCTCATCTGCTTTTTCACTTAACCAGGAAATCAGTTTAAGTTTGACTGTAGCTAAGCTTAAAAATCCATATTGTTCTGATATTCTTGGTAATTTAAAAAGGTAAATTGGCTTGTCATATGCTAGAAAGCTCTGAAACTCCAAGCCCTCTTTTATTTTATTTCTCATTCAGAAGGCCACCTGGACATCCCTCATTCTTTATGGGTTCTCAAGGAAATAGCTCAGTGGTTGTTGAATAGCTTAGGTTTTTTGAGGCCTTCTGGGACTGACAGCGAATAAAATCAAACTAAACTAAACAGTTCTTGCCTCTCATATTTTTTTCTTAGGAATATGCTGTTGCAGGTCCTAATTTCATTTATTTACTGGTTTATAAAAATTAAAAGGTAGAAAGCAATAATTATTGCTGCCTTATCTGCGAAATGCCAAATTTACTTTCCATCCCAGTCACATCATGGAACTCTCATTTCTCTTTTTATATTTTTATGGAAACTTTCATTTTTGCTGCTTCTATTTTTCTTATCTATAACCCATTTTTCGTATTGTTTTTTCATTTTTGTCCTATCTGATGGGTTTGGTTCGGGTTTTTTTTGGTTTCTTTGTTTTCCTTGTATTTGTTTTGATTATGAATCTTTTGTTCTAGTTTTAACAAAATATCTTCTTTCTTTCATATACTTAAAAATTTTGGTAAAATCATTAGCTTTCCCTTTTCTTTTATGCCTCAGAATGACTTAGAATATATAGATTGGTTTTCTGCCGCTAGTACCACATATTAAAGATACAAACTCACCTTTTGCTCCTCAGACCATCTTCCCCAAAGATCCTTTCTACTAATCCCTGTATATACTGAATTCTGTTCTTTCCTTTTTCTGCTTTCATTCTTTCCTATTAGTGGAGTCACAAATACTGTAACTTCACGGTCACTTTCTTGTTCTTAGACATTCTCTGAGGTTTTGATAGTAATTATATTTAATGTTGAGAAGTTAACCTGTTACAAGCAGATAGAGGAATATCATCAGTTTGAGAGCGTGACCTTGTAAATTTGGCAGATCATGAGTTTCCACGGATGGATCAGTTAAAATGTCCCAGCAGCACTGCTAGAAATGTAACTCTTTCTTCTCATCTAGCTGACAAATGGATTGCCAAATTTGTTTCAAAACTGTCACTGATGCTTCTTTTACTGGATTTTGCACTGTATAATCCAAGGAAATGAAGCTGATATTCTGCATGGGACCTTCACACAGAAAATTACACAGTTAGGAGCACATCTCTAAATAGTTCAGAGAGAAGGAAAGACATGTCAGGAAGAATAGAAAATTCCCCCTCCGAATTTAGTTTCTCAGTTTTCTGACTGGAGAAGTGCTTCAGTGCAAGATCTGACATTAATCAAGTTAGTGTACCTATCTCTGAATTGCTTATATAATCACTGCCATACTGTATTGCATCAGCTGCTTGAAGGTATGAAACAGATGCAAATGCACAAAAATATATGCACATTCATTGGTCTTTCTTAGAGCATGTGCTGGGGCTAGATCTAGGAAGGTGCACAACCCTCAATCCTTGCTGACATCGGGTGCAAGTCTAAATAATGATTTAGCTAGTATGAGCCTAATTCTCTATTACTTTTGACCTTATCATTACTAATAATCATTTAAGGGACAATTGGTCATCACAAGTTGAAGTAGTGGCTACTTCTCTCTGAGTTAAATTGTCCTGAGTATGAGTGAATTGTTGGCAGTGCAGGGTCACTTGCACAATGGGTGTATTCTATAGGCATTACTTAGATTTCCCAGTTCATGGTAGCATGACTAAGCAGAGTGTGAAAAATAAAAATCACTTTGGACATCATTGCAAAACTAGGCATGGCAAATGGTACATTTCACTTGGATTTTGCCCTGATGCCAGGCACTTGATAATTCTAAATTCTCATTGTGTATTTTGTATTTCTGACCTAGATGAACAGAGCTCAAGTCTTTTTTCCTGTTAAGAAGGTCTTGGAAAGTGGACCTCAGTAAGTCTGAAGCTAGTGGTTATATTAAGGGTGTCTAATTCTTTAACAAATAACAAAAAACCATGTTTATGAGACCTATAATAGGTCTTAATAATAATAATTCCTACTTTAGACGTGCCACATTCTCTCTCTACATCAGTGACAAAATCCAAGTAACTGTAGCTGTACTCTAAAACCAAGATTACAGTTGAAGTCTACATTTTCACAGCAAGCAGCTTCTCACCTTTGAAAACTACAGACACCTTCATGAAGCTGCATTTACATACTCTTATCTACGCAAATCTGTTGTTAGGTTTATGCCTTAAAACAAAGATAATCCATCCTCCCTAATTATCAGGCTGAGAAACATCAAATGCAGAGGTCATATGCCCCACCCAAGAGAGATTTTTCTGATTTAAAACAACCGGTAGAAATTCAGCTTGATGACTGATAATATATTTTCAAGATAACACTTTATCAAAGCATGACAGCAGCTGTGAAATCTCAGAGTTTCTCCTCTCTCCTCTATGACACCTTGATAAGGCAATTACAGCATAATTACCTTAACAAGTGGCATTACAGGAAATTATTGTCATTCTCCTGTTAAAATAACACATAATCATCACCAAGTGTATTCTAGCATCCCCAATCAGCATCTGATTAGCTGGAGCTAACTCAGAAAAGAGAGTGTAATAGGTGGGCAGTAATTGACAAGTTAAAAGAATAAAATATACCTGTGTGTATATCTCTCTCTCTATATATATACGTATGTATGTATATATATATTCACAGACATGTGCTAGATGTGATATATTCAGATATCTTTAGACTTACATTGAGCGTTTAAGCTGGCTGTTTATCTGATCACTCCAAGTGAGCCTGATCACTTCCAAAAGAGGCTTCAAAGTTTTTATTATTATTTTGCATGTAGGTAGAAAAGCCTAAATGAGACCATGTAAAAATATTCAGGTAAACAGTCAGCTTAATTTAGAAATGCATGACTTATTCATATTTAAATGGCCATACATGTTAACCTGCTTAAATTTCTCTGTATTTCCTACAGCTTTTTAGTTTATCATGTCAATCCCTTCAAGGTTGATAGCACCTTGCAATTTTTATCATTATGGTCTATGACACCACTTCCAGTTTCATGTTAGCTTTATAAAACTGAATGATAGAAACGACTTTTTTTTTTCACATCGGTTGTTTTCTTGGGTACAACCCTACTGGGCTGCACTCTGAAGGATCATTGAAAGTTGAGTTTTTACCCGTCATGTCCTAAGCTCCATTTACAAAGGTGATGCAAAATAACATTAACCATTACAGTAGGTGTGTGTTCTAATTCTACTAATCATAAAATTCCATTACTCTTCAACGTGCAGAAAACATTTTCTTCTATGTTACATACCTCCTTGTTTTAGTCAGAATACCTTCACCCATACCCCAAAAAGCAAACCTCACACCATGATGATCAATGTAATGTAACAAATGCTTTTTGTAATGCTTTAGCCAGCTAAAGGTCTCAGTCTCTGAACATGTGTAATCCAGAATTAATTTCCATACCTTATCTATAATCAAATAGAGCAAAATAGGAAGACATAGCACATACACCAGCATGATTTTATTTAAATTGCTGCATGGCTTTTATGTTTCAGTGTGCATCTGTTATATGCACTAACACACATGGTCAAATGAGGTAGAATCTGCCTTTGTAGGTACCCAAAGGCTTTGTTAAGAACCCCGTCAGTCCAAGACTGTGCACCCCACTGCTTGGCTTAGTGAATTCATGACATTAGAATGGCTCCATCTGCAGTAGTCACTGAAAAATCAAGCCAGGAGGGTTGGATTTTGCACAAAAGATCTGCCAGAGTAAGAGATAGTGTATTTTTTTTCACTCACTTTCATAGTGGTAGAGCCTTCACTGAGGTTAAAGTAATAGTAATCATAGCTAAAACACCAGATGACTGAGAATAGTGTGGCCAGCAGAACCAGAGCAGTGATTGTTCACTTATATTCAGCACTGGTGAGGCCTCACTTCAAATCCTGTGTTCAGTTTTGGGTCCCTCATTACAACAAGGACATTGAGGTGCTGGAGCGTGTCCAGAAAAGGACAATGGAGCTGGTGAAGGGTCTGGAACATAAAGAGTGGCTAAGGGCACTGGGGTTGTTTATTCTGGACAACAGGAGGCTCAGGGGAGCCCTTTTCACTCTCTACAACTACCTGAAAGGAGGTTGTGAGAGATGAGTGCCTCTTCTCCCAGGCAACTGGAATAAGAATAGAACAACAGGAGATAACCTCAGCTTTGGCCAAAAGAGGTTCAGGTTGGATATTAGGATAAATTTCTTCACTGAAAGAGTGATTAAGCACTGGAACAGGCTTTCCAGGGAAATGCTAGAGTCACCTTCCCTGGAAGTGTTCAAAAAACAAACAGATGTGGCACTTCATAATGTGGTTTAGTCAGCATGGTGGTATTTGGTCAAAGGTTGGAGTTGATGACCTTGGATATCTTTTCCAACCTTTATGATCTTATAACTCTAAAACTGTGCGCTTGAGACTTGTCCTTTTTGACTTTAGGTATCTAAGTACTCAATGGGATGAAACTCTGCAAATCTACCAGCATCTCTGGGTTATCATTATGTGTTACAGGCTCCACTTGGATAAACTGAGTGTTTTCCTATCTGATAGATTGATTTTTCTATTACTGTGCTTGTAAGTACAAATCTTTTTCTTCATCACTTATTGTTTTGCACAAGTCTAAATATTATGAGAGGGAACTGTATTTCACCATGAGGTCTCAACAAGGACAGGCCCTGCAGTGTTTTAAGAGTTAGAGTTTAGGATTTGTCTCACATTTACCTGTCAGTGAAATGACATCTAATTCAAGTCACTCATTAAGATTTGATGAGAGGTCAGAGGAGGCAGATAGGCATCTCTCTGAGACATCTGCCTTGGGATAAGATGAACCATTAAATGGCTAAACTTCAGCAAGGAGAGGTGCATCTTATCATAAGTCACTTTTTTTCCCCCTATGACTGGCTTAGACCATAGGGAAAAAATTCCTTTCTGAAGACAGAAAGTGAAATCCAGGAGATGGTGGTTGTCTTACATCTCAGGAAATGAGAGGTTTATTCCTGGTGCCACAGAGCTGGAAGAAGGGAATGTGAGAAATGGCTTCTACTTCCCATGAT
Source organism: Pachycephala philippinensis (assembly GCA_013397055.1). Taxonomy (NCBI): domain Eukaryota; kingdom Metazoa; phylum Chordata; class Aves; order Passeriformes; genus Pachycephala; species Pachycephala philippinensis. The sequence goes on along the minus strand of VWZT01005940.1, from coordinate 1,822,446 downwards.
ACTGCCTGCACATTTCTGTGAGTAGGGACCAAAGTGTTTGCAAATGCACCAAGAAAAACTATACTTGAAGAAAAAAGGTGAATGCTGTTTCTTGGGTTTTTTTAGTGAATCTGAAATATGATTCACTGTCAAAAGTATTCCTCTATAAAAGAGATTCTAATTTTAAGTTTGAAAATACATGTTTAAAAACTCAATAGCAGGTAGAATTATTTTAAGTGCTCTTCAGCAATAGAATCTAAAAATCATTCTCCTTACAACAGTGTTTTAACTATCAGTTTGGGAAAGGAGAGTGCTCCCCAAGCCAGTGAATAGAGTTTTCTTGCAAATGTGAATATAGGGGCTAGCAATGCTTCTGAAGTTGCTCTTGTAAGAGATTTTTTTTTTTTTTTAAATGGGGATTGCTTGTTACTTTGCTCTTGTCAAAATAAACATCAAAATTTAAAAGGACAAACTGTCCTGTTTAGAATAAAGAATATAACTGTCCATGCATATGTGGTAAACTGTGTGAACAAAAGTGCAGCTGGTGAGAGAAATGATGCAAAATTGATGGTGTCTTTGGAAGCTCCAAGTGAAAAATTTATTAAATATGATCCAAGGCCATAGCTTTCTATGTAGAAAGAAAATGAAACCAATACAGAAAAGAACTTTGTTTGCTGTAAAGCACCGTGTATTTAAAATGAATGCGCTTTCAAATAAAAGCTGTTACAACTAATTGCTGGTTAGAAGCCTATCCTATCTCCATTTTGAGTAACTTTCTCTTATATTTCTTAGTCAAATTAAAAAAAAATAATTTTCACAGAGAATGAATGTTTCGATTTTTTCCAAAATCGTCAACACATCCCTTTTCTCCGGGAAAAAGCTGATTAAAGATTCCTAGACTGAAGACTATAACTTCATCTATTCTATGAAATCCTCAGTGAATGAGAAATTTTACAAAAGCTAACTTCCTTTTATGCCTACTTAGCAACCTTCCCCAACTTTACAAAAACCCATCTGTGTAAGCTCCTTCTGATTTGAAATATCTGACTTGAGTAAGGTCAGTATTTTGTGTCCATTGCTGGAAAATAGGATAATCTTTTGTTTTAGCATGCACAAAATTGAGAAATAAATTGCAGGGTAAAGGTGTACAGGTAAGTGTGAGAAAGAAAAGTGAGGCTGTAGTTGAGGAGAGTTATCTGTATGTATATGAAATAGGAATGGGAACAATCCCACACAGTTAAGTAGATCTGGAGGCTCATGTAAAAATAAGGTTTAGTGTTTAGTCCTGGATCTTCTTTCACTGAAGGATCAATCAAATGAAAAAAGTAAAGGCATGATGTTGGAAAAAAAATACCTGTTTAACCTTATGTAAAAGAGATTTGAATATAAGGAACCTACACTTTTTTCAAAACTCATTTGCTGACCCCTTTTAAAACCAAAATTGCTGTGAATGAGTCATGGACATTTGAGTCAATTAAATCTATTTGCTTTGGTGAGCAATCCACCATATACACCTACTGAAAAGCTATTTTCATTTATGGGCAGCATCAGCAATATAATTATAACTCCAAACACATATCCAGATTTCTTTACCCATGTGATTCCATGATCCATGTTTCAGACATAAATAACTCTATTATTGTTGGTATTATTTTCAAATAATAAAATTAATAAAATGCATTTCAAAAAGAACAAGCAGAAGTCATGCAGAAGGAAGTTTGTAATATATTTTTACGATGAACCCCTCTAATTGAAAAATCTTATTGTCATCTATAGGGCTGTAGACAGTTTAAATAAGATTAATTAAATTTTCAAGAACTTTTGCAATCAGAAACTTCAAGCTGCTTTGTATTACAAATTTATTACTATGTAAGTTCATTTTACTTTTATTATTTAGGAATACTTTTTCTCGGGTTAAACAGTCACATACATGTTTTGAATAAAAGTTCTGCATTTGGATCAAGGCAATCAAAATGATGAGTGAATATAAGGATCTGGTTGAAATCAGTATTGATATGAAGATGAACTAGTTTTTGTTACAGAGCTAAATTTTTACCTTGTAGAGTGTGACATCATGACAGAAAATAAGATAAAGACTACTAAAAGTTAATATATCTTTAACCAAGAATTAGTCTTTGCATAGTAAATAAATGCCAATACTTAAAAATCCAGAAACCTTTCTGCATAATAAACTGTGGTTTAATGTCAAGGAGAATTGTCACTAAATGGAGTAGCATCAGTTATAATTTATACTGTAGCATAGAAAATGCAGTAATGCATACCCTAATTAAAAGAATGTTTTTAAAAGTCTGTCTATAGAATCACCTATTTTTCTTGTTGCTAATACGAGGAAAAACATTGATTCCCCGTGAAATGTTTTAATGAGTAGCAAAATTTCTTTAATGTATGATTTAACAGCTTTGGATGTATACTTTTAATGTTGTCTCCAAAACAGCTGAAACAAAAAGCCTTTTGAAAAGACTTATGAATCACAAAATACTATAATAGCACATTGTGATCTGTGATGAGCTAATATTCTCCATATAGTCATGTACACCTCTGATAAAAACATAGGAAATGATAAACATATCGTGTGGGTGAGTTGGCAGCAATAGGTCATAATGAAGATTATATCAGAACATGTTGGATTATATCAGAACTGGTGTTCATTTAATTTGCTGATGTCTGTTGTATTCCTGGAGATCAGTGATGTCACTGGGGGAGACCAGGGGCAAGTGACATTCTTCAGGGGTCAATATTGGGACCAGCACTGTTTAAGATCTCTGTCAGTGACACAGGCAGTGGGATCGAGGGCACCCGCAGAAAGTTTGCCAATGACACCAAGCGTTTTGGAGCAGCTTTTCCACACACTGGAGAGAGAGGATGCCATCCAGAGGGGCCTGAGCAGGCTGGAGAGGTAGGCACATGTGAATCTTATGAAGTTCAATATGGCCAAGTACCAGGTCCTGCTCCTGGGTCAGGGCAACCCAAGCACAAATACAGGCTGGGCAGAGAAGAGACTCAGAGCAGCCCTGGAAAGGATTTCAGGGTCTTGGTCAACAAGAAGCTCAACGTGCAATGATCCAGCAGTGTGCAGTCACAGCCCAGAAAACCAGCTGAGTCCTGGGTTGCATCAAAAGCAACATGGGCAGAAGGCTGAGTGAGATGGTTCTGCCTCTGGGTTCTGTTCTCATGAGACCCCACCTGGAAAGCTGCATCCAGCTCTGGGACCCCAGATGTAAGGTGGCGATGGACCTGTTGAAGTGAGTCCAGAGGAGGCCATGAAGATGATCAGAGGATGGGAGCAACTCTCCTAGGAGAGAACAGGCTGGAAGAGTTGGAGCTTTTCAGCCTGGAGAAGGGAAGCCTCTGGGGAGGCCTTATAGTGCCTGCCAGAACTTAAAGGGAGACTACAGGAAAGCTGGAGAGGGCATGAAGTGATAAGTAAAGGTGTCATGGCTTTAAACTGAAAAAGGACAGATATTAGAAAAGGTTTAGATATTAGAAAGAAATTATTTACTGTGAGGGTGGTGAGGCACTGAAACATTGCCCAGAGAAGTGGAGGGTGACCCATCCTTGGAGGTGTTCAAGGTCAGGCTGCATGGAGCTTTGAGCGGCCTGGTCGAGTGGAGGGTGTCCCTGCCCATGACAGGGGGTTGGGACTTGAATGTCTCTTCTATCCCAAACCACTCTATGATTCTATGATTTTAAAGGCAATTACACATTATTGAAAAAAACAGCTGTCAAAATGCTATAGAAAAAGCTCTCTGTTACAGTATGTCAAGTATTAACAACATCATGCTACAGTTTGGATTCTGTTTCATGTCACTATAGAGTAAAAGTAATCCAGGTTTTACTTGTGTAACGGAGAGGTTTTTAGAATATAAATATATAAACATATATGGAATATATTTTCTTCCTAACCAAATTTTCTATTGTATTACATAGATGCCTATTAGCTACCATGTTAAAAATTAAATTAGTCATAATTTTGTATTAGTAACTAGGCCATTTCTATAACTCATAATCCATAAGGCTATTCTTAAACATGTATAAGTCTACATACTTTGTCATGTTCTGTTTCAAATATCATATTTTACAGTCTATAATGTTTTTCCTTAGCTTTTTATGTCCTTCTGCAAATAATACATGCAGTACAAACATTCAGCAAACAACATCAGGCTTGCCTATTTTGTTTGCACAGCAAAGGAAGATGAAATATCCCAAGTTTTTATTCAGCATAATGTTTATTTCCACCGGCACAAAGGGGTTTTTACATTCATTTCTCTGACACTTTTAAAGAAAACCTTGCAGCCTGCATTAGTAATATAATACTATATGCAATTTCAAAAGAACACATAAAAGGGCCTTTGTGAAAGGGTCTTGTTGTTCTAGTGCAATTCTGTAATGGTGGAACAAAAATACTTTGTGTGCTTCAACACAATGCTATGGACTCCCAAACATGCTCTTTCAAATAAAGGCAAAATACCTGCTGCTGGAGGAGGTTAAATCACTGTGTGAGCCTCAAATACTCCAAAACATCTTAATCACTAAAAAATTAATTGGCTAAATAAGGAAATAATTTAAAATGGAAGCCTCCCTCCTGTTCTCCTTTCCAATCTCCCTCTTCCCAAAAACAATGGAAAAAATTAACTAAGGAAAAATTTTAGCTGAAAATGAATAGGATATTTTGTACTGCTAAGTGTTGTTTATGGCAAGATAAACTGAAAAGACAGAAAGAATAACGAAAGAAGGCATCTGCTGAAAAAAAATCTGACAAGCAAGATAAAGGTAAGCTCACTACACAAGTTGCTGAATTCTTCATCAGTATATTTTATTATCCTGCATTTGCTTTCTGGATATATATATATTATCCATACCATTCAGTAACATAAGTAGTATTTCTTTTCTCACAAATTGTTAAAGAGCCTCAAACACTTTAAACATGGCATAAAGGTGAATTATAAATCAGATTAATTGCTCTCATTTAGTCAGTTCTTTCTTGTTATTTTGAATTATATTTAACATTTTCAGAATACATATATATCAAACCATGGGTTCCTCCTGATAGTGGTTTCCATCCACCACCCAGTAAATGTTAATATATATTAATTATATATATACATTTTGGTGCACAGTTCTGTTTGCAATATACTTCACAAAACTACTCATATATTAAGAAAAAGAATCCAGAGGAAGGAATAAAAAAACCCCACCACACTGACAGACTGTATCTACATCATCCCTACACAGGTGGCCTTATTTTGAGGACTCTTCTTTTTACCAGAATTCTGGCTGAGCAAAGATGTTGATTTCAAAACCTAAATCTGTGTAAATAACAGCAGAAGTTCACAGTTCCTGGGATCTTTCATTCAACCTGCATTGCAACTCTGTTCTTTAATGCATTTCACTTTCAGCTTAATATGAACATTTACTGAATGCCCCCTTTCAGGCCTTTGCAGTATCAGATGAATCTGAGGATAGTCTACAGCCTTTCCTTAGATTTATGCTGAATCTCTAGGTGTATTGTATTTAAAAATAACCACATTAATTTTTTTTTTCATTTTATTCTACATCAATGTATCTCTTAAAGAAAATCACACTTATGCTTAATTATATAAAGAAAAAGGCAGTCTTCCTGTTGAACATCTTATCCATAAATATCCTTTTAAAGTAATAGCAGTTTGGTCTATGATTGAAGGCTCATAACCCTTCTTTTTCACTCATGACCAAATTGCCTTTTATGTGCTTTATCCAGTACTATTGCATGGCAATGGAAAAGCTGTTTAACAATATTGTTGCAAGATCAGAGCTCAGACCTCTAGAATAAATTTTCTTCTTATATATGGAGGAAATGAAAGAGTAAAAGAACAGGCAGTTTTAAAGACCAAATTACATTTCAGCAAGCTTTTATTTCAAACCAAACCAACAAATGAAATTTCATGTCTCGGTTCACCAGTGTTTAAAATGGTTTGCTAATATGGATTCCCACCTTTACAGGCAGATTTTGTAAAGCTGGATTTTGACCTTCAAAAACAACTTAACTAAATATATGTGCTTTCCAAAATACTGAAATCTTATATAGAGGAGATTCTGTTCAGTAAAAAAGCTGGCACAGCAGTACAGTGAAGACCCTAAGTGGGTAAGATTTATTCAAGCAGGACCCAAGAGCTTCAACCAGAAATAGGATAGATATCACCTCTCCCTGTCATGTAGTAAAAAAGTCAGATTTCTATTATTTTTGGGATATGCTGATTTCTCCCCTTACATGGAAGCCTAGAGAAACCAGTTTCACTGCCTGTTTTTAAGCAAAGAGAGTCCTGCCCTAATGTCAGAGTTTATGCCATTTATTTTTAACTTCAGAAGGAAGTATGAGCACTCACTAAAAGGCAACGTCTTTAGTCAGAGCACACTGTTAACTGAAATTATAAACAGGTGATGATAATAAACAATTATCTTCAGTAAAGCATTGTCTGGGGTATTCATATTACAGATCCCAATTCCCCTTGATTGCAAGCTGCTAGGAAATTACATGGATTTTTTTTCATTCTTTTTAGCAACACAATTCTGTCTTTGATGGGATAGTGAAGGATCCTCAAATCTTAAGTAAACAAGACCAGATTTTTACAAGTACCGTGAAAGACAGACTTTCATGAATGCTTAAATATATGATTAATTGCAAGCCCTTTCCCTTCTTAATTGAATGTGAAGACTTCTGAAAAATTGGCTATTTTGTTATAAGAATTCCATACTTATTAGTTTATAAAATAGAAGTTGCTGCCTTGGTTTTTTTGGTTTTTTGTTGAGTTTGATCTGAGTTTATAAACAGTTTCTGTTGATAATTTCACTCAGTATAACTTCACTTTATGTAGCTTTGTATTTGGCATGTTCTGAAGGCATGCCAATAGAAGAAGGAACCTAGGTTTGTAAGAGAATAAATGCTTCTAAATCTTTCAGGCATAGAAAGATAATTGACTTCTAGTTAAAACCAGATAAATGTAGAAAATTATTACATTTTATATCGAAACAATGCTGAAGGAATAACCAATGCAAATGTAACAGATGTTACCAAGATAGTGATAGAGAAGAAGAACCAAAGAAAATAAATTGATAATTTGAAAAACCCGTTACCTTCTTCTTTCTCTTGGATCTGCAGGTGAAATTAGTGGCATGAGCTGTCATGGTAACAGTGTTTTCCTTGACCAAGAGGAATATGTGTAGAGATTATTATCCTCATCTCCCTTTCAGACTCACTAAGGAACTGTGATGGCCCAATTAAGATCTTGATCACACTTTAAGGAGAATGGAATTTAGTACATAGACTTAGTCCTATGATCTTGAGGAAACACCCAATTCGGAAACCCTTAATAATCAATTTAAGAATGGCCAGTTTCCATCAGAAACTCTATATTCAGTTTTTCTGTCTATTAAATAAGTATCCTTGTGTATTGCTTTATAAATTCCTTGGAGAAATTATCCTTTACTGTATGACTACAAAGCACTTGGTATAATGAATTTACACTATCAGTCAGGGCATCAAATATTATAACTGTGCACACTCTTTTGCAAACTATAAAACATACAGGAAATTACTCTTCTAAGCAATCTTAACAGCCATAAATTTTGTTCAGCTCAAATGCAGCTCAAATTGACCATATGCACCATATGCAAACTGATGAAATTGCACCCATATGCAAAGTGATGAAATTGCACCCATATGCAAAGTGGAATCCTGCTGAATAGTTTGGAATTAGTTGAAAAGACAAACTTGAGAAATGACAACTATTGTTATCATAGATAAAACAGCTTTTATTCCTGAGTGTGAAATCGTGTGGAAGGGGACATTCCTTTGGTCAGCTGGGGTCAGCTGTCCTGGCAGTTTCCCTTCCCAATTTCTGGTGCACCCCCAGCCGACTCACAGGACGGCAGCACAAACAGCAGGATAGACCTTGAGGCTGTTTAAGCACTGCTCAGCAATAACTAAAAATCTGTGAGTTATCAAACAGTTTCATTCACAAGTCCAAAGCATAGAAACATAGAGGTTCTATGAGAAAAATTAACTCTCAGACAGATTCAGTACAGGTATTTAACTTTATTCAAAACCCAACAACATGAGTTCCTTTCTTGAAGGCAACTATGCAGCTGTGGTTTCATTAAAAAATAATTTATGCCTAATTTAATGAATTTTTTCAAGTTTCCATTTATACTTTTTTCTTGAAATGACTTTAGAATGACAACGGGATGATTCTACCTTAATTTGAAATTTGTTTGCCCAGTGACTGATTTTGGCAACAAAATAGACACTTGGACTATTTGTAGACAGTTCGTACATATGCTGTCTGAGAACCTGAACAACTTTGCTTATATAAAGATTTTATTTTCAAGCCTTCTTACAGCATCTTCAGCTTCCATTAAGATATATTGTAAAAAAATGAGATACAGAAGGAATTGCATGAAAAGTCAATGGCCTGTAGACAAAGCATAACCCATTAATTCACAATTCAGGGAGAAGAAAAATCTTCTTGGCATTGCAGGAACTGAAGACCTTTGTATGCTTGCATCTTTTTCTCAAAATTACTTGAAGTTCTATCTTAAGGTAATTTTTATTTACTCGTTCTTTTTGAACAGACACCACAGAAGGACAGATAATGAAACATTGTTTAGAACACAGAGAGTTATCATCCAAATCTTCAGAAAGCATATGAAGATGAGATGGTACCAGACATATATCCAGCATGGGAATGTTGACTTTATTGGCAAAAGTACTGTAGAGAGTTGCATAAAATTTTCTTGCCCACCAGTGATGCAACATGTTTGATTCAGTATCTGCAGTGCAGCTTGTACATATGAACTACTTCCAGTGGATTCCTTTCACACTTACTGCTATTTATTTAGTGACATTCAACATACCAAGCACCACTCCCTTTAGGTGCTGACATGTGGGTGTCTGCATGTGTGCTGGGTAAGAAATTCAGTGAACAGGACCCAGAGTGCTGGTCACTAACCCAGGTACAATCGTCTGCCTCAGTCAGAAAGGCTCATTAACTCCACAGATCCCATTGATTGAATTGGCTGGGTGTCCAGTGATGGTAATGAGAGCTTGAACCTTTTGTTCACTTATACAGAGACCTAAATTCTTGTGCATTAAATGCCAAGAGTCCAACACATGAAATCTGGGACACAACTCATCCTAAAGAAAACATCAAAACAGGTCTAGCAAAACAGTGCTCTGAAGTGACAGATTTTCTATTTTGTCTGTAAAGTGAGTCTAGGTGATGGTTGGCTCAGACAACCATAGCTATTAGACAAATTCTTCCCTGGCTGATTAGCCTGGACTTTAAATCGAGATTTTTAATCCAATTCTCATTTTTTCAACTTTTCATACCCATCTTACTGTATTTTTGAGCAGAGGATGCTCAAAACTTCTGATTCATAAAGTGTTGAGGTTGAAATTGTCCAGATAAATTCTGGTTTTGGTCTCCAGGGTAACAGCAGTTTCCCAAAATGGCTATGTGACATTCTTAACAAGTATATCAAACCACTGGTCATGTTTCATATTATGTATAATACGCCTCTAAGCAGAACACACAAGAAAAGCAATCTGAAATAATTTTAGCCTCCTGTAAGGCAATTTGTAGTTTTATAATACAAAATTTTCTTCTTAACTTTGTACTCTCTTATATTTAGCCTGAAGTATCTAGTTAGAAGAAGATACACGATATGTTAAATTTTAATAGTTGAGAAAATTTTCACTGTATGTAAAGTTGCAAAAAACACTTCCCTCATAATTCTATCCCCGTATTATTTTTTCGGCATTCCTAATGGTTTGCATAATATTTTGACTAATATACTGTGATTTTCACTCTTCTATGCTGTTGTCCACTAAAATACTCTAGGTATCTGTAATAATCTTCTAAAATGTACTTTACATCTTTATGTTCTGCAAAAGATTATTTCTTCTGCAGGAATCCTCTGATAAGATCCTTAGTTTAGGTTAAGAGAAAAAAACAAAGTATTCCTGATATCAAGCCCCTTAAGACTCGAAACAAACTGTGCAAAATTTTTTAGTTGTTAGTCAGCAGCCACACTGTAATGATTAAGCAATGGCATTGTGAACATTGTATGCTTGGCTAATCTTTTGTTTTACGTAAAAGGGAAGACAATCCCAATTTGAATGGACTGCCTGGACAATATCCACCAGGAGTGAAATCAGCAGAACTGAGCGCTAACAGGGGGGAAGGTAATTCCGGCAGTGGGACATCATGACCACCAACTCATTGACCACCTACCGAAAATGGGCCCCAGACTCAAAGAGAAGGAAAAAATGTGCATGTGGACTAATCAGCACAAGACTTGAGAGACATAACTAACAAATAAGGTACTAATTAATAAAAAAATACATGATTTGTGACCAATGAATGCTGATGCCTTTTTTTTTTAATAGTGTAAAATTTTGATAATCAGGGAGCCAGCCTTTCATGGGTTATCTCTCAGCTTCCTACTGTGCACAAACTAGAATAAAAGTCAAAATAATTCACCTCAGCGTGTGAGCTGGCACTGCCCACAGGGTCACATGCCCTCATTTAGTGGTCACTACAGCAAGGTACTGCCCATAATACAGACACAAGATTGATCTTTGCAGGCCACACAGTGGTGGAAATCACAGTAAATATATGTGATTCCATCCAGTCTAGATGGAAGATAGTCTATTGGAAAATGAAGCAGTCAAGCCATAGCTCTACAAGAAACTAGTGGCTTTAGAGAACAGCATTTCTGTTTCAGGAGGCCACCATTTAGTTCAATCTATTCTGAAAGGAAATATATTTGTGTGATTCTGTGAAACTGTGTAATGGTAAATGTGGATGGGTACACACACATATTCACACCGATGGACACACTGACTACGTCCAACAAGGGAAATGTAGACCAGCCTTCGTACAGCCATAATGAACAATGATGTAGCACAAAAAAGTCATAGATCAGCTGTAGTTTAACGTCAATATCAGTAGGGCTATTGTGTTTTCAATTGATTCTAAAACATGAATTTAACCACCTTGTTCACTTTTCTACTGCTGAGAGCTGTTACTATTGTTCTATTAGTCTGATTATAACATAGGACATTTATAATAAGTTGTTTTGATCTTTTTTTTACTCAATTGTACTATAGGAGAATTTCAAGGTTAATATGAAAAGTCAAATGTGACTACATCTATAAAGTGTGTAAAGCTTATCCAGTCATAGCTAGAGAAAAACAGTCACTCCCTTCGGTTTCTTGTTGATCTCAAAGTTGGTTATAGGAGTTGCACTTCTATACCTGAGGTTATACAAGAAAAAAAACCCTTTCCAGTCTAGGATGTCAAATTCACTGCTTACAAAAGGACAGGTAATAGATCATTACTGAGGGTTAGGACTCACATCAGATGGATGTTCCATTGTCTCAGCTTGTGGATGGCCCATTGTCATGATGTATGGATAAGACTGGAAATAAGTTCCACAAATAGAGGACAGGTTTGGTATCACATTTCTAGTCAAGCAAGTTAAACAAGCAAGACACAGGAAAGGATATTCTGATAGTTTAACAAAACTGCTTAAAGAGTTTAAGCCAACTCACCTATTTATTAGGAAAAAGATTTACATATTTTCCCAAAATAAATTTTTGCAGAAAAAATGGTAGCTAAAATTCATGGATTCCATTCTTCCCAGGTTCAAATCTGCTGATAGCAGTGGAATTATGCTACTTTTAACTCTTTACATTAATATAACCTAAATAGAAAACTACTATTTTTATTAAGATATGCTGAAATAAATTATAGAATTAAAATCCTTTACAAAATTACTTTATACTCCTTTAAATAGAGAGAACACATCATGTTTATTTAATCTCTGACTCTGAGAAAGAAAAAGTTTGCTTGAGAAAGTCAATGCTTATTGTACTATCATGTTATTTTAAGTTATTGAAACACTGCCACATATTTTTAATACAGATCATTAATTTTCAAAGTCTTCAGGTTAGAGGGAGCAAATTTCTATAATCGTGCATGTAACTTTATTAGAATTTTTTACTTTTGCTGATTTCAGCATGCTTAAAACCACACAACACAGCCCTAAGCAAAATATAAACGATCTAGCAGAAAAAGGACAAATAATTGTTCTTTTTTCCAACTATGAACTTTCTGTTTCTGTAGCTGGAGCTCAAATGATTAATGGTAACACGTTTTTTGTCTTGTAACTTTAATATAAAGTCAGAGTCAAAAATATATGTGTGACATGGGACCATTCTAAGGAATTTCACAGATTTAAATATGAAGCTATTAATGCACAGAACACTAAAGTTACTTTTTCACAGGTAAAGATGTAATACTTATGAGGATTTTCTCATAAAGTATAAATACTACAGCTCAAAGTACATTGATTACCTTAGCCGTTCTATCACAATCTCTTTAAACACATCTACCACTTATATAACTGCTCTAATTAGCTTGGAGAGCCTGGCACAGACTCCTGATTTGATGTGTTTTTAAGTATGATACTGTGGTTTGTGGGGAAAAAAATAAATAAAAAAAAACCTTTAAAACTGAAAAACCCAAGCTGGCTGCATTCTTCTCAGTATGAATATGGTGAGGGATCAGGGCTGAGACACAGAAGTTGCTTTAATCCCTGCAATGTGGGGGCCAGTCACACTGACCTTTCTGCGTTTGTGTGGGCAGGAAGACCCAGGGATTGACTGGGGATCTCCCTGAGGGTGCATTTGGAGGGGAACTGGGTGCCCCACAGTGACAGAGACCCCCAGGGAGCCTGACAGGGCTCACAGGCTCATCCTGGCAGCTGCTGCTGATGTGAAAACCTCCACTGACTATGAGTGCACTGGCCTTGGGGGCCAAAAGAGCAAGGGAAGGATGACCATAACAACCAGGAAAAGGATAGAACACAAAAAAAGTATGTTTTACAGTGCAAACTTCATTATTATTCTTTCTTTTTCTGTTACAACGAGATTGAGATACTCTTAAGATATGTTATAATATAAAGATTACTTATTCTTAAGATGTAAGTTATAATAAATAAATTCTACAATTTACATATAGGTGTGCTTCCACTTTGACCATAAACAAAATTTTGAGCCTAACACATTTTCACGTGAGATATCCTTCTTTAATTTTACTGCACATTGAAAACTTGTAAGTCATTACTATAATCCCCAGAATGCAGTACCCATCGACTATTTTTTCACCACTTACCTTGGTTTCTATATCATATCATAAAAGCAAGTATTTCTCATAGGATGCTTTGCCTGCATTCACCATGGAAACATTTTCAGAGGTAACATTGCTGCAGGAATGCTGATGGTCATTTAAAGAAATATATGATATAAATACACAAAAATAACTGTAAGTATGATATTCCACTTCAAGTTGGTGCAAATCTTAATTAATTTTATCATAATATGCATTTCTGCCCTTTAACATACTTAATAAGACAAAGTAAAAGGCAAAATAGTTATCATTTTTTCATTAATAACACTTAGAGACCAAATCAGAAGTTCCACTGATGCTGATATTCCACTGGATACTATGATACCAAATGGAAAAGAAATATCATCATGCACTGTGTTTGAGACATTGAACTCACAGCAGGTCTAGGGGAATGACACCACATCCTCATTAATGTGTTGCTATTGCAACAGGCTATTGGCAACTGAAATTCCTTTAGTTGCTTGACAGTGTGCCCAGCTTGAAGGGAGAAGCTCAGATATGAGTCTGCAGAGAAAAATCTTTTGCTGCTTGAACATGGTTCTTTGTAGGAAGCTCTTAGCATTTACACTTTTCATACAGGCTTGTTTTGTTTTGCTTTGCTTCCAGCTAAAAGTGGTGCTCAGTAGGGATTATTTCTTATTCATCTTGTTAAAAAATACAGTGAACATTCAGGAAGGGTATACAAATTCTCAGTTAAGAGAAAAATTTCCCCAGGCTGTTTTTATTTTTTTCTCAGTCTCACATAACAGATCCATATTCTTCTTCACTGCAAGACAGAGGAAATATAATTTATGTTTGTATTATTGGTTTTTTGTGGATGACATTTTCTATGTTTTCTGCAGTTTATATCAGTCATTTTCATTTCTCTAATGAGTTCGTAAAGCATGTGGGATTTGAGTCTTAGAACTTGTTTAATTTTTCTTTTAGTTATACCTTTTCAATAAAAACAGAAATGAACCTTATTGATGAAGGCATCTTTTATGCACAATGCACGACAGAGCACCAAGTAAAGCTTTGCATTGCCACCATGAAAACTTATTTATTAGCTGTTTTCCAGTGCCTATGATTAGAATTGGTGTGTTTTAAAAGACTATATCCCCTTTTTGAGGGAATTATGATTTTGATATGCATCCTATGGCCAGCACTACATAGCCTCAGACTTTTGTGTCCATAGAAAGTAGAGCTCATCTTGTTACACTGATTTGTTCATACAGAATCAATTATCTGTAAAGGGCAAAAAGAAGGGAAGAATTTGGATACTGAGCACGTGTAAGTTTATGAGGTTATTTGACCACTTAGTTAAAGCTGGTAAGGCTACCATACCTTTAGATAAAATCCAAATTTTATTGTCTGTCACAATTTTCCAGCTCAGACGTATCTTTTCCTAGAGGTACACAGTAGTTTAGTTCAAGATATGGGAGATGGTTTGACTTTAATTTATACTAGAGAGTTCTAGTATAACACAAAAGGAATAAGGTAAATTAGGCATGGTGGACATACCTAATAATTCTCCAATATTAACTTTCATATCAGATTCATTTATTTTATGAATCAAAATGAAATTTCCTCTGGGTCAGAATCTAGAATCTAGAAATCAGCAAGTGCTCTTTGGTCCTTGTCACATCCTCACAAACTACCACCAGGAATAATGAGTCTGAGAGCAGAAAGCAGAATGCAATTTTGTCAAGAAGATATCTTGAAGAAATCAGAACTTTTTACCAGGGATCTGATGTCAAAAGGTGCTGCCATAAGAAAAGTTCTGCCTTAAATACAAAGTGAATCAAATATATTTTGCAGCATTAGTAGTGCATTTAATTTACAGTCGTCCAATTATATTTACAATATGACTTAAATTTAATGTCAGTGGTCCATTTTATAGAATGATATAACAAGGCACAAAATACAGCTACACATTAGAAAACCAATAAAGTCTAGTTCCTGATTTTCTAATCAGTTGTCATTTTGCTAAATAATGAAAGACATCAGGAGCATGTAGCCATTCAAGCATCTATAGCTCCAGCTATAGCCATTTTGAAAAGCTATTTATTTATCACAATTTTCCTATTCTTCATGACTTTTTTCCTAATTGGCAAAACAATAGTAATAACACTGCATTACAATTATCCTTGACTTATATTAAATATGTGCAACAGAAATGACTTTTAGAGGCCTATTTCTGAATTACTGCAATCTGATTGAGGTTCTTTTCCCTGAAATAACTGTTCTACTATTTTTTTTCAGGATTGGTTCTTTATTAATCTTAAAATGCAGGGAAAAAAAAAAAAAAAACCAACAAAAAACCCAACCAAAACCCATCCCCACACAGATGAGAAACTATCTCCCAAAACCTTTTATTAGAACATATAATTTTCATAACTCAAAAACACTCCATGAGAATATCAGAGTGTTTGTCCTCTAAACAGTTGTGCTTGCTCTAGTCTTCCCAGAGTAGTGAAGTAAAGAAATCTGCTGAAGCACATGTTTCTTTAGGAGGAAATTTGCTAAATAAAGCCAGATGGTTTTCTCTGACTCAGTAGATCAGTGTTTGGGTGCAGGGAACAGGAACACCCTAGAGCATTATAGTCCTGTTTCCTCGAGGGTTGTGCCGTGCGTGTTCCCAACTACAGGTAAGTCACAGTACGTGCTTCATTGCTTAAGCATGAAGAGAGTAATGAAAGTGCATTGATCCCTGCAGCACCTACTCTAAAATCCCTTGGGATCCTCAGAGGGCCACTACTTGTTTTCCCATTCAGGGGATTATCTTTAAACCAACTGCTCAGTCACCACTGTCTTAAACAGCCACTTAAGAGCTGGCTTTTAAGGCAAGGTATGAAAGGAATTTTTTTTTCCAAGTCTAACACATAATTTAGCATCGAGTTCTAATGTGATAGAAGCAAGCAGAGGTAATTGTAGCTGCAGTAGTTTACAGCAAAGCTCAGTTTTGCTTTTCAAAGACATTTTCATTTACATCTGACATAACTGATCTATTTCTGGTGTCCAAGAGGACAGCTGGTACTGTCATCATCTCTGGAGCAGTGTGCAAGAAACTCAGAGACATATCAATAGTTCATATCAGGGTGGGAGAAAAGTTATGTGAGGAAAACACTGCTCTGTCTGTAGGGGTTGTCTACAAGATGTCTCATCAGCAAGTGTTTTTCAAAAGACCAGGCTGGATGTGAAGGAATATCAGGCTCCGACCTTGCCGCTGGTTCTGCAGTAGTGTCACGAGAACTGATGAAGGCATTCAAGATCAGTGTGTGAGAGACACAAATCTCTCCTCAAGGTTAGGCAACGAAACCAAATGAATATTTGCCCACATCTTGGTTGTAAACCCCATCACGGTGTAGAAGGCAAAAAATTATTTTATCAGAGAAAAAAACCGGACCTGAGAGTTTTGACAAAATGAGGACTCTTACAGAAATGGCTGAGAGAGATAAAGCTCTGTTAAGCTATTTTACAATCCTGCAGGTTTTAGCAGTACAGCTAGAAAGCTGATCAGGCAAGATGATCTTCATGGTACCTAAAAATTTACTTTTCAGGAAATTGTCCGGCCACAAAACCAAAGAGCACACTGGATGAAATCACCAACTGCTGTATTTCATTCACTAGAATAGACTAGACCAGGCTAGAATAACTTTGATGGAAGTTTTCCATCCACTCACAATGCATCTACTTGGCCACTACTGAAGGACTTTACTCAGGGAAACTAAAGTTGGAAGTAATTTGAGGTTGACTAGGGAAGTAACATTATGTTTGGGAACCAGTAAAGGTCAGATTAAAGGAGCACCAGCAGGTTTGGATGAGCAGTTTATCCAACATTTTTTCTTACGAGTGGTAAAAGTACTCAACATAACTAAAATACAAATAGCAAACTTCAGACAAGGCAAAGGCAGGAACTGCTTTTTTATGGTAGATATTTTCATTGTCATATTTCAGTTAGGAGCTACAGTTTTAATGCATTCCTTACTACATAATAGAATAAAATAATTGAATTTTTTTTCTTAATTACAGACTCAGTGGACATGCAACAAGCAATTCACTGACTGAAGCTAGACATTTCCTCTTATAACTAAACCTTTTGACACTGTAAAAGCGAAAATTTTATGCTGCGTGATTCGTTTTCAATCTGTCAGGGAAATCATAGTGTATTGTCCTTTAGGATAGCTACCAGGAAGTCCTAGAACTGTCACTATGGATATTGTAAATGTGACCAGCACACTACCATGAAATTTTTCCTTACAGTTTTTGTTAGGAACTCTAAAGCACAGGGATGGCAGTGAGAGATTTGGATTCACATTATGTTTGTGACACGTATTTCTGGAGCAAGCCCCTTAATTCTCGACAGGTGATTATAACCCTGTTCATTGCCCACCTCAGCCAATGTCTGATGGAATAAAGAGGGTTATTTTCTTATTATCTCATCAGAGAAATAGGGGAGAAGGAGGTGTTGGGTAGGAGGAGTAAGACAGCAGGAGGTGAGAGGGGACAGACAGCCGTGCACTGCAGGAATACCTGAGTGTGCATTGCTGCTGGGTAGGACACACAATCATCTCCTGCTGGGGCAACAGGTCAGTGTGCAAGCTTTACAAATGGCTGTGTCATCTTGACACAATCCAGCTTTTTAGGTTTTCTGCACCTATGCTTTTTTTCATTGGTTCTTCACACATGCCCAGGGAGATTTATTAATGATACTTTGGGAAGCTTCAAAGATGGTGTTACGATCAGGTTGTCTGGACAGATCACATAAAGTCTTCTCCCCATGCAAGACATACAGAATATATATTTTAATTTAGATATTGTAAGCATCTGTCTCTCCCATGGGTCTTAACCAGAGGTCAAGATACGAAGTGGGACTGCAAGAGATCTTTATAGTTTAGTGGATAACTGAGGAAAATAGAATGTCTGAGTCAAGTCAGGGCTACAACACCAACAGGAGAAGCAGAAAACTAGCAGTGTTGGACAAAGAGGAAGGGAGGTTTAGAGAAAAACTTTGTTTCCCCATCTCATTCTGAGACAGAAAAGAAATTTTGTTGGAATAAGACAGCACATTTTACCAGTAACCTACTTGCTTCTCTTGTCTAGAAAGTTAACTCAAATTTTTCTTTGTCACTTGCACTCTCAAAATTTCTATCAAAGTTGGTGAAATTTTGGATTATGCATAATATGCAATTAAAACTCTCTTATAAGAAGGCATATAATTTGTCTATCATATACCTATTTTATACAAAATATGGAGGATATATTCAGTGGTGTAGAACTGGTATACAGAACTCAGTCAGGGTTTGAGAAAAACTTTTCTACCCAACCCATGATGAGATCTTGGATGAAGCAGCTCTTTCATAAGGCCCTGAGAGTTGCCTGTGTCAGTGAGTGTCATGTCCCATGAGAAGAATTTTAACTTCCTGTAATTCACAAAAAAAGGGAAGGGTTTCTCCACAGCATAGGAAGTAGAAATTGGGAGACTGTAGAATACAATTATTATTTTTTTTTCTACTGGTAAAGTGACACAGAGCACAAAGGAGTCTCTACTTGTCTTTGGCAGGTGCTTAGCTCAGTTTTTACACTTCTGGAAGTACAACAAATAGACTGGACTTGAGGCAAATCTGCGAGGTGTTAGCACTGATCACATTACCTAGAGACTTTATCGGTGACAAATTCCTTGGAAGTCAAAAAAGAAGAAGAAAGACCATAACAAAGTAAAGCCCTAGAAAGTGTTTTGCCCCTGCCTTCTCCCCCTCATTCCCTATCTCCACATCTGTGCATTTGTGAGAAAACATGGATAAATTATTTGCAAAAAAACCCAAGAGGAATGTTGGTTTGAAACGTGTAGCATGGTTTGAAGCCATTGATACAGTAAATCCACGGTTTATAAAACAAATAAAAGTATTAAAATACAATAAACAAGTTCCCGGTCCTGGAAATACTTATGCAGTCATTGAACTCCAAAGGACTGATTACCCGTGAGTTTAAAGTTAAGCATATCATTAAATATTTCTACTCTTGAACTTTGAGTCATTCTGCTCACTGCTATTTCAAATACCTCCCTGTATTTGACATTAACATGAAGTGGTGTGAATTTTTTTAAAAAGCTGGAAATAATTTGAATAAATGAATTAATATTTCCTTAGAAAAATAAACAAGCATTTGATAAGTATAAAGAGCTTAAAGGGCAAGTTGCTTATTTTATAGGAAATTATGACAATTAAAATGCAATTTGCCTTTTTTATCAAATTTTAAGGCATTTAATACCTACGTATTAAATCTCTTTGCTAATGACTTATCAGTTTTAAATACTTTTCAGTAATGACTTATATAATTTCAAGAGGTTATTTTCCATACTTCATTACTTTCCCCCAAATGATCATTGATTTGATAATTAGTTGATATTTTAAAGGCTAAAGACGCGATGTCCTTGAAAATGTTTTAAGTGTCTTGTTCAGGGCAAAAATAAATTATCATCTTTGAAATGCCATTCAGCAGTAATTTTAGTGGGCTTTTTTTAGTCTATTACAGATTGAGAGAGTCTTTCATTTTATATTAATTAGTAGTTTGTGGCAAGATACTCAGAAATCAACATATTGCACCAAAATTTCATGCAGTAAGATATCTCCCTGAACTCAGCGGGTAGCTGTAATGTATCTTTGAACAAAGCCCACATTTCACTTGATGTAAAAAGACTTCCAATTTTCACTGTGTCATTTCTCTTCTACATAACAAATTAACACACTGCATAACTTTTATCCCCTTCCCAGCAGGCAGGATACATTAGTACAAGATTTCTCAACCTCTTAGTGAGTTTTTAAAAGTTTTCATAAATGTTTTCACCAGACTCTGGGAATTCATCTGACCTCTTTGCAGAAGAGCTCCTTGAAGGACAATATCTACCATACTGCAGGAGTTGGAGAACACGTCCTTTGAAATAACCCTTCTGTCTTCAATGGAACTGAAGAACACATTTAACTAACATTTTATCTTGTGTATGTAAACCTATAGACTTGATGACTAAACTGGGGTTAAGATCTTGTTCAGAAAGAATAAAAGCAGCAAAAGGTTAATATTTTTAACAAATGACAAAAAAAAGTAAAGCAAACTAGTAGTGAATAACTATTTTTTATTAAATACATGACTGTAGATTCTGATTGTGGCTGAAACTACAGTGTTAAACAGCTAAACTGATTACAATCAACTCACAGGGGCAGGTCATGCAGGTTGCCTTTGTCACCAAAGTGTTGATGGTGCCCCCCATGGCATGCAGAGGTGACACTGTTTCTGTGTCACCCAGACTGGAATGTTCTCGAGAGCCAGTTATAAGAAGAGGATAGATTATTGATGCATCATTAAACCATAGGATGGTTTGGGTCAGGAGAGACCTTAAACACCACAGCCCTCCTGCCATAGGCAGGAACACCTTTCACCAGACCAGGTTGTTCAGAGCCCCATCCAACCTGGCCTTGAACACTTCCAGGGATGGGGCAGCCACAGCTTCTCTGGGAAACCTGTGCTAGTGTCTTACCACCCTCTCAGTAAAGAATTTCATTTTAAGATCTATTCTAAACCTACCTGCTTTCAATTTAAGGCCATTCCTCCTTGTCCTATCACCACATGTGCCTTTAAAAAGTGCCTCTCCATCTTTCCTGTAGTCCCCTTTAAGTACTGGAAAGCGTCTCTGGAATCCCTCCTCCAGATTGAAGCACCCCAATTTTCTGAGCCTATCTTCATAGGAGAGGTGCTCGAGCCCTGTGATCATCATCAAGCTGATGGAATCCTTTGCCACAGAAAGCTTATGTGAGAAAATTGTGTCATCATCCGGTTTGTAACTCTTAATGATGTCAACAAGTTTTCCATTTCTTTGTAATGTGTAAATTTGTATTTGTCTGTTTTGAAAAGTAAATGAATCTTGTGAATATCTCTAGCAAAATCTCTGGCAAAACAAATCACTTTTAAGTAAAACTGTTAATTTTTTATTTCTATAATCTCTTTTATATAAAAAAAATGAAAGAAATTTTCTAGAAGTTTTGTATTTTCAAATAATTTAAAATAATGTAAGGATCCTAAGCCTTTAAGGTTTTCATGTATGATGTTTTGCTAGACTAGAAACATCTGTCAATATTTGAAATTAAAACAAGCAGACAAAATTAGAGGCAACCCTTTTTTGACTTTAGCAAAGAAAAGGATAAAAAGATACGAACATTAGCAAGTTAATTAAACACATTCTAAGTATCATTTATATGCCTAAGTCCCAATAAAATCAATAAGAGCGATAGCCATGCTCAAAATGAAGTGTTTGTTTAAGGAATTTGTTGACCGGGCTAATAGAAGGTACTTAAGCACATTTTCTGTCACTGTGGATTAACACAGATATACTCAAACTCACTGATCTAGAGCCTACATTCTCAGTGACCTGTCAGTTAAAGAAAACTGATTTTTAATGGGGGTCTGGCAGGCTTGATCCATTGTTTTTTACTTACACTATGTGTGGACTTAACTTTTAAGATGTAAATATCTTAATTCTAGTTTTATATGTTTGAGGGTTTTTTTCCAAATTATATATTTTTAAAAATTGCCTCAAAAAGGGCTAACAAACGTAACTTATTTGCCTTATTTAAGGTCAGGAAAAATTGGATCAGTTACTGCAGATCTCACTGTCTGTTACTCAAAGATAAAGTTCTTTTCCCCATTACAGCATTCCAAAAATATTTTGTAACTGGTGAAAAAATTTGGCCTCTGTTGCTTTGATTGTAAATGAATATTTTTTTGAACTACATATTTAATGTTTTAATTACAATAACAGAGGGCTTTGTTATTTCTGTTGCAAGTCACTGAACATGACATGAAAAGGGAATTCAGGTATAGTCACTTGGTTATTAAAGGACACTCCATCATATTATAAAGTTCCCTTACAAAATCCCTCTGACAGAGTTTGCCTCTCACTATTTCATCTTTGAGTGATCACCAGTGTAAGAGAAATCTAATTTGTATCAACTTGATTTATTAGCAAGAGATTACAAAAAGTGAGTTTCTTGAGCAGCTAACTCCCCTCACCTCTGAAATGGATGCTCTGGCTCCAGATTTCTATTTCCATCTGTTGAACCTCTGCTGTAATAAAAACCATTTACACCTGAAGATAAATTCTCTCTATGATAGGGTAGGGATAAGAAACCTTCTAGTGGTTTGGTTTTCCCTCTTCTCATTCCTATCTTTTCCATGTGTATATAAGAAATAGAAACAGCCTTCTGATAATCAGGTCAGCAACGTACAGACAATTGTGATAATTGTCCTCACTTGACTTTTCCTCATTTATATCCTACGTTAAAAAGACAAGTTAAAAAGCTAGAAAGTTTGAGGGCTAGGATTGAAGAGAAGGAACAATGAAGATTAAGGAATGTAGGAAATATGTGTGAGGGAGAAGAAGAATCAGGAAAGGACTACACTAGGCAGAATGACCTGTACAGGGAAACACTTTGTTAGAATGGACAGGAAGTGAGGGCACAGAGTAACGTGTGAATAGAAGGAGAAAGCAAAGGAAACAAGGATAAAAAAGGAAAGTTCACTAGAGAAAGGCCATTTGCTTGCAAATGCTTGTATGATATTTATATACCATTGCAGTAGAGTATGGAACACCAGTGATAACACCCCTGATAAACAATAAGGGCCTGTCATAATTCCTTATGATGTTTGTTACAGGCAAATGGCACCAAATATAGTGAATCTGTATCACTGACAGGTAGACAAGCTTATTTCCGTCATTAATTCACTGTAGAAGACCAACACTGATGCAGATTCTAAGATGAACTGGGAATTTTAAACTTCCTATCACTGTTCAGAAAAAAAAATACAAACCTATTATGGATCTGTGATACACAGGGATCTGTGATGGTGAATTCACTGAGATGCCTATGGCCTTTGTTGTTTTTTAGAAGTTGATGTCCATGGCAATCAAAGTGCAAGTTATTTTGTTACAGACATTTGAAAAATCAAATTTTATTTGCTAATTGAATTGGATTATAAGTGAATTTTGTATTTTTTTAAAATTCCCTGAATTTTAGAATTGGTGTTGCCCCCTTTAACAAACTGGTATTTAAACATCACTTTCTTAGTGACTGCTTTTGAAAAAATTATGCTTATCTCGTCTGTAAATGTCATTTTATGGATGTTGTTATGCTAATGAACCTTGAAAGCCTCAGAGCTCCAACAACCTCAGCTCATCTCTGAAAAGTACAGGGTCAGCTATTTGGGCTAAAGCAAATGCAGTTGTTTAGCTACTAAAACAAATATATTACAGTCAAACCTTGAACTGATGTTTGAATGAAAAGTCTCTCTGCTAAATAAATAAAACTACTACATTAGCTTTAACGGGAAAGTAAAAAATATTTTCTGTTCAATTAGGCTTATGTACATAATTGAAACAGCTTTTAGGCACCCCTGTTCTGCATCCCAAAGCTGCTGGGAGAAAATCACCTACTGCAGTGTGACATGCAGCCTGTGCCACGAAGATGAAGGATGCCTCTCCCTGCAGAAACTGGTTTATGGGATAGGTTTAGGTTAGGAAAAGGTTTAAAGTCAGCTGTGATGCCTGGATACACCTGCAGTTTAATTTCCCTAATCCACCCCCAGGAAGTGGACGTGGGAGCCATGACAAACACATTTAAATCTTCCCACCTGTAAATTGCCACATTATGGAGAAGCAGTCCAGAGTACATCTCTCAAACAGAGAAGAGCTGTTGCAAACTCACACCCTTAGTAACAACACCCAGGAATTTGGGGAACCAGCCTGTAAGGGAAGCTACAGAGAAACTGTCAGGTGTACATTCAAATCACAAACCTTGTGTGCTTGAAACTCTTCGTTTCTCTTGTTTCAGTTCAAAGCCTGGCCTTAAGGCTCACTTAATAAAACATTTTATATCTTTATCATTAAGTTTTAATCAGGGTTAAATTGGGAAGTTAAGGATGTTCTGCTTTTACATATATAGAAAATCCAAGGAAAGCAGTGGGTGGGCTAACCCTGACCAGCCTTGCTGTGGGGCACCTGGGGGGACTCAGTGCTTGACAAGCCCCCATAGACATGGTGAGCAGTGCAGAGGAGATTTGGGGGACACATGAACTGTGACATTCCAAGTAGGCCATGGACAGACAAAGGCAGAAAAGGGCTTTCTCCAATTCCGGTACCCTGAAGGAGTAAAAATACAGCTCAGAGCATCTCTTGGAGATTTCTTCGGGTCATCCTTGTGTGTGGCTGTGAAAAAGGCAACGTGACCATTTTGAAATTAGGTCCCGTAATGTAGGTGTGTGCAATTTCAGTGTAATGGCCAGGACTGGGGCTTTTACTGCTTTACAATTTTGTCTAGTTCTGGTACCATCCTTTCTTATCTTCTTCTTCCTGTGTCCCCAACATTTGCACCTGCCAGAGCCCTATGCACCCATAAGCCGTGGCTGAATGTTCCTCTAAGCTGAAGTTTCTTGAGGTCTTACTAGACTGTCTTCAGTAGGTCCAGGAAAATGGCTTCTGGGGCCTTATACATTTATTAATAGTGTTTTCCTTTTATAACAGTAACATTATCACGTTAACAAGGAGTCCCTAAATAGAAGTGAAATCAGTATGTGGTTAAATTCTAAATTGATAATTGTGTACCAGTACAAGTACTGGCACACAGGTAATCAGAAGCAGGAGTCAGATGGTTCTGTCTGTGAGATCCAGTCCTAATTTATTGTAGAATCCTGTTTTTCATTAAAGCAAAAATTCCTGTGAGATTTAAATAAATAAACAAATAAAGAATTCTCTATGTTTGCCTCACGACAATGGTATCATGTGGTGATCTTTTCCTTCCCAATAATAATTTGTTCTTTACAATAGTGCATACACTGATCAATAATTTCTCCTTCTACTCTAACTGTACTTACAAGTACATGATACTACACAGTATACCCTCCCCGCCAAGCTGTGATACAATAATTAGGTATACTTCTGTATCTGATCTAATAACCAAGCTAGACTGTGTGGATTTGTGGGAAGAGAAAATGACTACAAAATTAATTTGTTCTCATCAAGGATCAGGATAAAGACTGTCAATGTTACTCAGAAATTCAGACTTCTGAAGGGTCTCTCACTTCTATACCACCAAGCAAGCTGTGAGACATTAAATTTACAGTGTGCAAGAGACAAAGTATAAAGGACCATTCTTTAAAGTGCATTGTATTGTTGATAAAAAATGACACGCAGAATTAGATCTCATGTTACCTTGTGTTTGAGATCACCACAATGGACTGTTGGCAGCAGCTTCCTCTGCCAACATGGGTGAATTAAGAATGGAAAAAGATACATTTTACAGTTGGAGAAACTGAAGGACAGATAATTGTCAGGTTTTTGGTTTTTTTTTTAATAATTACCTGGAATAATAACAAGGGAAGTGACAGAACTTAGAAATGAGAGTAGATTTTATCAGCATGGTTTTTATCCTTGCTTTAATTTCAGATCTTCCCCTACTTGAAAAAGAACCCAAGCACTGACCTAAGCCTCTGTTTCACCATCATCCACAGCTCCTTTTCACACCATCCCAAGGCCCTGACCTTGCTCTGTTACACAGCTCCCCCATCCGCCATTTCACATTACTCAACGAGTTTTAAAGCACATGCCCACATTTGTAGCTTTGAATCATCTTTCCACAGGTACAGAATGGAAGTAAATGAAGAGTGCGTGAACTCATTCATTTTTAGATTATTAGAAAGTCTTTATATTAATCTTTTCATCTTCTCCTCCCACATTCTCACACATATTCATCCTGGGGAGACATAGTCCCAGCAAGAAGCTATAAATGTTCCATTTACTTATGACACACGTTAAAATTAATTTCTGGAAACAATCAGAAAACAGGAAAATCAGATTATTTAATTCATTTAGCATTGATAGGAAGACATTATCCATTAAAAAAATCTTTTCTATAGTGGGCATAAGAATCTGTAAAAAATATTATTTTAATAGCATATTATTTAATGCCGGATTACAATAGGACTCTGATAGACTATGAATAGTAAATGAGCTCATTAGTTCTCAAAGTTTTTACACAAAGAATAACAAATTGTTCTAGAATGTTGGTAAAAATATACGGTTTTATCAGAAAATTAATCTTTATTCAATATTTGTGTGACTCTACTTATGTGATTGAAGTTTAAAAATCTGAGTGGAATAGAAAGAGGGAAACTCTCTTCATATTTATTAGAAATTCTGGTTTATGAACAATAGAAAATTAAAGGATCACTTTATCCAGAACAGACAAAGGATGAAAGAAACAGCACATTGTTCCATTCCAACTGTTTCTTTCTTTCCTGATTTGGAGAAATCATGCTGTGGAAATGTGGTGGACTGTGACACAGTTTATGCTTTATCAGCTCGGTGTGTAAGTTTAAGTAATAATTAGTATGGTGGCTTTATTTTATTATTTTGCCATACTTGCAGTACAAAATGTCAATACTTTATTTGAATCATTGAGCTGCCATGATGTAACAACGACTTATCAAGCCAAGTGAAGACATAAAAAGCAGAAGGCTGTGCACGTACTTCCTAAACCCTCATTAAGACTATTATTTATTAAAGATTGTGGTCTCTGTGTGTTTGTGACTTTGAGGAACATTCAGCTAACATTTCTGACTCCTTTTTATCACTGCTCTCACTAGTTCATTGGTTGGGGTCTCAGTTAAAGGATGGGAAGAGGTGTATGAAGTTTCCTGCTCCTAACAGACAGCTGAATGCTGATTATCTGTGTGAATAAAAATGCAGATTATGAGCCTTAGCATATTTTCCTAACACTGAAAGGCTAAAATGGTGCATCATTTTATGCCTCATATTGAGCTAAATGTAAGGCAGAAAATTAATAAAAATGTTGACCTTCCTAAAATAAGATTCCAGTTTCCAGGTTAAGGACAGCATAAGGGGAATGCAAAGATATTTCAGAATGATCACTGTGCCATTTCTTTCATCATTATGAATAAAAAGTTTGCATTTTGTGATGAAAAGATAAACTTCCAGAATTTTTTAACGATGGAATTATTTTGACTAAAATATTAGTTAAGAGAGATGAAAACCTTCCTCATGAGCAGATCAATTTTAACAGCTTTTAAACAACTAAATGGTAACCATATTTTTATGCCAAATTATAAGTGATCTTTATTTCAAATGATGACTTGCTACTCTGAGTCTTGTCGTTTAATGAGAACTTCCATAAATTCTGAGTTAAGCATAGTAGGCCTCTGAAAGATGTTCATTTAAAAACAAAAGAGAAGATGTAATGAACTGTGGAAACACTCTTAGGAAGTAAAAATAATATGCTAAAGCACTTAGTAATTTCTTTGAATTGAATTTTCAAGTTTTTTGCTTTGTTATGAGTTAAAGCTAAATTTTAAGTATGCATTTATATTTATCCACATGCAGACATGCAAATCGTTGATAGCTGTGAATGACTGGTACAATTCTCATGTTCCACTTGTTTTTAAGGAAATATCAGCCTTAAAACAAAGGATGTTAAAACTGAAAATCAATTTAGACATAAATACCCCAAACACACCTCTCATTGGACTGATACTATTTTTAATCAGTGAAGAAAAGTTACACCAAGAAGAACAAAGATGAAAGTGAAAATGTTCTGGAGCAGTTTGACCTTCTACCCCTTACCATGTGTAAAGAATGATACTCCTCTCACCTTTTATGATGAACAAGGACTCACTTTCATTAGCAGAGGCTCTTAGACACATCTGATCTGGACTCAGGCTTTGAGAAAAATACTTCCAGACTTCTCCAAATCATTCACTAAACAGTGGTGAAAACCTCCTGTCCTTCATTTTTCTGTGTCACAAACAGCGTCACTGATGTTTACAGGAGCTATAAGAAGTTAAATTTGAGAGTCCACCCCTAAGTTTACACTATCAGCATAATATCAACAGTCAGATCTTTTAAAATATTATAAAAAGAGCATGAACATTGTGAACTGAAAATGTTCAGAACAGATTTATGCAATTTATGAGCAAAAAAACTTTTTGTTTCTAACTGGGGCCTCTTCTGTTTGAACACCGTAAAATTCTCCAAGAAGGAAGGTCGTAAATATTCCAGACCCCATATTCCTAGCATGCATAATCTATATTGCTTTTCACCCACATTCATGGCTTGGCTGCTTTCAGATAGAGCTTTCCAGGACCTCTTCAATCCCTGGAGCCATAAGGAAGGATCTGCTGCAGTTATGACAAAAGACAGAGCTGAGCTCAAGCTGGAGGACAGTGGACATCTGAAATGATGGCATGAGAGGCAGCTTTGAAAGTATTAGGAGGGAATGCATAGACACAGACAATGATTATAACACCAGTTAGAGTAAAGAGAGCTTGCAGGTTAAAAGGTTTAAAAGTCTATTTTACTAAAAAGGGGATTTTTCTTCGTATTTTGCAGAGAATAAACTTACATGTTAGAAAAATACAAGCAAAAAGGAAAAGAGCCAACTATAAACATGATCACATTTTTCTGCAATATTCAAGATGCCATTGCTTGTATAGCATGCTGTAATTAATCCTTTCAGGCTCCCCTGTCATGGTTGTACAACATAACTATGGGTTGTCCATCACTTAATGACTTCTGCAGGTGAGCAATTATTAAAATAATTAATACCTAGAAAAATTACTAAGACGACCCTGTCCTGTTACTTATAAAGAAAACTTGCTAGTTATTGTGTGACTTTTGCATTGTCATTCAAACCCCATACTTCTATTGCTTCTTTTCCATATCAAAATTATCTGCATAGTACCACATCCTGCTAAAAAAGAGTGTAATTTATTCCATGGTTCTCCAAATAAATATCTCAGTGTAAATGATATCAGAAAGATCATTTGAGGCGTGCCAAAATAGAAAATGCAATACTTTACACAAAACTGCAATAACCAGATTAGCTTGGAGCAACAACTGACAATGGGAGAATAGAAATAAATTGTATATATGAAATACAAAACATTTGCTATTACATTCGTTTATAAATGTTGCATACAGCTGTAATATGTACAGAAGACTAGATGAGTTTAGCCTCTGTATTTTGATTCCCACGAACTCACTCAGTTACACTTGGAATTTTGCAATCTTTCCTTTGATCCTCTTACAAGTTTTGTATTTCACAATAGACAGAAAGAAGAGACAACAGAAAACAAAACTATTATTCTTGTCTAACATTCAAAGGCTACAGTTTTAATTGAAAAAAAACTAATACTTTGAGGCACCCACTCTTCCTTCATCCTCCCAGACTGTGGCTTGTGTTGAGGTACCAGCTCCACCACAGATATTCACAATTCTCTGAGTAACTTAATTTTGCCTTCCCTAGAAGAAAGTCATGCTACTGACAAGGATGTAAGTCCTTGAAAACTTACAACCTCAGCCAGCATTTGATTTCCAACGAGATAGGAATCTCAGACCACACTGGCTTTCCTTCCAACCCAAGGAGTTTTTATGAAACAAAATAGCTTTCTTACACCTAATTTCCTAGCGTGATAGCATTCCTCTCCCCTTTGCCATTTTAAGGTTAGCCCACATCTCTGAAAATGGAACCAGAGTCTAAGGCAGTCTTCAACAGCTGTTGTCTGACTTGTCCCCGACCACAGGGTGATGACAGGAAGATTTAGGGGTACCCAACCTGAAGGGTCAAACATCTGAATATTTACGTATGCAGAAGGATGACACCCCTGCATGTATCTTACTTTTGTGGGCCACATCTTAAGAATAGTAATGGAAATAGAAAAATTAGAAGTGGATCAATGACTTTAGCTGGGACATCTACATATTAATGCAGTGGTGGGCAAAATGCAGATGGGCTAAAACTGGGATCCTCATAAATATTTACTATGCTCAGGGAACACGGTTACAGGTACATACCAGCTGAACTCTTGTGCTTCAGCAGCTGGTACAGCTGCCAAACACAGAGTGTGATTTACATAACATTTTTTTTTTTAAGAATTATGCTGGCAGCATTTATTATGTTCCCTATGAGACATATCAGTACATTCTTGTATTTCTCAAGCTGTACAAATCTCCAGGGATTCAGAGGAGATTCAAACTCTTCCCTACTCATGTACAGACTGGGTTTTTTTTTTGCTACACAGAGGTTTTCCTAGCTGTATCTGTCAGCTGACCCTCAAGTGATAGCACAAAGGAGTAGCAGATATGTGTACAACTATATAAATTAAAATGAGATTTCGCTTGGAGCTATTTAAGAAATCACACATAAGGCACAGGAAGTGGGAATATGAAAGTATAGCAACCAGTCCTGTCTATCATGCCCTGCACAGTCAAGCTGTGTGTTGGATAGTTTTTTCTGTGAGGACAAGTCTTTATGACTGAAAGACTAAAACAGCTTTCTTTCCATATCAAATTGCCCCTGTTACCCGGTGATTTTAATGAGATATAATTAAAGGACCCAGAAAGTTTCACTGCTCTTACTCAACTTTTGGGGTTTTTTGTGTTCATGGAGGTGGCAGGGTTTTAGATGTTTAGGCTGTCTGGGAAGTATACCCTGTGAAATGAAACTTCCATTTCCCACTTTCCCAAATTACATTCTCTAAGGGTTATTTACTGCAACACAGATGAGGAAAAAACAGATAAACACCCCAAAAAGCTGGCGTTTGCAACAAAGTGCATTTCTAAGCTAAATCAAACCAAGCATATCTTTGAACAGCAGAACTGTGTTTGAGAACAGACCTGCATATTTCTCCTGACCAACAGGATATATTATATAGCAGTTTTTTTAATAACGAGCACCAACCTTTTATGCTTATTCTTATCCAGCATAACTCACTGATGTACTGTTATTTAACACTATAGTAAAATTCCTTTCTCTCTGAGTTTTAATCATATGAGAAATTAGATTGAATTTGCATTTGCACAGCAGATTTTATGATGTAAGTTTCCTAATATACTTCAGCTTGATACTAAAGTAGATTGTATTATCCCTAATGGGTCATCAGTTCTGAGGTTTAGGGTTTGATCTTGCTTTATTATCTTCCCTAGCTGTATTCCATACCTAATTTTTTCCTGAAATGAGCATTATTGATTTACTCATTAAATACTGTCTGTTTGGTGTGAATTTTTCATCCACGCAGTATGATGAATCCCTTTTAAAATAATGATTATATGCTGCACAAGACTTGAAATACTGTCTTCCTGAGACGGTTTTCAATGGATTGCAACATTGTATACAAAAAAGTCTTGTACCCTTTCTGCAAAATGACATCCATTGATTATATCTCCTCAAAAATAGAACAATCAATAAATTATTATATTTCTTAAAATTAAGCTCATTTCAGGGTAAAGGATTATTTACTTGGTTTCATTTGAAGCTGGTGTTTTGTTTCTGTACTACTTCAGCTTAAAAGGCAACCTCATATCACAGAAAAGTGGTTAAAATCTAGAAATGTTTAAAAATGCAAGATTTAGCATAGAAAAAAAAGAAAAAAAAAAGAAAGCAGATTGGATAAAATGGGACTCCAGTAGACCAACACACTGACACAATCTATTTTCCAGCTATTTAAATTTTCAAACCCAGGGAGTGGGTCTGGAGACATGAAGTTTTTGTCGTGAAGGATCTTTCTGATATTTTTCCTAAATGCTCAGTCCATAGGAGTTGGGTCAAAAGCAGTTGATTCTTCTACAGAAATGTATAGAATTTGTCAAAAGTGTCCTAAATTGAAGAAAATATTGTATTCAAATTTAGCTACAGATTTTAAAAAAAGTATTTCCATAAACCATAGAAATATTTTTATATAGTGTGTTGTTTGATTCAGGTCAATAAATTTACTTTATTGAAGAACACAGAAATATTTTCAGAACATTTGAACCTTAAGCATTTTGTGATTTTATGCACCGGTATTCATCTAAGGAATCCAAGGTTTTACACATGAAACTATGTGGAAATGAAGAAGAAAAACCATCCCACGTGAAGATGTTCTGTGGAACAGCCTGTGCTTACTCCAGTCCTGACAGTTTTCACTGAGCAAAAAAATTAAACCCTGAGCAACCTCCTTTGAACGCTGGGTGAGGTGGAGACCACCTGAGCTCCCTTCCAATCTAAATTATTTTATGATGTGGTGATTTTCAGTGCTTAACTATCAAATTAACAGGGTTGTTTTAGACTACAGGTTTCATGGCATTTCCTGTCATAAAGCCTCATGATATACTCATATCAAAGTATGAATAACACACAATTTTACCAAGTGTTTAACTCCTTTTAATGCATTTGTTAGTATGGAGGTCGCAATTCTTCTCAAAGCCAGTTACAAGTGAAAAATGCAAAACTATTTAGTTAAACACAGTCTGAACTTCTAGAAGTTCATTATATTAAGAAACAAAACACTGGAGTGTCAGTAGGAAATGTTACCTTCTCAGTCGTATTTAACAACTCTTCATGTGGCCAAACCAAACAAAAAATCAGCTTGTAATTGTCTTGCTACAATGCTCTGGAGGTGTGCATTATTCACTTTTGGATGCTGCTGCCATGAAATAAAAGAAGAAAAATCAGTAGTTCTTGCAATCTAATCCCGTGATATTAATTGCCAAGCATATGTGCCTGACATGGTTTTCATTTGCTTCTCAGTGAGAGTTATCTTATCAGCTGCTGCTGAATACCTGATTACTGGAGACAGCCTCCAGATGTTCTCCTATCTTGAGTTGTTTGTGTCACTAATGGTAAACACAGGAAGGAACTCTTCCCTTACACGGGCTGCATTTTAAAACACACTTCTACATTTCTATTCTCATTTGTTTCCTTCATGGGCCAGTGGAGCCTGCTTGCTTAGCACAGCAGAGAGCAAGTTGCATAGAGCATTCAAGTTAAAAATCATTAGTTTGTCTTTAAAAATTATGAGTTTTTAAAAAGATTGGCTAGAACATGTACATGTGCCAAGTAGTACTTTAATCTCTAGAATACTATAACATCCTTCTTTGTTTTCTTTTCTTTTCCCTGAATGATGACATTCAGAAACAAACTTTCTCTAAAATTCACCTCACCAAATGTGCCAAAATAAGTTTTCT
>VWZT01005940.1:1738093-1789149 GCA_013397055.1 Pachycephala philippinensis | reverse complement strand
GGGGGAAAAAAAAAAAAAAGTATCATTAAGTGGCTTGAAGTTATGAAAAATCAACATGTACAAGCTGGGGACGTGAGCCTGCATTTCACCATTTCATGTCCAGGACTCTTAGCAAAAATGAGCCATGCCACTTTACACCCTCATTTTCTCTTTCTCCTAAGAGACTTGTAGACAAGCAGCACACAATAAGAAGGCTGGAGGGGGCTGAGTTGTGGCTCCTTGAGTTTCTGGGGGAAAGAGCTGGGAAATCCTCTGTTGCTGTGCAGTGATCTGCACAGTCAGCAGGAAGAGGGGACATTCTTCAGACTTCACTAAACACTGCAGACAGAGAGAAGCAGTTTCCTTCATTCCTGGTCTCCTGGCCAAAAAAAAAAAAAAGAAAACTGATGATATTTTCACTCCAGCTGCCAAGCACCAAGAAGATGAAGACACTTATGAAGATGTGATGTGACTTCAAGAAGAAACACACACACATACATATGTGGTCACTGCAAGTAGGGAGTATGTATGTGTTGTCACTGCAATAAAATAACAGACCAAAGCATGCTATGTTGTAGGACAAAAGGGTTGAGACTGGAAAGAGACAAAAGCCACCCTGGATCAAATTTCATTTTCAAGTGACAAAATTACACAGTGCTGCTCTTTATGCTGAACTCCATTTTGGGCCATCACAGAGAGATGTTACTCCAGGCATTTAGCACCTTAATGATGAGAAAAGTTTTAGAAGTCCAAATTAAATTTATTAACAGACAGTTCAGGTTCATTTGTTCTTATGTCTTTTAACTCAAAAGAGCTCTTTTTGCTATATAGTGCTCACTTCTTTGATGAACCAACCAATATCAAGCTCTAACCCATGTATATTTTTCATTTTGCTAAATTAAAAAAGGTATTTTGGTGTCATCTCTATTCTGATCGTCTTCATAGTTCTTCCTCAAACTCTTAAGTTAGTACTCATCTTTCCTGAGTGCCAGCAGTGGTGGTTGGACCCAACATCAATTTGAGGTCTCTTTGGTGCCTTGAACTATAACTTTAATACACCTGTATCTCTATACAAAGATCTACTGAACAACTCATTTTCTCTCTGTATATTGTTTCCAAAAAATAACCTACTGTCTTACAACAATAATTTCTATTGTTCCTAAATTCTTAACTTTTTACTCTTTGTTACTGAATTTAATTTTCTCCTTCCCTTGCTTCCCACTTGTTTTTTTCTCCTCCAGGTGCCTTATCAAGAAGCTTTTGATATCATTCAGTTTATATATGAGTGTAATAAGTCCTTCTCTAAAAGGAAGTCTTCATGAAGAAAGGCTTTTAATGGAACAGAAATCAGATGACCATCCACTAAACTCATATTAAATAGATAACAGACTCTAAAAAAAAGAGGAGATAAGTTCACAGGCCAGAGGAGCAACAGATAAAAGAGAAATCACATAGAAAAGTTATGGGATTCTAAAATAATCTACAGTCCCAAGACAGGACAAAAGATTCAAAACTCTAAAAATATCATGAATTAAGAAATCCAAAAGAAATACAAATCAAATCAAACAAATCCAAAATATTTTTAAAACTTTCATTTTTTTTATTTTCAATTTCATATTATTTGTACTGAAGTTATTCTATATTTATCTTATATGACCAGACTTAGAGAAAATTGTGATGAAAAGACTGAAGTATTTTCCCCAAGCCTCGTAATTATATCATTCTTCTTGGAATTTTCAGAGCTTTTACACAACTATTTTCACATTTTCACTGAAGTCTAACCCAAAAGCATTTTGGCTTGTCAACCAAGACAAATATAGTTTCTTCCAAAAAATATAGGACAGAGCTAGAAGTTCTGGAAGAAGATTTGTTTTCATTGCCCAACACATCAGGCTATGGCAGCCCTTCCCATCTCTGTCAGGCCAGAGATAGAGTTTTATTACTTCCCATGGATGAGTCCTAATGAACACAGAATAAGCTGCTCTCACATCTCTTCTCAGTCACAGTATGGAATTTAGTCCTTCTTTTTAACCCAAAGAATTAAAATCGCATAGTGGCCAACTGAGACCCTAAATTAAATCTATATTTAAAAGCATTTCCATTGCATTATTAGCAGTGGCAGCCACAGCAATTTATTCAGGATCATACCTGTGAGATTCCAGCAGTTTCTGAAAATTGTTAGGGTAAATTAAAACAAAGATTTTTGTAATACATTTTTTCCTCATTGTGGAGACTCTCAAGCTGAGCAAATACATTAGTCTGGTGTAAGTTTAAGTGGGTACTTAATAAAGCAGCCAAAGCTCCACAAAGATCATGGCAGGCTTATAATTCTAATTTAGTTTGAATTGGAAACCTCCTGCTATTTCCTGAGATATTTCTCTAGTATCTCTGTGATATAGCACAGCTAACACTGTACCACAATCATTAAGGCTGTAGGCACAAATGCCATAAAATGCATGTGTCAAAACACATGTATATATATTTTCTCTATTTGCATGCTGAAAGCGAGACTGCTCCATACCCAGATGATTACTAACATGCTCGTTTAGTTAATTATGTACTTAATTCAGGGTTAGGCTCTCAAGGGAAGGATGGTGGGTTGCTGTGCTCGGTGCTGTTGGGTGTTGCTGCCTACAGGGATCCCAAGGCAGGTTGGGTATCACGGCTCTGCCCACAGAGTGCTTGTGCCAGCCCCTGAGGTGACTCTCAGTGACTCAACCAAAGAGTGGGCTGAGCTCAAAAGTGAGAAATGTCCAAAAGGTCACATCCCACAGGTAAAAATGTTCTGAGCTTTGAAGAGAGGTGCTGCCTGCAGCCAGGTTTCACAACTGTGGAGTTTCAAAAGCCAAAGGAGGGGGAGTTATTTCTGTACATGCTTCTTCTTCAATATTTATGCCTCACAGAAGAGACAAGAAGACATAGTCTCAAGTCTAACAAAGCAAAACAGATATTTGAGCCTACATCTTGGAGTACAGCATAAATGGATTGAAGGACAGTGTCCACTAACCCTAAGCCCAGGGGCTGAACTACCTGTGCTCCATGGTTCAGAGAAGCACAGGAGACTGGAGGAAACCAACAGTACTGTTGCCAAGGTGTGAGAAAGCATGTGAGCTGGATCCCCACGAGAGGAGAAAAGACACAGACAAAAATGCCTTTAATGGAGAGAGGAACAATTAGTGGCTCAAGGTTTCAAAAGGAAAAATAGAGGCAAAAATGTAAAAACACTGAGTAAAAAGAGCACTGATGGGTGGCATTTCAGTGGCACTGGAGATCAGCCTTTCAGGTACAAGAAAGCTGCAGAATAGTTGAGAGTACAAAGTGCTAAACATATGTTTAACAGCATCTCTTGGGATTTACCATCAGTAATTATGTAGTAACTGGGCAGGGTAACTACAGTGTTTGGTGAATGTTTGGAGTAGCTAGAGTCATAAAAGATTTACACAAATGTTAGCTTGAGATAAGTGAAGAAGTCATTTAAGACTCTGGGTTTCCTCTCTTTACAATGTATGCAAAATATTTATTCCACGTAATGTGTGTTATTTTTATGACTTGGCAATTGTTCTCTCTTCCTTAACAAATCTGGAACTATTGCACTAATTCTGCATATTTTCCAGTGAAAACCAAATGAAGGTCAAACTTAACTATTTGCAGGAAAGAAACTTAAAAAACCCAAACCCTACCTACTTGGCGCATTGTGCTCTCAATTTCTTGCATCTAAATTAGAGGTTAGGTTGCCTAATTTTTTTTTTTTTTTTTTTTTGTACTCAAAATCTTGCTATAGCCAAAAGGAACAAACTCAGTATGCAAAACCAACAATTTATTACTAGTCTAATCTAGCTAACTAAATAACTTAAACCATTAAAAATTATAAGAATGCTTATAGTTCAAAACTCTGTAACTATAGCTAAAGCGAGGTGTGCACAAACCTTCCAATATCTCCTCCTTTCTCTGGCCTCACTTGTATTCCTGCTATAAGCAATGGCACCACTGTATTGACTGGGCTACAAGATTGGAGTCTGTACTGGCTCTGCAAGGCCTCTGAAAAACAGCAGATGTATTCTGTTGTCATTTTTTCCCAGACCATCTCGTTAATGCTTTCATATTCCTGTCTCTTATGATGGCACCAATGGCTGCACTGGACTAGGGTGAATCATAAATTAGATAAAGGTGAATAAGACTTGTACAAAACTTGAGAAAAAACTACACTATCACTGAGTGAATACATACCTTTACTTTTCTGAATATCCACACAGTTTCAATGACTGAAATATTTTTATTGATGTGTTTATTATACAGAACTGCACATATTCAGCCTTAAAAACCTGTCTTTACTGGCTTACCTTTTGGCAAATTCTTCATCACCTTATCCACAGAGGCATACAGGAACATATGTATAAGATATATGAGAAATTAGCAGCAGTAGAACTTCTCTGGAAAAAAAAAAAAACGTGGATAAGCTTCACCACAGACCTCATAAAAATAATTATTTGAGATTTTGTTGATTTATGAGACAGATCTTCATCTAGTTATCACTGTTTCAACTCCAGTGAAGCCAACGGAATTACATCTACACCTACTGAAGTTTTACTCCACACAGCTAATTGACTCAGCTAAGAGTATGGTGTCAATTGAAAAATCTCAAATAGCAATTACAGGTAATGCTTCTAAGATTTTATATCTTATAGAAAAGAATCCTGGTAAAATAACAAATGAATCAATCTGCGATAAGCTGCAGAATGCAATCCATAATGCTGCAATTTAGAAAATCCGTGTTACTGCACAGCATTGTGCTAGAATGTTGTAGCAAATTTGTATTTCAGTGGTTTTTCATGCTTGATGATGGCCCTCACCATGGGTTTTAAAGAAGTGGGGACAGAGAAAGAGAAGGAATTAATATACAAAATTATACCACAGAGAACACCATGAGACTGTTGTTTCCTTTCCTCTTCCATTTTTCCTCCCCTGTCCTAAAATGTATAAATTTGTAAGCTTTAGGTAATTCTGTCCTAAAATGTATGAATTTGTAAGCTTTAGGTAATTCATCTCTGTCCTGAACCTAAGAAATGGGAAGGAGACAACTCAACTGAGCAGTAGTTAGTGCTGGCTGAGAAGAAAGCAAAGCTCAAGAGCTCCAGTAAAAATGCAAGATTGCTTTTCTTTCATGCAATGTCATTAGACCAGGATGATAGAGTAAAATGCTCTTCTCTAGGGAGTCCTCTATACAGCCCTCACACAGCACCTGCAGGCTCAGGTGCCTGAAGGATCTCACACTCTGCTTATTAACCAGTTTCCATGCTTGCAGTTTTCTTGTATGTAATACTTGGTGGGGAAAGCGTTTAGGCACAAAAACAAAATTCTGTAGCAAATTTTCTTTGAAAAATAGTCATAAGGAGGTATTTGCAGCTGCTTTCAACCTTTTGTACCTTCGAAAGTTGTTCTGCTGTTCTGGGTACCTCTTGAGCCCTCTACCTCCCATCTTCATTCAAATATTTATGCCTTTGAAAACAGAATTGTAGAATCACAGAAAATCTCACATTGAAAGGAACCCATGAGGATATTCCAGTGCAACTCCCTGCTCTCACATGAGTGTCCAACACTAAGCTGTATCACTGAGCATCATCCAGACATTCCTTGAACTCTGACAGGCTTGTGCCTGTGACCACTTCCCTGAGGACCATGTTCCAGTGACCAGCCACTGCATCAGTGAAAAACCTCTTCCTAAAGTACAATCTGATGCAGCTTCATTTCACTCCCTCAAGCCTTATTGCTGGTAGCCAGAGAGGTCAGCACTGCCCCTCTGCTGCCCCCCGTGAGGGAGATGTAGAGTGTGACATAGTTAATATCAGCCTGTGTGACAGTCAGTGTGTTGGACCATATACAAAATTGTTCTCCCAATAGCAGCAGCATTCCCCCATCCCCTTTCTTTGTTTTTCAAACCTGTTTCTTCTAATCTAAGAAATTCCTGGTGTGTAGTCATAGAATATGCTGAGTTGGAAGGGACCCATCAGGATCATTGAGTCCAACTCCTGGCCCTGTGCAGGGCACCCCAATAATTTCACCATATGTCTGAGAGCTTTTTCCAAATGTTTTTTCAACTCTGCCAGTCTGGGCATTGTGACCCTTCACTCCTCATCTGCTTGTTCTGGATTCTACTCTTCCTGGAAAAAGGAATATGCATTTGTTAGGCCAGTGCTCTGCTCTGGTTCATTGAGTAGTTGCACAAACATGTTTTTCAAGATCTCAATGGGGCTTGGTATCAAGAGATGGGAAAAGGGGGTGCTGTGAAATGTCACTATCACCAAGCCCATGAATGTATAAGCTTTAGACATGCACATTTTGACTGCTCTTCATTTTTTAGAGCGCATCTTACAATGCAGTGATCATTTTCATTCTGTTTCTTGAAAAGCCCTCAAAGTTATCAATATACTGTCAGCTTTGTTTATATTGGAACACTATTGTAATATAATAACATTATATTGTAGTAAGATATTTTCCTATTATTTGAAGAACATTTTAGTTCTTTGCACCTACAGTGTTGATCTGGGATCTTTTTCTGTTTAATCATGCATTTCTGCAGAATCAAAGACACACGAAGCTGAAAGCAACCTCAAGAGAGTACCAACTCCAATCCCCAGCAATTAAGCAGAATTAATGATTTACAATTATTTTCTCAGTTACTCTTCCCAATACCAAATCTCCCTGTACCATGGGCACATCAGCATGAGTTTTGTACTTATTTGTTTACATTTTGTTATATATTTGTTATATACTTGTTTATGCAAACTATTTTCACGTTTCCTCCTAAATCATTGATGAAATTTGAAAAAGGTGAAAAACAAGTCTCTGAGAATTCACTGCTTATTAACAATTCCCTCTTTACATTTATATTATTATATGGCATTTTTATAATAAACCTAAAAATTAATAATTTAGCAAAGTTTTAGTCCATTAAATATGCAACATTGATTTTTTTATCAATTAATTTTCTTTCTCTTGAAGCTAAATGTCATACCAACTCCGAAGGGAGTAACAATTCCATTTGAATGGAATTGATTCAAATTGTGCTGCTTCTAATTTAATAATAGAATATGATACTATCTGTTATACCTGTTNNNTTTTTTTTTTTTTTTTTTTTTTTTTTTTTTTTTTTTTTTTAATTAGAAGTGAATGATTTGCTTATCTGTTCAGCTGGCCTGTGACAGTCAGAATACCCCAAGCTGGCAAAGGGCAAACAAGTAATCTGATTTGGAAAAAGCATTCTAAATGTCAGATTTGTCATTTGCTTCCTCATATTCCAGCCCTGCCTTCTGCAGAGAGTAAATAACAAGTGGTTGAGTCAATACTGTAGAGTTGCTACTTATAATTCTAAGGCAGAATTAAGCTATGAGAAAATGTGGTGGAGCACATCACACCCTCTTGGAAAGCAGAGGAGGGAGGTTACTCTGTAGATCAGTTTGCTGCACAGACAACAAGGAAACTTCAAAAGAAGAATCCACACATCAAAGACTTTTTCCTTTTTAAAAAAAACCACACACAATCCCCCCTAAATCTTTCATCTGCAGTCTCACAAATGTGCAGTTCTAATCAAAGACACAGTAATGTATGTCCCTGTAAATAAAAAATATAAAGACAAAAGGTTCTGGTGTAGGTGGAAAGACGCAGAAAAATTCTGGTATCCCTAGCCATGAGCTAGAAATCTGTTCATGAATATCTCACCTTCACAGCAGATGGACCAGCAGCTGAATTGGCTCCACAGTTCCAGCTCCGAAGGAAACTTCAGAAGCAACCCTGCATTAATGACAAGGTCTTCCTGTCAGATATAGGCTTAAAAATTGGATCTATGAAATAAAAACTCAACACTTTGCTTTGCTAGATTAAATGTGCTTTTATTTCCCCCTTTTAAAGTGATGCAAAAATACCTAAAGGGGAGGGAGACTCTTCCTGGTAACAGCTAAAAATGCAAAGAAAACAGGGC
Source organism: Pachycephala philippinensis (assembly GCA_013397055.1). NCBI lineage: Eukaryota > Metazoa > Chordata > Aves > Passeriformes > Pachycephala > Pachycephala philippinensis. The sequence continues at coordinate 1,781,195 of VWZT01005940.1, read as the reverse complement.
AGTGACATCCTTCAGGGTACCTAAAACTGGAGACTCTAGAGTAGAGTCCTCCTGTGTCAGGCTGTGCAGGGTCAGGCTGTGTCAAAAAGTAGGATTCACAAAGGATTCAATCCTGATGAACTTTATCTGCATGATCTCTTGGAAACAGAGGGTACATGGCTTCAGGAAACTTGTATTTTCACAGATCCTCTTACCTTTTGTTAAATTTCTGCATGAACACAATATCATAATATTAATTTTTAATTTAGGCAGTGAATACAGAAAATATCTTGTTGCAAGAAAAAAAGGGCTCTTAGGCTAGTAGTGTTAATTATCATAGATTCATAGAACCAGTCACAGAATCAGTCATAGAGTCAGTCATAGAATCACAGAATGGTTTTGGTTGGAAGGGACCTCAAAGACCATTTTGTTTCAACCCCCCTGCCATAGGCAGGGACAACTTCCACCAGACCAGGTTGCTCAAACCCCACCCAGCCTGGCCTGGAACACTTCCAGTGTCTCACCACCCTCACAGTAAAGAATTTCTTCTTTATATCTAATCTAACCCTACCATCTTTCAGTTTAAGTCCATTCCCCCTTGCCCTGTCTCTACATACCCCTGCAGAGGGTTCTTTCCCAACCTTCTTGCAGACTCCCTCCAGGTACTGAAAGGCTGTCATAAGGTCACCCCTAAGCCTTCTTTTCTCCAGGCTAAAAAATCCAAATTTTCTCACCCTTCCCTCATAAGGAAAGAGGCTTCACCCCTCTTATGATCTTCATGGTCTCCTCTGGACTCACTGCAACTGTACCAGGTCCTTCCTGTGCTGAGGACCCCAGAGCTGGACACAGTATTCCAGGTGGGGTGTCACCAGAGCGAGTAGAGGGGAGAATCCCCTCCCTCACCTGCTGGCCACCCTGCTTGTGATGCAGCCCAGGGCATGTTTGGCTTTCGGGACTGCCACTGCACATTGCCAGCTCATGTCAAGCCTCTCATCCACCAGCACCCCCAATCCTCTATGATAATGCTCTGGGATAATCCTCTATGACAGAGGATCTCAGAATTTAGCAAAAATGTGCTAAAATTATCACATTGTTACACCAGATATTTGTATGGTGTGTTTATCATAAGTACTTGTGTTTGTCTGTGTGTGGCTGTGTGTGTGTCTGTAACACACCCAGTTGTATTTTCATTTACTCATGCACACTGTATGTCTGGCTGTCTTGCCAGAAATGAACTGTGTGTGCCTGGAGGAATTAACTACAATCTTTTTCATAAAGAATCCAGTCTCTCTGGCAACACACAAGCTTTAGTTCCATTATCTAAATCTTTTATCTTCTCTTCTTTGATTGAAGGATAATTTTTTATCTTTATATTTTTCAGTGAATGAAGTGCAGATGAAGTTCTCTTATGTGACAAAAACATTCCACCTTTCCTATGAAACTGCCCTGAAAGCCTCATCAAAGACAACACCCTCTGAATTATTAGGTGCATATGTTAAAAATAGTCATTTGCATTCCATTAAAATAACACAGACCCTATTGCTAAAATTTTTATCCTGTGTTTTGAATTTATGTTCACTGAAAACAACCCTTTTGTAAATATAATCGTTATCCTCCTTTCTTAAAAGAATCATAAGAAAAGATATTACCTCTTCCTATTTCTTTGATATTTCCTTCTTATGCATAAAGAAATACTGTGCCATTCTGCAAGTCATTCTTTTAGGATAAAAATTCTTATGAAAAACTTCCTAAAACCTAAAGAACTGTAGCTATGTTGGGTATTCTTTTGGCCATTCTCTCCCTTTCTGTATTAATATAAATCTTTCCAACTCCTGATCTTTTTGTCACATTTGTAGATTTAGTTATGGTGGATCAGAAGTACTGCTAGTACTAAACTTGCACCTGCCACTGCAGAGGTGGCAGTCTGTCACACAAGCAGTTCTGCCACATGGCTTGGTCTCTGTGTGTGCTGCTTTGAATGCATTTCTTAACTTAGTTCCCTTAGTTCTTTCCACTTGCTCCTCCCTGACCTCTTGCAGTCCTGCAGCCCCAGGACCACAGTGCCAGGAATCCCTGCAGTGTCACTGTCCTTTTCCTCACGCAGGCTCAGGCCCATGTACCTCAGTTCATTTGTCAAAATCCAAACAAGCTGTCCTGGCTGCAGCAAATCAAGCTTTTGTTGCAGGTCTTTCACGTTGTAATTGCTTATCTTTCTGGGAATAATGTCACATCATGAATGCCAGATCTTTGCAATCAAAATCCTGGCTTTGCAGTGCATGCTTTGTGCTGTGCCTGGCTGCCTTTTCTTGCCCAGGCTACACATCACTGCCTTAACAAGCTGCTGAGTTCCTGCAGAGCCATTATATCTTTGTGCCTCATCTCTCCCTTTCTCCCTTCCAGGCTTGTCATAGCTGAATCACACAGCACGTGCACAGAGAGTACTCCAAAATAGGGTTTCGTGAAGAAAAGAGAAGACATAGAGTATATTTTCCCTACCTAAAACATGATAAATGATTTTCTACTCATGGAGTGTAGGGTTTATAACCGAAACTCAACCTGAGAGACCAAAGCAACCTATCCCTAACACTGTCTTCAAAATCATCAAAAACAGCAGCAGGATGTAATAATAAGCTTGTCATAATAATAGAACTCACTTTTCTGGCAGTTACACTTCTTTTCCCCTTCTTTTACACTTTATATCTGAGACCAGAATAATTATTAGTCATTATAACTGTTCAAATACCATTCCCAAGTAAAGCCAGAATATCTGCCATGTGCAGAAAGTCTGATATTCTTTGGGGTTTCTTTCTGGTTTAGGACTTTCTTTAAGAAAGGGATTTTTAAATTTTTGGATAAAACAAATCTTGGATTGTTTTATTTTTCCCCTTCTCGAGGATGAAAAATAGCTTGCATGTGATTTTTCAGAAAATTTGTTAGTGCCAGACACCAGTCAAGGCAGTGAAATGCAAATTCTGAAAAAACTTTGTAAAATTCTGGGCATGCTGGTTAGCACTGTATAATTCATATTTCTTTTAGCCTGTAGTCTGGGGCTGAGCTGCCATACAGTATATGCTCCATCTTTGCCTATCTCAGCCAGCACTAGTATGCACTTGCTTATCATCTTCCCTGATAAAGTCCATCCATCATTCTAATGTCATTATTTGTCTTATGATAAATTCTGTCAAGATTGGTAGAGTATGATTTGTTTTTCAAACTCTAAAATAGAGACAGAAAGATCTCTTCAAAGCCTGCTGATAGGTAAACAGAAATTCCAGAAATCTCATCTTGTGTATTGAAGACAAAGAGGGTCAAACTCACCACAATAAGATGGCTGGGCACAGAGTAGAAAAGTTGCCAGGGACACTGAACATGAATTTTTCAGCTTTGTCATTCCCTGCCTATTGGTGTCTGTTGTTAGCTAAATGAGACAACTTAAATTGTCAAAATTCAAGAATAAGAACATCCTCAAAACGGAACTTCCTTAGCAAGAGGTAACCATCTTTTCCAGTTAAGGTCAAATGGTTTCAAGTAAGAGGTAAACCCATCATTTGGTGGGATACACAGTACGATTTAAGTCATATTTGTCAACTGAAACTTGCTCGACGATCACAGAAAAAAATCCCAGTCTATTAGTCCCAGGTGGGATTGTGCCTTGCCCCATGCATATTCCCATGGGGGTACACAAAGTCATTTGGCCTTTCCCCTTTTCCTCTCACCCTAATTTTCATTGGGTCTTCTGCTCTGGAAAAGGTGGGAATCTCCTGCAAGTGCTACTTGGTGAAAGACACCAGGGTATCTGCCAAAGCCCTGAACCTTTTTACACAGTGCATCACAGACAACTGCTAATTGCCATAACACATTTTGGCATGCCAAGAACAAGATGGTCAGATCACCCTTGCCCCTTTCCCTGTCCAGATGAGCAAATGAGAACCAGTTCATTTGCTGTGACTGTCAGTCAATTACAACTCTTGCTCTGAGCAAATATCAAACACTCCGCTCAAGAGATATTGTGCCTAAATGTTCTGGCTCACAATTACCAGCTTTAGTTATTACATCTATGGTAGGTGAAGCTGAGAGATAAATTTGGTTATAGAAGATTTAACAGAGGTTATATTTATTAACCCTTATTTAATCACCTCAGCCAAGCAAACAGCTTTGATATACAGCATAGAGCTGTAGTTCAATATTTACACCTTGCATGAAAATATGGCATTTAATCTAATCAAGTTGGCCGATGCTGAACATGCCACATTAAATGTTTGCTCTTCAAATCTGGAGTTCACTCATTCTGCCATTCTAATTCCCGGACCCAATTTGAAAATAGTTTGCATTGCATGCTATCTTGCAGCTTTATGTGTTTGCCTATCAAACACAGGTTAAATGACCTTGCCGTGTGAATGTGACATTGTTAAAATCAAAGAATAAATGCAACAGTATTATCTACTAAAAGAAGAACTTATACATTGCTAACAGCAAAAAGAAAAAATATCTCTCTATCCATAACAGTCCTTTTGCTACCAAAAATAATCTTGCTTTTTGTTCCACGGCAGAACATTAGCAGTTTGTGTGATCACTGTAATTTTTTCTCGTCCTGCTCTAGTAAAATCCTTTAAACAGTAGGTTGAAAGATGAACAAACAAATGGGGAGACAGCAAAAATAAACAGTGTAAAGTTAAAATCTCTAAAAAAAATGACAGTCTAAAACAAAGCAGTGAAGCCTGACTCTACTCTCACACAATCCAGTTCCAGTAAAGCAGGAGCAATTCTAATGATCTTGAAGGAAGTACAATGGGAGAATGAGATCACAGTTGAAGCCTAATTTCCTCAGTGCTTCTTATGTTTCTCATGCCAGAACTGGGACAGCAAGGAAAAAAAAAGTGTTTAAAAACTAACCAACCAATTACCCTCCTCTCCCCCCTCCTGCCCCCCACAAAAAATATAGTAACAAAATGGTATCACAAAGACAGAACTAATAAGAAATTTGCACAGAGTTCATTTTAAAACATCTGCATTTTTTAATTGCAATAAGTTTTTAATACAGGCTGCCCTCACAAATGGACAACCTTTGTGGTTGTGGAAAAACTGAACTTGTATAAAGTGGCAGAATTGTGCTAGTAATCACTAGAGGAATATCTCTGTGTTTCAAATGTTTCTTCAAAGGACTAGTGGCCACAGCAGGAGACAGAAGTTATGGACAGGGAGGGTCAGGGCATGGCCCCCCCATCAGGCCATAATGACCCCTGCTGTGCTGTGGGATGAACCAGCTCCCAGGCCCAGCACAGGTACCTCCTGCACTCTGTGAAACTGCAGCATAGACTCATCCTTTGAAACAGATCTTAAACTTTAAGCCCCACTTTGCTCTATTATGTGCAACAAAACACGGAAAACATTTCTGTAGTTCTTCTTCTGCACACAACCCTATCAGTATTAGTATAAAATTTCTCTTCCAGTACACAATGTGTTACTGTTTCCCTCTCTACTTTTTTTTTTTGCAAATATATATGTGTAACTACATACGTACAGGATATCATAAATGGTTTAGAGAGGAGAATATCAATGTCACTGACAGATTACAAAGATATTCTAATGATAAACCAGATTATACATTACAGAAAGAAAATTCAGTGATTTTTCCGTGCTCACAAAACCAGAGCAAGCAGCAGACATCCAGACTTCAATTCGCCTGCCTTAACTTAGATACCTCAAAGTTTTAATCCTGGAACCACAGGTACTCAGCCTATGTTCATCTTAGGGACAATGGACATAAAAGATCAATTAAAGAAATTTTCAACTCATCCTAAAATAAGTTGTGTTCTGGAGGTCTAATTCTCTCCATCCAACATAAAGGTAACATAGTACTTCCAGTTCATCCATAGATAAATTTAGGTACCTAAAGTTACACAGACCCACCCAGACCTCCTGATTCCTATGTTATACATTATATAGTGGTGTGAGTTGCATAGAAGGAGACCTAGAGAGTTTGGTTCATGTTTCTCTGTATTTTTCCATTGCTTCCATCCACTGGTATTTCGTCCTCTCCTTCCTTCCACTTACAAAATACCTGACTGTTAAACATGATGAACTATTTTATTGTTTAGCATTTAAGAAGAGATAAATGATGGTTTGAATGTTAATGCACCAAGGTAGATCAGAATCTTAGCACTGTTAAATGGTTTCTGAGCCACTAGAGCATAGCGTCAGTGCTATAAAGAAGCACTCCCTGATGGATTGTTAGCAATACTCTAACTCTTTTCAGGACAATAATATTGACTTCACATTAGATAAACATGAATCTTCTAAACAAGAGGTGAATACACAGGAATCAGCCTCTTTGTGTCTAGCAGCTAAAAGGTGGCAGGACACACTCTATAGAGTTTAATTTTGACTGTAATTAGCTTTTGCAGTGAAGTGCAGTAAGGTAACAAATGAGGTACAGTGCTGCAACACAAGACTGAAGAGAGAATGGAGGAGGTCATACTCTTTACCGTGACAATTTTTGGTTTTCACAAAACCCATTATTACTAAAACACAGACATTAAATTATGCTTATGCTTTCAAAGAGGTAGTTTTGTGGGAGGAAAAAAAGTAAAAAACAATGAGGTATTTAATCTGTAGTTGGAAGTTGCTCAAATGTGAATGCTGACACTTTCCTCTTTAGCTGTAGACCACATCTGCTGAAAAAGTAATGCAATGGCTCAGTAAATTGCTTAGCATTTGCCAATGGTTTATGACCCCAGCAGAAGCCAGATACAGCAGTGAATTTTTACCTTTACAGGTGCAATTTTCTATATGCTAACAAGAAAAAGAACAACTGAATGCTACTATGGAATTTATTTAGAACTTGCAATCATAATTTTGGTTCTATTATAATTCAGCAAAAAAAGTAAAATCCAAAAATTTAATACTTCTGATAACCCAAAAGTGTCTTTAAATTGCAGGAACGTAGGAACTAGGAATCCAGAATTTGAGGCAATTATTTACTCTCAGTCCTACCATCACTTAATTCACTATAAAAATTTGAGGGTTTTTACCAGTCTTCATCAGCCCAAGAAATACAACAATAGAAAACACAGCTGGAATAGACCTCATAAGGCAGGCTAATCCACACCCATGATTAAACCCCAAACCAGCTCTGTCCAAGCTCCTCTCGATGGATATTTGTCTAAATGAGTCTGTAAAGTCTTTTATTTCAAAGATTAAATCTCCTTATTTAAAATAAAAATAAATTAAAAAAAAAGATATGTTCATGAATTCCATTCACATTCTTAATGTCTAAAAGCTCACTGAAAAATCATTTTCACAGAAAAACTGTGATGTAGTTAAAATATTCACTGGCTGAATATCTTTTCTGTATTCCACTTAGGTTTCATTTCAACCTTACTTCCTGGCACTGTGAAAAATTCTTACAGGTAAATCTGGACGTTATACCCTTCATCTATTCATACCTTGCCTCACAAATCTCACCCTCAAATGCAGCATAGCGAAATACTTATAACATTAATAAATTAATTAAACTATGAAAATATAACCATTACCTTTCTTTGGAAAATCTGAAGCTGACTTTACTGTGAGTTTAGTTACTCTGAAGAAAGACACTGAGTTGAAAAGGTGAAAGAAAACTGTTTTCAAATGTCTGTTCACAAAGCCATGATTTGCTTCAAAACTTAAGTGTAGGAAAAGGATGAGCATTGGCAGAGAAAAAGAAAATTTCTGAAAACTTATTTCAAAATTTGTCAAAAAGTTGCTGCCCACTCCATTACATCTTTAGAGGCTGAGTGCCTGTTTGTGTGCCTGCCAATCCAGACTCCTACTTCTGCATTACAATTGTGCATGTAGCCTTGCCATGAGCTGCATGGCTTCCACGGCAAACCATCAAAGGGAATTTCCAAACCTCTGAAGGAAAAAAGTATTTTAAAAAACCAAGACAAAACAACTAGGTGTACCTATGCAGCACCACTCACTCAAGGATCTTGAAAATGCTTTAAAGACACTAATTATCTGAAGTTTGTAATGGCTAGGGATTACAGATTAGTACATCATATAAAAATAAAGTACATGTACTAGAATCGTGTACCTTTTACTAAATATTGATGCATACATTGAATTGTGCTTTAAAATAAATGTCCCCTGATACTTCTTCATTGCTATTTCTTCATGCTCAATGATATTACTTCATTGCTACTTTGCTCAGAGATATTTTCCAGAATATTACATTATATAAGGCCATACCCTCAACTGAGATAAATCAGCATCATCCTAGTTTCAAATGAGCTGCACTGAGTTTAAACCAGTAGAAAATTTTCTTCATCCTTTTACAAAAAGCCCCTGCATGTAGCACAGAACTTGTGTTTGAACACAAAGAAAAATAAGATTTTCAGTGTATGCACAGCAAGGAAAATTACTAGCTTTTGGATATTGCAGATTTAAGGGATATATGAGAAGCTTATGAGCTCTCAGACTCTACTATATTGCTTTGGAAGCTGGGCTAGGATAGGCATGATGAAGAGGTTTAGCAGAGTACATATTAGAAATTTGAGTAAGCCACTACCATGCAATAGAAATTATAGCAGACAATACAATATAATGATTTTATGAAGCATTGGAAGCATCCAAAAGAGCTCATCTCAAGTTTTGCTTCCAAGTAAATTATAAACTTAGTCTCCAAGTACAGACAAGTTTTCTGCCTCTCTTTCTCAGGGTTTTCTTCACTTTCTTCCAGCCCATCAGTTTTAGCTTAAGATGTGGTTCATAAAAATATATATGGACACACTTTTTATAATTCATTTAATGTTTGGAACAACCTGAACAGTGACTTGAAAACTTCAGAAAGCTTTTATTTTAATCCACTCCAGACTCAGAACAAATACAACTTTTCTCAGTGGAGAGGGATGGCACAAGGGAGATTTGGTCTCCAACATGATAGAGAAAAGAGAAGCAGATCTTGAGAATCAGCTTGTTAAAAATCAGCTGATTTAGATCTGATGCCAAGTAAAGAGGTCACCTGGCTTTAAATGCAGTACTTCAACTTGCGCTGCCTTTTTCACAGATTCAAAAAAAGAAATTCCAGGTACAAGCCTGGAATTTTCTACAAAACGCAATTGTTATATGCAATTATTAGAGTCTACACTATTACTAGAGTCCTGCTAATTCAAGCCATCTCAGAAACAGTGAAAGAGTGACCTTAGCTTCCCAAGAACTACAGTATATGCAGGGATGGAAATGGCCAAAGCAAATGATGAAACTAAGACAGAAACCTGGGAGTCTGCTCAGGTATTGCCTTTTCTCAGGAGCAGTGGCAATGTTAACAGCTGGCTTAAGAAGGGCATTCCACACAATCCAGTCTCCTCTGGGGTCATACCAGCAGTGGCTGATTCCATTTTCCAGGATGCTGGCTAAGAAAGTCTCTGCAGGTGGGTTTGGACTGTGGCTCTTTGCTGCCCTAGCTAACATGTAGACATATAAATGTAGGCATCTAAATACAGGCATTTTCTGCCAGATGTTCATGGCCCTGTGTTTTGGGTTTGTATGGCCAGATTTTGGTCACAGGAGGGCTACAGGGGTGGCGTCTTTGAGAATCTTCTGGCAGAGTCAATCCCAGCCAGCTCCAAGACAGCAGGCCAAGGCTGGGCAAATTGCCTCTAGGATAACAGGATTAAGAAGGAAAAAAAGTTGCAGAATTGTGTCCAGAGAAGAGTGGGTGAGAATATGTGAGAGGAACAACTCTGCAGACACCAAGGTCAGTGGAGAATGAGGGGCAGGAGCTGCTCCAGATGCCAGAGCTGAGGTTCCCCTGCAGCCTGTGGGGAGGCAGCTGTGCCCCTGCAGCCCATGGAGGTCCACGAGGAAGCAGAGAGGCACCTGTATCCCATGGAGGAGACCAACGCAGGAGTGGGTGGATGTCTGAGAGGAGGCTGTGAACCACTGAGAGACCTGTGCTGGAGCAGGGTCCTGGCAGGGACGTGCAGAGCCACGGAGAGAGGAGCCCACGCTGGAGCAGGTTTCCTGGTAGGACTTGTGACCCTGTGGGGGACCCATGTTGGAGCAGGGGAAGGGCTCCTCTCCCTGAGCAGCAGCAGAAACAACATGTGATGAACTGACCATAGCCCCCAGTCCCCATCTCCCTGAGGCACTGGGGGAAGAGTTAGAGCTGGGAATGAGGGGTGGGGGGAAGTGTTTTCAAGGTGTTATTTTACTTTTCATTATCTTGCTCTGGATTTTGTTAGTAATAAATTCAATCAATATCTCTAATTCTAGCCTGTTTTGCCTGTGACAGTATTTGGTGAGTGATGTCTCCTGGTCCTTATCTCAACTCATCATATCTTCATTATATTTTCTCTCCCCTGTCCAGTGACAGAGAGGCTTTGGTGGGTGCCTGGCACCCAGCCAGGGCAAACTCACTCCACCCCGTTATTCTTAATGGAAATCTAAGTAAAGTAGAATTTATGTCTGATTTAGGGTAGATTTTCTATGCATATTTCCTGTTCCAAAGACAGCATAACTCTTTTTCCCTTATCATGAGGATGTATTTTAGTAAAAATATTAAAGATTAGTAGATGCTCAGAACGTTGTGCTAAGACCATTACTGAAAATGTCCAAATCTCTCAGTCACGTTTTTTTTTTTCAGAAAATCTCTCTGGATTTACAGTATGGTGGTAAGATTGAGCCCCTGAGAAAAACATCAGGGAAAATTCAGGTGGCACCCACTTCTGTCAGTGAACAGTTACAGCATTTTGCAATGGAAATCACTAACTGGCCAATATTCACTCTGAGGACAATCAAACAGATTACTGGTAATGGTCACACATAAGGTAAGGTTTTCCACACAAATGTGCTGTAGAATGTTGTGGCCATAGAGTACCAGTGGAAAATGTCACTGTCAACTGATACCAATTTGCTGTTTGCTGAGGGAAAATTAAAGTAGACTTGAATGAATGACTAAACTGGCAAGGCAATGCCTGGCAAGAAAATAAGGGAAGACAGATACAGTGCAGGCACTGAATAGCTCCATGACTGTAAACTGACCCAACAGCACTTATGGAAATTTATCTAATTACTTGTAAGAGGGAAAAAATGAGAATCCTGAGAGAAAAAAGAGTTAAAAATGGATTATGCTGCTTCTGCATTCACCAGATGTAATACATCATCCTATAAACTGCAAAATGAGTGATCATTCTATAAACCTTTAATTCAAATGTGATATCTACAATATGTACATGGAAGTTCAAAAATCTAAGCTAATAAAAAAGTATATGAGTTCTTTCAAGAGCAAAGGCCTTCCAAAGAATGCAAGGTGCCAACTGGGCTCATTTTATAACAAATGTTAAAATGTAAGAGATTCAAAAATATCTTTGTTTCTAAAATAGCCCAGAAAGAAAGATAGAAATGAAGTTAAAATGGAAAACTGTTTCATAATCAAGTGTCATAGTTCATACAAAAGGATAACTTTTTTGACATACCAAAATAGGAAACTATCATTGAACAGAACTTGAAAAAAACAAAATTATTATCATTGAATAACAATGAAAATATCAAGAAAAACATGAAAATAAGTAAGAAACAAGATATTTGTTCTTTCCTGAATGAAGCTCTGATGGCAGATTGCAAAATTCAACTTCTGGAATTTAACTGTGCTGCACCAAATGTTAGTGTGAAATATTCAGTGAACAGAAATCCTCACTACCAGGTATTTCAATTTCAATTAGGATAAAAAAATACAGTACCCTGTGTTTTGTCTTCTTTTCCATTCTTCATGATGGGATGCTTTCCACCAGTTTCCAGAAGCTGTCCAGGTCTCAAAAAGCCCCCAATAAAAATGTTCCTCAAAAAGAAGCAAATGTCTTTTTTTTTTTTTTTTAAAACAGCGCTTTAAAAAATGCTGCTTCTAATACCTTCTCTCTGCCACTTAACAGATTCCTTGCTTTTTCCTGCCCAGAAGGTGCAGGAAAACTTTCCCAGTTGGCACTGGCCAAGCTCCTGCTCCTCCCAGCAGCGCCATCCCCGAGCCCGGAGCGCCCGCCAGACGCTCACACCACATCAACGTGGACTGAAGGCACAGGAAAAACAGCTGCCAGAGCCAGATTTCTGTCTGCTTCAGCCCTTCCGTGCCAAAATCCTTCTCCTCACCAGTGTGCAGGTTGCCAAAGACACCAAAAGCATTGATGCCTTAGGTTTTAGCTTTTATATTTTTCAAATTCTGCATTCCCAGTGTGTAACTCTGCAGTGTCCTGTAGCCTGTGAGCTGCTGCTCTCTCATGCTGAGACAGACAGAACAAAGCCTCTCCAGGCTGCTCTCCAAGGACACCCAGCCCGGCCTAGGCCCAAAATGTGTAACCCAGCATCTTGAGAAGGGGGGCAAGCTGAGGGGAAATTACATCATTAGCTAAAGTTTAATTGGCGAATTTATGCTGATATGCAAATTGACCAAAGCTATAAAAGTGTGAAGAACTTGTGACTCGGGGTCCATCTTGGGTGTAGCCTTTGGCCTGCCCAGGGTGTATCTCTGAAGGCCTTTCAAATAAATATCCACCTTTATTCCCTTACTCCTGTCTAGTCTCTGTTTCTGGGTTGGCCTCTTTAGGTACCAGCGTATCGCCCTTTTTACAGCCCAGGAAGATTTTAATTGTTGAGGGGGGCATTGTTTTTTCCTTCAGGGGTGTGGCCAGTGTAGTTTTTTCTTCCCCTAAAACTAATTTTCTCCTTAAAAAATGAGCCAGACTACTCAAAGGAAGGATAGATGCAGAAACGGGAGCAAAAATCCTTGTAGAGAATTATATTTCTGTCATGTGGCACATTATTTTGAAATGCTCTAGGGGAGCTTCACAGTTTTAGTTCCCCAGTATTTTTAATTCCCAATTATGAAAACACTTAGCTATTGCACCCCAGTTTGTCATAATGAAGTTACATTAAATGTACTTCAATATTTACAGGATAGCCTATTTACTGCCATTCTTCACTTCTTTTATGGACATTTTTAAGATACAACTGTTCTATCTCAAATACTTAATGATTAGCAAAGTCATCAAAATATCAGACCCTGGATCTTATTTACTGATGATATTTCTACTGTTTGGTTTGTGTGGCTACACTTTCAATGTAATACGGAAAAGGCAGCCCATTTCCTGAAGAAAAGAAATTTAAAAACAGTAGAAAGAAAAAATTAATTACATCTCCTTCATAGACATGGAACTGAATTACAGAGACTGAACAATGTTGCCAACATTGAGCAGAGATTCAAGATATAGGTGCGTACCCAAAGTCCTACATACTCTTGGTATAGACACATGCTGTGTTTTTTTTAAAGAGTTGAACCTTAGAGTACTTTTTTTTTCTAACCAGACACAATCTGTTTGAAGTTCTCAGAGAAGTGCAGCTAAACTTACAGTTTTTAAGAACATCCTCTCCAATGATGTCTTTGCATGCTCTCCTTTGACTCTAGTAAAATCAACAGAAATACTTTTAACAAGCCAAGTGCAACTCTGCCTAACCTTATAAATAATTCTGGAGCAGTTCTGTTTGAGTTCCAAGCTAAGGTTTGAGTTGACTATCACTGCATTATATTGCATAAGGATATCACATGGTGTAAATTTTTTCCTTAATAGTCTGTGTGTTCTGGAAGCTAAGTCATAGGTGATTTACTCTCTAGTGAGTGGTGTTAGTGCAGCATATTACACACTTGGCTAGCCCCAGCTCTTATTCATGGCTTTTTATTTTTATTTTCAAGGATTAGGCTAAACCACGCATAGAGGGTAGGTAAGAATTTTTATTCTCTTTCATACTCCTGTGCTTGGAGATATGCAATGGAGAAACACATTAAAAAAAAAGGTTAAATTGCAGAAGCTTCACTTTTTTTTTTTTACATAGATACTCAGTACTAAAGAGGAATATACAAGAAGGTTGAACCCTTCAGCTCCTTTGAGTTTACATCTCTGTCATGCTTTATGGATTGGAGAAAATTTTGCAAGTGTGAAGATGAGGAGTAGAGCTGTGAAATTCAATTACTATGCTTTGCAAAATTTGGGAATCTGTGCTGACTATCTAATAATATGAAATATAGTGACTGTTGCATTTTCCATTTTTGCCAAATACATCTGATTTTTTTCTCTTCCTGAAATAATTCCTTTCTATTATTAAAAATAATAAAATCCTTCAGTTTTTCATCCTCCTAGAAGAGAAGAACCCTTTCTTCAAAACACATAAGAGATCTAAGAGATTATTTTTTAGAAAATTTGAAAATCTTAAACTTACTTTTTAACTTGCACAGAAAAAAAGCCCATCATTTCATGATAACTTTTTGGCTGATGTGAGGTAAAACAGGATGTGATTAGAATTGAAAGCTATCCAGTTTTATTTATCCCTGCTTCTCTGATTTAAAATGAAGCCTGGCTGTGTGCAGATGATAACTGTGAGCAAAGGTTGACATCAATTGGAGCTGTAGGACGAGCTGTCTCTGTGTGGGGGAAAATATCACCTTTTTTAAAAGATGCCGAGTGACACTGACAAAATAGACAAGGCAGTCTAGATCAATGACATAAAAATAGTTGTCGTATAATGATTAGTGAACTACCGCTCATAATCATCTTCTATAGACTCCTCTGAGGATAATGTTTGATTATTTGAACACATCATAGTGTTAATTATGGCTAGGCTGAATTTTACAGTGTAATTTGTGTTTTTACAGTATGTGACATTTGAAAGCTAGAGGTAATTTTCAGTATCTTATTAGGTGTTTGAAATTCAGTTTGTAGCTTTTGCTTCAAACAGCAGCCTTTTAATTTAGTAGCTCTTTAGCAGAGTGGGCTTGATATGGAATAGTCATTAAGGTAGTCACCATATCTATAGGAAGTCTCATGGGAAGGTGTCTATCAATTTACCCCTTAAAAGAAAAAAAAGGTATTTACAGTCATAAATCTAGTTCAGTTCCTTTTTTAGCTGCAAAACAGAGAAGATTTATCTGACAGGAACCTGAGCTGTTCTTAAAATCCTCTAAACTATGGATGAATAAACCAGTTCAAGTAAAACACTAAAACAGTAATATACTGAAGACACATAGCTTTATACATCAAAAGAGCCCAAAGAATTTAACAAAAATTAATCTCATATATGCATCTGTCTGTCTTTCTCTCTCCACCCATTCATCTAGGATATTGTCCAGTGAATCATGATATTTGGATAGCACACAATTAAACCTTACCTTTCACTCTGAAGATGAAGAACTATTATCCCCTATCCTATACAAGAGAAGTATGGAGAGAAATGTTAGTAAAGATACGCAGATGCATTCAGAATGTGCACCACAAAACCTGAAAATCAAGTATCCTGCCCTACGTGGTGGGGCAGGGATTTGATCTCACCTCATTTCAGGTGTCTGCAGTAAGTCACCCACTTCTTCCTCTATAAACAGCAAAGAGGAAAAGGCACTGATTCCTTTTGTCTGTTCTTTTTAGGATCAGCTGACCTGTGCTTTACGGGATTTATTGCTGTCTCCTGACTACAATGGTAGCCCAGAGGATCTGATCAAGTGGAGGGGTAAGGTGAATCCCTACTGCTAGCTTATTCATACCAGATAGGCTTCAAAGAGAGTGAATCTTGGTCCATTTTCAAGTTTTCTGCTGAGGAACATTAGTTTATGACATTCACTCTCCAGTCTGTACTAGAACTGTCAGTGCCAAGAGCAAAAAGCCTGCTCTCTGGAAATCTGCATACTCAAGCAATTCACTGTTTTACTTTGAATAATCTTTTTGACATTTCTTGGTTCCAAAACTCTCTAGCAGAACTATTCAAAGTCTCTTGAGACAGATCTGAACTGGAAGACTTGGTGACATAAGATTTAATGATCTTTTTCTCCTGCTGCAGATACTCCAAGCTCATATGTTTCATGAGATTACAGAACAGATTCAATAATAATGGGATATGTTACTAATTACAGCTGGTAGTAGCTCATAGTCACTTTGCAGTTTTCTATGTACTTACCTCTAAAACATCACAGTGTTTCCAGCTTTCAAAGCAAAGCTGGTTTAGAACACTTTACCAAATGATAAAAAATCAGGAAGTGATAAATATCTACTTTGTTTTTTTATGAATGAAATAGCTCATCTATTCCCAATTTAACTATTTAGGGTAGCCTCTAGATTAGCTAGAGAATAGCTGGAATGTGCAAGGCAGTCTGAAATACAAGACTGTGAGGTAAAAAATAAGTATTTATTCTCTGGACTTTTTCTTTAGATTAACACTGTTGATACAAGTGATGTTACTGATAAGCTTCATCAGTTTTGATTGTATGTAAATATGAACTATTAAATACACTGAAAAAATTACCAGAGCAACTATGCATAATGAAAGCTGAATTAATCATAATTCTTCCCTTTCTTTTAGTTATCATCATGTCTTCTTTGTAGGCCATGTTTCTCTCTCATAAAACAGATTATCTCCTTTTTAATTGGATTGGGTCCAATGGGCTCGGATTGATTTGCTTCAGTTCCACTTTGAGGAATGACAGTCATTCCCATTACCACTGAAATAATGACCTTTAGTTCTGTTAATTAGAGGTGGGATTGGTAACACTCCTTATACTCACATTGCCCTCACAGTGGATCATGTCTGGCCACCAGCATGTGCAATTCACTTTGCCCCACTGATACAAACCATTTTCAGTGATGTAGAGAATGATACCAAATTTCATTCCTTTGCTCAAACATTCTCCCTTCTGGAAATTGTCCATATTTGCCTTGAACAGATTTTTTTTAAGTAGATTACCAGGCGAGAATAGCAGGCCCTGTGAATGGATTTGGCAGTCATAGGTGTGTGATCAGAGGGTGCATTTCCACAGCTCTGCACATTCAGTACAGAGGAACTTGGCCAAGGAGCCAACTTCATGGACCCATCTAATGAAGACCTCCCAGGTACTGTTCATGGTACAGAAGATGGAAGGCAAGCAAGGGCTGAGGATTATGGAAAAAGAAAGGAGGGCTCTTAGCTTTCATGGGTTAATTAAATTTGTGAAACAAAGCATGACCAGAATATTTTAATGAGTGGTCACTTGGTGTCTGGCCTGAGATTTTTGGCAACTCATTTGAATAATGGTTTATCATTTACAGTTTAATTAATAGGAAAATTGTAGGGCCTGGTAAAATGTTTAAAGCATATAAATTGTGTCAAAACTGAGCATGTAATTTTGACCTTCTTATCTGGGTATTTCAATTCTTCACTTCTAAAAAATTTGAATATTTCTCCCTATTTTAAACGTGCTGTTGTGAAAATAAATTAATAAGTACTTATGAATCTCTCAGATATTTCAAAATTTTCTGTGGGAAAAGCATAGATACTATACTAACTGTGCATAAACAGCATATGACAAAGAAAGTGTGGCATTATGATAGGGTTACCCCATCAACCAAAGAGGAAAAAACTTAGTGAAGAGCATGAACAATACATCCAGTGGGATGTGCCAAGAAAGCATTCTCTGAAAAAAAATCACATGAGCATCTAATTACAGCTTGATTGTCTCATGATGTACTAAATGGGCTGAAGTGGGATTGGACAGCTGCTTTAAGACTTCCTAACATTTCATAGCTTAACTTACCTCATGCTCACTAATTTTTTTATTTAATCTACCTCTTTGTTTCTTTATATATATATATAAAACACCAAAATGTAAGTAAATGTAAGTTTCAGATGGAAATGAAAGACATTTAGATTAATTCCTTACCTTGTAACGCTATGGCTTGAATTTTATTGATGAAAGACACTGGTGAAGGACATCAGCAGTGTCTGCCTAAAGATAAGGATTGTAGGCCACCATTTATACTGAAAATTCTGCTTCTCCATACACGCCTTCAAGTTAGCAATATGTTTCTCAGGCTATACAGCCATGTCTGAGGTTACAGGTTGATATTTTGGAATACCCTCTGTTTTGCTCCCTTTAAATATTCTGTCAAACAATTTTGTTGAAGCTAAAAAATTATGAGGCTATTAAGGAGCATTTAGAGAAGCATGTTTGGGATGGAGAGCTACTTAGCAACACAGTTCAGATTCTAAAATTATACACCTTACATAACCAGGAAACAGGAAACTTCAGTGTGACATCTAGTATCATTCAAATGTCTTTAACTTGGAATGCCAAGTGTGCCAATACTCTGCTTGATAAGAAATATTTGTTGAAAAAATTCAACATTACATCTGAGAAAACCCAAGAAAGTCCTCACAAATGTTAGCTCCCAAGGGTAATATTTATAGAAAAAAAAGGAGAGTAATATAGAGACAAACATACGATTTTTTGATAATTACTCAGGTTTCTATACAATTTAACTCATTACATTTATCTACAGGTTTTTACTGAGAAAAAAAAACTTGAAGGTAGTTTAAAGGCCAAAGTCCAGTGCAGCTCATTAACAGTTATCTAAGTCCCTTCACTGATAAGTAAATTAACTCAAATTTCTTTCAAAAGAAAATCTACAAGATGCTACCTAAGACA
Organism: Pachycephala philippinensis; assembly: GCA_013397055.1. NCBI lineage: Eukaryota > Metazoa > Chordata > Aves > Passeriformes > Pachycephala > Pachycephala philippinensis. The sequence goes on along the minus strand of VWZT01005940.1, from coordinate 1,762,747 downwards.
CCAGCAAGGTCATGTCAAGCAGATAGAAGATGCTCAGTGTGTCAGGGTCATGCATAGATACAGGGAAAATTTCCTGAGAAACTTTCCTTCCAGGAAGTTGCAGTGTAGGAAAAAGCCACATTTTCTGGCTCTTCTTTGACTGTCCCAACCTGCCCTTTGCACGCTGGGACCTTGCCTCCCAGCTGTAATTCAGAGCTGGAGTGAAGATGCATGACACTGATCTCTTCTTTGTGGTGACCTGTGACAGGATCCGAGGGAATGGCCTGAAGTTGTGTCAGGGAAGGTTTAGGTTGGATATCAAAGAAAGGTTCTTCCCCCGGAGGGTGCCTGGGCACTGGAACAGGCTTCCGAGGGCAGTGATCACAGCACCAAGCCTGACAGAGTTCAAGAAGTGTTTGGACAATGCTCTCAGACCCAGGGTGTGACTCTTGGGATGTCCTGTGCAGGGTCAGGAGCTGGACTCCACGATCCTGGTGGGTCCCCTCCAACTCAGGTTATTCTGGGATTCTGTGACAAGAGCAGGATGAGCCAGCAAGAGAGAAGCAAATGTGTCTCCAAGTCCCTAATGATGAAACTCATGAAGATCGGGATATTAATACGTGGGAATTGTCTTATCCCATCCAGTATAACCTACATCCTTGCCATCACATGTACTGTTATTTCTCTCTTCAGGGGGAGCTAAAACAGCACTGGGAAAGAAAGAAAGATGGAAATTGACCTGAATGCCATCCACTGATGGCCACAAACAACAGCTAGGAGTTTTTTTTGCTTACTAGTGAAGGGATTTGGTTAACTTGTTAGTAAATTGCAGTGTTGGTGTTTCTATGGTAATATGAAAAGGGTGATGCTTTGAAAGTTCTGAGAAAATACTTTGGACAGATAAGAAGAGAACAGTTAAGAGTCTCCCTATTTTTAAAAATCTGCTTTCAAAGGGAACTATTTATTTTGTTAAAAGCTCTTAATTAGATTTATGATTCCACTGCTAAAGTGAAAAGGTTAATATGATAACATTTACTGCTGTGGATATTGATAGCAAACCGTACATTCTAATTTCAATTATTCCCCCAGGTAACTTGATTATTACTATTATTAAATTGCAGGCTATATTGGGATTTTTAACTGTTCTCTCCATAAAATTAGCTAAAAAAAATATTTTAAAAACATTAATGAATTTTCTTCATGCCTGTTGCTTCATGTTCTACTGCTGTTTTGTAAAAATGACATGAATATTTTGGAGTCCTACAAATGTCTTTGTATTTTCTTTGTTTCCATGACAATAGACTAAATCAGGACATTCTTAATCACAGTATATGGGAAGCTACAGCCAAATTTGAAAAGGTGTACTTGATATAATCTTTCTGTACAAACTGTTACCTTGAAGTCAATTATGGGAAATTATTAAACTCGGTTGAATAAGAGCATTAAAATTGATGTGATCCAGGGGGACAGATCAATGATAAGAAAAGCAGGAACTGGAAGCATTTTTATGTACTGATTCAAAAGCAAATATATATATGTATTAATCTTCAAAAGATTTTGTTTAAGTCTATCTTTGTAATAACTAGCCTGAATCTGCTTAACTCTCTAGGGAACTAAATTTATTTCAATTTATGTGGACAAAGCCACCTGCATATTAATTCCTATCCCAGCTAGGAAACCTTTCGCCATCAAGCCAAAGCTTTCACCATCAAACTTTCAATATCAAGCCAAAGACCTGGAGGCCAGAAAATATAATTTTGAAATGTGGTGTTTTTGCATCTTGCGTCATGCTTTCATATCTACAACAACACAGGCAAAGACACATCCTGTTACAGGGAAACTATGGTTTAATTCTTTGTATCCAGAAAAGAAGGAGATGAAGGGGACTATATCCTTGACCAGCAATATTAAACTATTGAAGGACCTAATTTTATTTTTTACAGGTGAAATCAATGCTGCAGCAACCACCCTGAGTGAGAAGGAAGCACTGTTGTTGAGTTTGAAGAAAGAGGGTCAGAGATAGTGCTCCAACAGGTGGTTTTCCCATACAATGTTTAGGTTATTTCCATTATTGGATGTCTAGAGTCCAGCTGTACCTCTTACAGGTGAGTGCTACACTGCAGTGTTACACTCGCCACAGCTCAGAGGACTAGCTAATACTTGATTGGCCTGAACAAACAACAGTTTTCAAAGGAGAAACTTTGAAAGCCTAAAAAGCCCTACAGCTTGGCATGAAGTCTAAGATATTTGAGGTCAATAATGAAATTAATCCTTCCTTTCCAGTCATGAGCCACAGAACCTAAATAACTGCATATAAAAATGGGCTGAAACATCTCCTAAATACTTATTTTCCAGTTCTTTCCAGACTGATCTGTGGGAGAATGTTGGCTTGTCCACTGAGCTGCAGGCCTAGCCTGACTCTTTAGGGTTGCGGATCACAATGAGAGGTAACCTATACTACAGGAAAACAGTGCCACAGACACTGCTAAAATCTTTCTCCACTTTATTTCCCACTGATTCCCTTAATTTCATCCGCCTCTACATCAATGCTTCAGTTTTTAGGACTTGACACTTATTTCAGAGATGTTAGTTCTACTCCTTGGCAGGAAATCCCAAATGTTTGTAACAAGCATTATAAAACCTAAATTCTTTTGGGATTCGAGCAGACAGAATGGAATATACTCACTGTCAGAGACACATACTGGAGATTTTCCTATGGTATCAGGATTCACTGAGGACACTGGGAATTCATTAGGCTGGGGAAATTAACTAATATGAATACATATTTGATTAAATAGGTTGAAAAGGGTTCCAGTCTTTCATTTCATTTACATTAAGAGAGAGTAACTTTCAATGAACTTCTGTCCTGATGTTAGGCTATGGCATGGAGCAGGTTAAGCTGTTGGATATACATGATATAATCGAGTACATCTAGTTCAGTTCTAGTAGTTCTAATATTTTTCTCTCTGAAGGGAGGTCATATGCAATCTCAAGATATCTGCAATTTCCAATGAAGAAAGGCTGTGAAAGACAGTTTTAGGGAACACAGAATATTGATTCCCAGTCGTCACAGACACTCTCATTGTGTCTTCCACAGAGTATATTTTATAGCTTGAAAATTCCTGGGCCTTAACCCTCTCAGGTTCAGATGAGTAATCTTGAGAGGAAAAGATGGGAATGAGAAAATGACTTTGAAGACTATACGTTCTGCTTCATACTGCTTTATATCATAGAGCTACAGTTCAATGTTGGTATGATGCATAGCTATACAAATTGAAGGCTGGGCCCCAAAAATTCGAACTTTACCGATACAGATGTTGCTTTGATTAAAATAGAAATTTAGGTCCCTATCCTGAAGGACAGAACTGTATTGGATTTTCAGTGTCCAGAAACTCAACTATCAGGTTTAGCTATCCAGCAGAAAAATAAATACAGAGCACAGAAACTGTATTTAAAATTCACATTGGATGAACTTCAGATAGTTTAATTTTATCACTCTGCATATAATATTCATTTTAAAATTACAAAAAAGACCTTCAATTTTTTAAGCTTTCCTTTAGTATAATTTATTTACCAGTCCTAATACATCAGAAGCAATTTTGAAGCTGATACTTCATCAGCAGTCACAGAGCTACCCACATTCATAGCTAATGTTCATTGTAATTACTACAGAAACTATTAAACATCCTTGAATGGGAGAGTGTCACTAAGCTTTCCCCCTACAGAAAGACTTGTCTGTGACATCTGGAGTCTGCTTTAGAGCCTTTTGTTAGGATATCATTCACTGTATGATAGACTTGTCAGTTTAAAAATCAAGAAATTCACATCTTCTTTCCCTTCCGGATACTTTCCAAGCAGATTCCATAAAAGATATTTCTCTCTGAAATGTTTTTATAATTTTTCATCCTAATTTCTCCTCCACCTATCCCAGCCTCTCAAAGAGAATTCTCTGTATCTCTTTTCCTTGAGAAGAGCTTCAGCTGTCGTTGTTATCCTGAATCACTTCCCAGCTGGTTTTACGATTTCCTTAGCTCCCACCAACACCTCTCTCTAAAGGAGCTGCATCTTATAACACACCTTTCTTAAGACTAGACCCCAGGTGGACCCAAGGTATGCTGTGAAAGATACGCTCTAAAGATTTATTACAACTTAAATCAGGTGGAATCAGGGAAATAGGATAGTAATATGGAACTTTTATGCAACAACAAAGACTAAAACAGATTAAAAGCAAATGAACAAAAAAAGCCAAACACCACAAGATATGAATTACTCAAATAGACCTGGACTTTTTTATAAATAACTCACTGAAACACATTTTGGGGGAATGGAGTAAAACACTTTAAAATAGGACAGGGAACTGAAGACTATGGCAGGACTCCATCTGACATTTCCATCCGTGAGCAAACACCACTTTTCAGTTGCTGGAGTGCACTACTATATATTGGGGTGGGATCAAGGAAGAGATTAGAGATGTGCTTAAAAGAATAAATCCTTCTCATGCTAATATAGGGCAGTAAAAGTGGTTGTTTCTCTCTGCTGACTGTAAAGGCAGACCAGAACAATTAGCTGAGGTGCTGATATCTGTATTGCAAATATAGAAAATAAGGTGAGCTGAGTGTCTGGGAGTATTTTCACTGTTTTCAGGACATTTCTTTAGGCTCCTGCATATTCAAAAATTCTTTCTTATTTCAAGCAGAATTAGAAGGGAACAAAAAAGATTAAGCTGGAGAAAAATTGTATTATTGTCTCATTTTTAAATACATATTTTTGTATCAGTACTAAAGAGAACTTTCTGAAAGTCTTCCCTTGTTTTTACTTTACATTTTACAATGTCCCCCTAATCTTTAAGACTGAGAGGTTAAATTGTCCATATTAAGGCAATCAGAATACTGTTTAATTGAGCCAATTCCATTTTTCCTCCTTGTTAAGGCACTTGTAATCAGACCTGTGCTTTTCAGAGATCAAGGAAGGATCAAAGACTAGACAGTCAGAAAGCAGGTATCAAATAATTTCCAGGCACATCACTGGTAAATAATACATTTAAGGGAAAGGTATATTTATTTTTCTATCATGATGGTGTTCTCATTGTTTTGATACTGCATGCACTTATGCAATTTACAGAGTAATTTTATGGTTGTTAGTAGAGATGAGATAAACCTCATGGGAAAAAAAGGGAACACCAAACCTCTTCCCAAAACTCAGTCTAAATGCCAAATATTATCTAACCATTTATAGTGTTCTGATATTATACATTTCAACTGCAAGAAGGTATTATCCTTTAGATCTTAACCCACTGATTCCCTGTTAAATTGATCAGATTTTCTGCTGACTGAGCTGTATAAGAGTAGGTATGGCTCTTGTTTTCAGCTCTTTACCATGCTGTAGCTCTGTAAAGTGTGCATGGTGAATACCTGTATGAAAAACGACCCACTTAATGGGGAAAAAGAAAGAACTAGCAATGAGACCTAGAACCCTCTTTTGGGGGTGATAAATATCTACCATATTTGTCTCCCTTTACTATCTTGTAGAAGTAGATACAGAATTTTTAAAAACATCATCTCCAGTCTGACAGCCTCATCCTGTGGCTAGCATATGGTTTGAAGTGTATGACACACATGAACGATCACTGCTTTGGTCCTTAGTATTGTGACATGTCAGGAAAGGGAGTGACATCAAAAAAAGCCCCTCCTCGTCGCTTTAGGGTGTCCTCATGAGCAAATATGAAGTGGTCACAACACCAGCCTGACAGAGTTCATGGCAGACTTTCAGGCACAGACTTTCAGGCACGTGGTGTGATTCTTGGGGTGTCCTGCACAGGGCCAGGAGTTAGACTCAGTGATCCTGATGGGGCCCTTCCAATTCAGCTTGTTCTATGATTCTATGATTCTATGATTCTATGATTCACCGTGTATCAGGATCTCAGAAAGGAACTTCCTATTTAAAGAATTATATAAAAATATAAATCCCTACCAATAAGTAAAACATGTAAGTAAGGTGTTCATCACTGGTGTGTTGCCACAACTGGAACAGATGGATAAACATTGCTGTCATCTTTCCTCCTCTGCTTGGTGTGATGGCCCAGAAATATTGTACCTGCATTACTGAACACTTGCAAGGTTTTACCAGGTCTCATGAACTTTAACAGCAATTATGTGCCCAATTCCATCAGTAAGCAGCTTTGAAAAGTTCCCATTTCTGTGGGTAGCATGTTTTCCTGAAAGCTGAGTGTCTCCTACCACACTCAGATCAGCCAGCTCTGTTACTGGCTGCTGTTCCTAGCACTACTATCTGCTGCAATTGGAAAGCACCCACCTAGAACTATGAACTGCATGGAAGATGATTTTAACTTGTATTTTCCAGTGGATTTTTATGAAGTGATCTGAAGAGGAAACCATTAATTCAGCCAGAGATTAGCAATACCAACTGCACTGCTGAGGGCAACATCAAGGATCCCTTCCTTCCCAGCAGCCTGGCACAGAAACCATGTGGAACTCGAAAGCCTCTTCTGCATCTTTAAAAAGCCTTTCATTTTCCTTTTGTGCATGTGTCCTCAGTGTTTGGTGTTATAAATGAGCAGCCTGTGACCACCCCTCCTCTTGGCACAGCTCTCGTGTAGCGCCGCAGAGCTCCGGCACCGCCGGCATCCGCAGAGCGCCTTCTTCCCTGACCTGTACCCACCGAGATTACAGAAGCACATTATTTCCCTGTGCAGCTCTTTCACCTCTCACTGCAACCATTTCCTACACAGACACAGAATTTATATAAAAGGCTTTCCTCAGCTTTCATCAAATCTAGGTTGCAGGCCTATTTCGTAACATTAATTCTCTCCCTCACCAACCGCCACATCAATTCAGTACTTTATAAACTATTTCAGGGATCCGATTTATCAGGCCTGACAGAGCTTCACACTGAAATAAACAGCACTGCCTCTGCTGAGCTCGCTCAGTGGCTCCTATTTATCATTATTTAATTCAAGGGCCTAAAATTCTCTGACATTATTAATAGTAAGATGAATCACTGGAAAACTACAGAATCTGTGACCAACGAGGCTGAAATAATCCATTTTGGTGAAAATGTCTACGTGGAATTGCATTCCCTGATGGGTAGCTGCTCTGTCATTAGCGACTCCATATGCATGGGTGGTAAAGAACTGAAGCATGAAGTCCCCAAAGAGTGGGATACTTCAACTGCCATTCTCTTCCCAACACTTAACACCAAAGCAGAAAATAAGGGAATGCAGCACAGCTCTAATGCCTCTGTCAGTTGAATTTAAATGTACTAATTTAATCCTTTTTGTACTTGATTAACTTTAACTTGTCTGAGGTTGAACTTTTGTGTTAACTGGACCTGCAAATCCATTAGTTCATTATGAGGACTGTATTACTTAGGCACCTTGATGAGAGATAATCAGCTGCCTGGAATGTATATGAGCACTTGCTGCCTTAATTTGGCACCTCATTAGTGATATTTTTCAATTTTGTTTAAATGAAAGGGATTGCACTGGGAGTTTGTCCAGGGTCTGCAATTTCCTTTATGAATAGCCAGCCTCATTCAGCAGCTGTACGACACAGCAGCTGTAAGAAGTTAAGAATTGCAGAATTTGTTTGGTTCTCTGTCAGGACCATTCTGGGAACCTAAGGTAGCTGGAGAGGCAGGTCCTGAACTCTTTCCTAAAGGGGCTGAGTGTTGACAGACCACCTCCCTGACAGAGGTGACCAAAGAACCTTGACAAATAGATATGTTTTGTAAAATTCCTTTAAAAATTAAGACTACCCAAAAAAAAAAAAAAGTATATATTTAAAAAACTTTTTTTTTTTTTTATTTCCCCTTCCAGAGGGGAAATTTACTCATTGCTGTTTTGTTATTCATTATCATTCCCTTGAACTTTGGCAGTTGACTTCCTTATTAGTGTCTGGACAGAGATTGTAACTTTTGAAAAGACCAACCAAGCACAAAGGACCAAGCAGACACAAAATTGCCCTCTGAAGAATATCTGCAGTCATTATTGTCCAGGGGATTACCTCCTAAACAATTAATCATTTATCAGAGTTAGAACCCCCAGAGCTGAAACGCACACCTTCACCCTTGCCCAGAAGCCTGTCTTCAGGCAACAGTCTGACTAAATGACATACCCAGTCTGGCTTTCTCTGTTTTGCACAGCTTCCCAGTGCTATGTTAACAATGTGGCATCCTCAAACACCTACTGCATCATCCTTCCCATATCCCAGCATGTACAACTCCTTCAGCACCGTGTTACGGAAACACCATTCTGGAATGTTGCAGAACACCTTCCCATTATTTCACACATTGAACTGAAAATGTGCAAAACCAATATTAACATCTTAGGACCCATCTACAAGGCTGGGGGTGAGCAAAGCCAAGGGACACACAGCATGGATAAGTCCAGTCTAGGGACAATTATCCTTTTAGCAGTATAGTCACTCCATGCCATTCGGTCTTGTCTCTTGGAAGCAATGATTGCTTCCTGAGCCTTTTTATTTTGTAATATAGAGATAGCCTGAGAGACTGTGATTTGAACTCTTTCCCCAACATGTTAAAAAAGAAATCAAGTCCTGCACTTTCATATCACACCCCACCACAGTGGAGATTACAGATAGCCACAATTTTATGTTTTCCAGATGACTAATCTGTGAAATGTGCTCCGAGTGCTTCTACCAGGTCAGGATCTCTTAGCAAAATACAGAGATATTTAGTTTAATTATTTAAACTAATTACACATTAGTATAATGTATAATTATACATCTTCAGATGCAGAAAGTTGAGCAACATCAAGACCTGTGATTTTTTGCTTTCTTTCCAGGAGAAACCTAGGGAGTCTTACTGGGAAAAAAAAATAGAGGCTTGGCGATTTCATGAATATACCAAGTTAGGCTTTGAGCATATTTTATGTTTTCATATAAAACATATAGTTATTAAACTAGTAACAACTTTTAGTATTCAGTCACCGTTGTGAAGTAGAGTTAAGTGAGCTATTGGGGACTCTTGTGATCTCAAATACCTTCTAAAAGATATTTTCATGGAATCATAGAATAGATTGGGTTGGAAGAGCTCCTTAGAGATCACCTAGTTCAACACCTCCTGCAGTCAGCTAGATCAGGTTGCTCAGAGCTCCACGTTTTCAGGGATGGGGCATTTACCACATCTCTGGGCAATCTGTGCCAGTGTTTCACCACTCTCATTGGAAAAAAATTTCTTCCTTATATCTAGTCTAAGTCTAACCTCTTTCAGTTTTATCCTGTGTCCTGTGAAATTTGTTTGCAAAGGTTTTATGCCTAGACTCTACCTTTCATTATCATTTTTTTGGTCTCTGCTTAATTTGGAGTTGAATCACACTGATTCAATCCACCATCTACTCCTCCATACCTTGCTCCAGTCGGGGTTCCCTGAGCACTGGTGTCAGATGTACAAAGGTGCATCAAGCTGTAAAAGCAGAGCAAGAATCACATCCAAGCACAGCACCTCTCCATGTGTAAGTCAATAGGTCACAGTCCCAGTTTATGATTTTCAAAACATTTTACTAATAGGATTGGAAGTAGGAGCCGATGTATTTATTAGCTGTGTTTTAATGTGCTGCCACTATCATCATTTCAAAGAAACACAAATTCCTGATATTAACAAATTATATATGGTGAACGCACCCTTTGTGCTGTATAGAATACTGTTGAAGAACTCCATTTTGGTTTCTTATACATAGGAGAATTATTATGGTAATAATGTGTAAAATGGGGACTTTTGGCCTCAATTATGAATGACTGAATTCCCAGAAGTAGTTTAGCCTGTATGAAGATCCACATTCTACCTAATTTTAACCAACCAGTTCATTAATACCTCTGAGACTTACATGCAAACTACGGAGTCTTCTACAATTTCTCTTATCACCAATTAGGCTAATCCCTCTCCCACTCTGTGGAGTTTTTGGAACGTGTACATTAGTGGTACTGCATGTGCAGTTTAAGGTGAGACAATTACTGTTAGCGCAGAGGCTCAGTGAACGTCTCAGTGAACATAATTGTAACTATGTCTATTTACAAAATGCTCTCACTATTTAATTAGGGGTGGGATTTTTCTTCTGTTTTATTTTCTGTCTTAAGGAATACAAGGTTAACTCCCTAAAACACAGGGAGGGAAGGGATTGTGCAAAGCTCCAGAAAGGATACCCACAGCAAGAATTTACAGCCAGCCATAACTACAGTGCATGAAATTGTTCAGTTTTTGTCATGGCTCTGTCCTGCCATTATTCATAAAATTAGGTAGGGAGGGTTTTATTACCAAATAATTGCTTACAATGTTCTATGTCCAGACTATGGCATTCAGTTTGACACATAGCAGATCAGTCACCAGAGAGGTAGAAATAAAAGGTTACAACTTGGAAAGTATCTTGAGGCTGGTTTGGTCTGTCAGTAACCTGTTCTGCATGGGAGTCCCTGTTAAGTTGTGCTAGTGAAAGAAAGGACTTCACTTTTGGTCTTTTTTTTGCTGTGTGTGCAAAACATATTTGAGTCTTTTTTCTGGTGTTTGGATAATATCACAATAGGCCCATCTTTCCCCTTGTACCAAAACAAGAAGTACAGCTGTAATCTAATTAATAACCAAAGCTGATTCACAACCAGTTCCCACTGCCAGTGCCTGGTTCTGCCTGCTCTCCTGACCTGATTGTGAGTTGGGGTTAGAGCTTGTTTTCCTCAGGATTGCTGAAGACCCCCAGCACAAAGCACTCTGTTCTCTGTCACAGACTGCCCTCAGCTGAGACAGCCCAGTGACTGCCTCTGCAGCATTTTATCACTCTGAAATACGTGACCTTTTTGGCTTGTGGTTCCCTAACTACATCTGCTCTGAGAAATCAGTGATTTGAAAGAAGTTTGAAGTCACTAAGTCCAGGTAAGTGACTTTTGAACTCCAGTCCATTTATTTCAGTAGGGCATTTGTGAACCGGATTTCATTGTTTCATTTCTTCTTCTTCTTTCTACATAAGATGATTAAAAATTACTTTTCTTTCCTCCTTGGATAGCAGTAGAAGGAAGCTTTCTATTTGTTTCCCTAGATCCAAGTCTATTGCTGTGGGGTATATTATGACACCTTTACTCACACAAAATTTGATTCCACACTTCAAGTGAAATGATTACAATCAATCATAATAATGCTGATCCTAAATAACAGGACAAAAGGCAGCCTACTGGCAAGACAGTGCTTTGGACAGGTTTCATTAATCCATACTGGTATGTCATATTCATGCCACATTTTATGTTCGAGTACCAGCAGCACCCAGAAGCATCCAGCACCATCTCAGCAGCAGAATCCCTCAGTGCAGCAAAAAAGGACATAAATTATGGATAACATGTGCACGATGAAGTTGTTTTTGTTAAGATTACATGAATATTTCCTGTCCCTTCTGTCTGCATAGCAGGTGTCTGTCACTCCTGCTTCATCCAGGTCCTGGTTGTTGGAGAGCACCTCAGCTTGCCCTGCTTTGGGCTGATGACAGGGTCATACACCACCAGGACAGTTTTCCAACATGATTCCAGCCAGGCACAGAGTTCTCAGAACTGTCCTAGTTCTGCACACCACAGAGTCAAACACATCTGTTCACATTAGCCCAGGGACCAGTTTCCCCTACAGAGCTGTTCTACACAAAGGTAAAAATTGTCTCCCATCCCACTGCGGCGGGTGGTGAATGAATGGCTGTGTGGGGTTGCTTTGCAGGGTTGCTTTGTAGGGTTGACCCTAAAAATTGTTTTTTTCTGAGAAAATCTTAGAAGAATTACCTTGTAGCATGTTTAAAATAATAGTTTAAGTCAATCTGGTGAAAGAACATATATAAGAGAGTAAAATATTAAAATAAAATTTTAGAAAGTGAGCTGCATATAAAATTATTTTTAACTTTTCAACATTGTTTCCATTTCTTTAAATAATTCAGCCAGCAGCAGACACTTGCAAAATTCCCCTGTAGGACTAAGGCTGGTTGTCCCTGTCAGATTTAAAGGCTCCGGGAAAGAAGCTGCAGGCAAAGAGGGAAAAGAATTTCTGTAAAAGTCACAAACTATCAAGAGCTACTTTAGTTGTAACTTGGAGTGAAAAAGAAGAATTGTGTAGAAAATAATGCAGATTTCATGAAGGTCTTGAGATTTTGTAAGAAGTTCAAGACAAGCCAAAGTGTTAAGATAAAATTAAAATCTATGATAAAATAACATTAACTGAAAATCTTGTCATGACCTTGTGGTTAGTCAAAACATTTTGATTTCAAACTTCACTTTTTACCAAACTTTCTCTTTCTAGCCAAAATAAGTATGAAATTTGTGTCGGAAAGTGACTTTGGGCAAACAATGTCATTCACAGAGTGGTTGCATTTGATGATTTTAGGGGTCTTCTCCAAACTAAATGAGTCTATGATTCTGTTCTGTAAAATAGTTCATGTCACCAGGGACCTCTGGAGGTCACCTAGACTGGCCTCCTGTTCCACTCAGGGCCAGCTTGAGCAGCTTGTCCATGTCCAGCTGGGCTTTGAGTCACTTTGAGCAAGGAGACTCTTCCACATGTAAAACCATGCAAACACACACAAATGTTTGCTTTACATACTTTATTCCATTAATTCTAAAAATTCTTATAAATACTAAAAAGACTGGCAAAAATTCCCATCTGCCCGGAAAGTAAGAGCTGAGACGTTAACAACTCTGTTATCTGTTACTGTTTATTGGCTAGCTGTTAATTAAAAGGCTAAGGAAGATCAGAAAATAGATACCCAACATAAAATATTTAATTTCACTAAAAGCTGAAAAGACTGAGATGCTTAGAGGAATCCTACATAGGCAGGTGAATGGGTAACATAATGGCAGATAAAACCTCTGTTGAGAAATGAACAGCAATGCTCACTGCATAAAATAATTTGAAGACATTCTTGCTGAATTACAGCTGAACTTAGAATTAGAGATGAACTTAAAAACTTAGGAGAAAAAAAGATAATGGGAACGGGATACAAAATAGTAAGAAATCTATTCTTTTCCTAGTAGAGAAAAGAATGATGAACTCTCACTTGGAATTCCATGCTCAGCTGAAGTCGTCTTATCATGAAAATAGCCCATGACCATTAAAATTACCCAGATCTGAAAAAGGAAAATGATAAGTGACATGAAGAGATTTCTGTATAAGGATAGACAGAAACTACTCCAATTTTAGTTAGAAAGAGAAAACAAAGACATAACAATGAAAGAAAAATTAACTTTTCTTAATGTGCTATTATTTACCTATTTAACTTATGAAACACATTCCTAAGTATATGGAATTAAAAATATGAATAGAATTGTAAAAGGATTTAAGGCAAGTCTTCCAGTACAACTATGAGCTAGGTTTTGAAACTGCTGAACTCTCTAAAGCAGTTGCTTCTGGACTTCTAGTAGACATTATCTTGGATATAAAAAGCAAACAAAGAGACAAATAAAACTTTTCTAGGAATTGTTTGTATTTAGGGGAAAAGGGAAGAAGAACAGAAAACAAACCAGAAAAATATAAAAATACAAAAAATTTTGCTAGGAAGTACGCTTGTTGAATCACCAGAGCAGGTGTCAGGCCTCAAGCTACACGTAAGTACACTCTCTGTGTGAGACTTGATGCTGACATTCACCCATTCTTTGCTGAAACTTAAGGTGCTCCCCCATGGCATACAATTCACAGCACCCATGCTCTTCAGGTTCTCTCATTATGCTAAAGATAACAGTATTGAAATCAGCTTGAATAAATATATTTACAAACAGCTGAACTCTTAGGAACTACAACTGATGACAGAAAAATGAGAGAAGGCAGATTGGGCCACTAAGGCTTTCCTTCAGAGGAGCCCTATCCCCATACAGAGCACAGACAGGAATATCTTTGTCATAGCCCTGGCTTTTTTACTCTCTGGACAGCTGGCTCAAACCTGGGACAAATCCCACACAAAGAAATAGCAGACATTGTATGAGAGATGTGTCTCCTCTCACCATCCAGGCACGGAGACTGCCTGGATCTCCCCAGAAGAAGTTCCCATTGTGCATTATGCAGAACAAGCTCCTCTGAATTCATTCATCTCACTTCACTGGAGCCATACCATTGGGAAAAAATATGCAGGAAATGCCAAAACTGCTCCAGGCAAAAAGAGCAACTGTAGATGCATTCTCTCATCTCATCCTACTGATTTTCATGATGGGATAGATAACCCTCCACATGCCTTAATTTAAGTACCCAGATGTCTCAACTCTTTTCATGTCCAAATGTTCTTCAAAACCACTACTGTTTCCTCTTTTCCATGCACCTATTGTTTTATTTCTCAAGCCTCTACCAGTTTAATCTATGATTCTTTCCTGTTACTTTGATTTCCTTCACCCACTCACCCTACCTTCAATCTCCATCACATCCTTCGTTTCTTATCTATGCTGTCTTTCCTTACACCTAAAGCTCTCCAAATTTCTTGACCTAATCTGTGGTCCATTCTTTCTTTCAATACCTCCTCAAAAACCACTACCTCTAAATATCTGTCTGCAAAACAATGCCAGCAGAGCAGAAGCCACTAAACTTAAAAAGGAAGATGAAGGAACTGAAAGGAACTGAAAAGGAAGATGAACAAAAATTATGGAAAAATCCCAAAGTTTGAACGAGCAATATAATGCAGCCATTTTGCCTCGCCTCCATCCTGCCTGATCCCAAAATACGCTTGTTCACTGCTCCTGAGCACTCCTTTTGTCTGAAAAAAAAAAATAAATCATAGCTTCAGGTTCTTCAAATGCACTCCAGCTGCTTTGCTTTCCAGTGTAGCACTAGCATATTAATAAATCAGTGAATACCTCATAATGGTAATAATTTTTTACAAAATAACGTTTTAATGAACGCAGCTTTTATTTTCTCATGGTTCCCAATACGGACTCCTAGGATGCTTAGCAATGCAGGAACAATTTTCAGGTTATGTTTTCTGATCAGTCTGAAGCCATAAACTGCTCTGCTCTGAGCTGGTTCTGCATATAGTAGGATTAAGGCAAAGCAATTCATACTGCTCTACCTTTAATCTATATCAACAGGAGGGCCAATTTAGTTTGTCTAGGGCTGGTACTTAAACAGCCTGATAGATGTAACCTGTGAGAGGCAAGCAAAATAAGAGCAAAGAGGGTATTAAAAAAAAAAAAAAAGGGAAAAAGGAAAGAATATGCGAGAGAATTTCCAGGTTTGGGGAAGGGATATATCTGAGTGATGTGATGATGCTGTATTTTGTCTCTAGATTCCAAAGGACTTTTAAAATTTTTACATTAATAGACCAATGACCATGAATCGCTTCTGCTTGTAAACCAAAAAAAAGTCTCATAATTTTTATTTATTATTTTTAACTATTTCCATACTTGTCAGTGTGAAAATACCACTTTTGCTCTACCAAAAGAAAGTATTCACAAAAAAAAAAAAAATTTTTGTAGATTAATTTATTAGAATACTTGCATCATTTGATTATATTTTATTACGGAACCTTGCATAGTCATCTTTAAATCTTATGCTTTAATTAAACCTTTGAAATTTTTAAAAATTACATCCGCCTTATAGCCATTTCGGTTAAGCTTAATCTGTTTATCATTTTACCGGGTGGGTCTATGAAACATTTTTATAATGCTTCCAAGAGGTGTTACTTTATTTTGTGTTATTCTTGCACATTAGAACAACAGGCATTTGCTACCAGCTCCACTTAATGGCAGAGAGGCAGAGTTTGCTACTTCATCTCTTCTTGCTGAGGCAGCTCTGAGTGATATGTCCTTACCAGCTAGATAACGACGACTTATTAGACCTGTGAAAATTAATGCTATTTGTCTGGAAGTAATGGAAAGACAAGCCTGTGATTAAGTGCTCCACTTCCAAAATGCATCCTGTTGCATCTGAGAAGTACCTCTTTGCAGCTTCTCAGCAAACTTTGTTAAATGTGGGGGTTTTGCCAGAGCCTGAACACTGGAGCTTGCTTTTGTGATAAAAGTGTATACCCCCTAGGTGAATTAGCAGCATAGGCAATCATATAGCAGTGCTCAGGCCTGTGCCCTTCTAGATTATCAGTAGCCATAGCCCAAGTAGGTAAGGTATAAACTGCTGTTGTCCTACTCTTTCAGATTCAAAATCCTAATTCCTAATTTATTTTATAGGGGTTTTTGAGGGGGTTGTATCTTCATCTGTTTTGTATAACTGTGATGACTACTTAAGCCCACTTTTTGGGATGTCAAAACTGTCAGCTGTAGAGACAGTCACTTCCTGGCACATATCTATGGCTCCTCCTGGTAGCCAGCATGGCCAGCAGAACCTGAGATCACACAGGTGATCCACAGGATACACACCACAATTTTAGCTCTAAAAATAATATATTTCTAGCATGTTATGGAAGCACAGAGATAAGTTTTATCAGAAAGGAGCTCTTGATATCATCTAATCTAACCCCCTCCTCAAAGCTGATCTCATCCAATCAGGTTGCTCATGTCCTAATCAAGTCTCGACTGTTTCCGTGGAAGGAGATTTACAGTCCCTCTGGGCAAACTCTTGCAGTGTTTGACCACCATCACAGCAGATGAAAATGTCTTTTAATGCAAAACTGGACACAGTGCTCCATTAGCTACTCAGAAACTGGAGTGCTTCCTTTGGAAATTCCCTTCTGAAGAACATAAGCCTTCATTTTAGACACCTGAGAGGTGGAATGTAGTTTATAAGCCATGTCTGTACCATGCCACAGATGTTTTCTCCACTCAACCTTTCCTTGGGCGAGTGGATGTTGGATCCCAGTGGTGGAATCAGCATTTGCTCCTAAGAAGCAATATTTATCAAATCATACAACGCAGAAAGAGATTGTGGTTTTTTCCTTTCCTACTCATCTCAGATTTAATTTTCTAATTTTCTGTGGTGGGAACAACTGGAAGTCCCACAAGGAAGCCTTTGTCCATAAACCATGAAATAAATTTAAACTATTACAGAAAAAAATGGACATCTGTATCATAGTCCTTCCATTTCCCTTTTCCAATTTACGCAGTCTCTTTTCATGTGCAACCCAAGCTGTTTTAAGGGTGAGCATTCCGTTCACTGTGAGCAGGTCTGGGAAGTAACCACGCCTCGCTGCTCTTGATGCTCTTCAGAGGCTGTAATTGCCTGCCTGAGTGCTCAGACATTTGGAACAGAGAGTTCTACCCCACACTTTCCCAGCGCTGAACGAGCTAAGTTGGTCTGACCCAAATTGCCACTCAGCAATTTATCTTTTTAGCACCTTCATAAGGGATCTTTAATCTCTGACAGGAGATTGAATTAATTTACTGAAGTATGTGACCATACTTAACAACCTTTCTAACTCACCCATATTCTGGTTTGGAGCCAAGATTTACATAATTATTTCTATTTTTGAGCAGTCAGGATTGACACATTTCCCAAATGCCTACGTTTAACCATTTTTAGCTTACACTTGCCCTAGCTGAAGTATAGTCGTTCATCTCTAGCTATGTAAGTACTTGACGGACTTTTGTTCTTCAGGGATTGCAAAATATAATTCTATCTAGGTAGGCTCCACTGAGACCTTTAAATAACTCTGCTCTGATTATATCAAACACATCTAGGGATCCTTAATACTCTTGCTGATGTACGGCAATTTCAAGAATTACAAAATGTAACAGGTAACATAATTTAGAACTATTTTTTCTCTAATCAAATTTGTCAGAAATATTTAAAAATTTCTCAGTTAAAAAACTGGAAAGGGGATACTGTCTTTTTCCTTTCCTGTTTTTCATCATTCTTTAACTATTTTTTTTTTTTGGATGGTACCTGAAGGATGCAAGGAGGTACAAAGGAGGTTGCTTTTCAAAAAGCATGCACACAACAGACACACCTTCTCTAAATGCTTTCAGAATGCTGTTATTCATAGAATAATTTAAGTGCAGAGGGTTTAATATCAAGAGGGAACTTCTAAAATGTTAGAGACTATGTATAAAAAAATCAACATAAACAAGACAGTCCTTCTCAGCAAGCCTTTAATGTTTCATATTGCAGCACATAGAAAACTGGTGGCTCTCATTGTTTGGCACCTGCTGCAGATCCTGCAGTCACATTGGGCAGTACCTGCAGCACTTCACACACTGGCAGATCATGGCAGATCATGTGGATCCAATACAGCTCGAGAACACGCAGGATTACACATTTTCCTGGTGTAGTGAAATACTTAGTATTTTTCAGCAGTTTTCTGCTATTGCTGTGCAAAAGAAAAAATACAGAAAAGCTTGCCTTTTTTTGTTTGGTTTTTTTTGGATGCAATTTCTACCTGAAGCAGCTTCAACAGTTCCGCTCTTCATTTAAGAACATCATTCACTGGTGGACTTTGAGCAGGTGAAAAAGGCGGTAATATCCAATCTATAAGATGTCCTTCCTCCTCCAATCCAAAAAGCATCACATTTTTCAAGAAATCCTATTACCATTTCTCCAGCTTCCTGCAGGACTGAATCGTAACAGTTATACACAAGAAGGCTGAATTGAGGTCTAACAGATAACTGCAGATCAAATTTCTTACTTTCTGATAAAATTTTGTAATGAATACTTTTTAGATATACTTGCCTCTTTGAAATAA
Source organism: Pachycephala philippinensis (assembly GCA_013397055.1). Classification (NCBI taxonomy): domain Eukaryota; kingdom Metazoa; phylum Chordata; class Aves; order Passeriformes; genus Pachycephala; species Pachycephala philippinensis. Next base: position 1,744,167 of record VWZT01005940.1, on the reverse strand, counting down.
ATTTACATCTGTCTATTGTTATATTCATATATAGCAATATATTTAGCCAGATACTATGTACATTTATTTTCCTTTCACATTTCAGGAACAAAAATTCTAATGAGACAAATTACTCTGTAAAGCTCCTTTGCATGGGGGAACAGAGCCAGATGCCAGAAAGCACTGGGGGGGAAATTAACATTATGATGGTATGAGAGCAGTTTAAATTGCTCTACTCTCCCAGGGTAGAAAAATGAACTTAACACTCTTTCTTCTTACTTCCATTTTTTCGCAGTCTGAAACCCTGGCTGCTTAACTCTATGGTAAATAATACTGTATGTTAAATTAAAAAAAAAATAAAATTAAGGAAAAAAATACCATCAAGAAACAAAAACCTGTGAACTGGGAGATAAATATGGTCTTCAGTCTTAGTGTTGGCTCTGCCTCTGCCATTGGCAGACAACATGTGGATAATGGGAAAGGCAAGTAATGGAGAAGTCCATAATACAAAACAAAACCATGTCATTATACAGGACATTGGCAGAACATGGTTACACAATAAATTGGCAGTGTTCTTTCAGTTTGAATAAAGAATGAACACTTGTGCACTGTATTACGAAATTGATAAGTGCCTTAGAGCAAATTACTTCTTTACAGATCCATTCTGCCATCTGTGATGTTATGTAATTACCTCTAAGAGTTTTTTTTCACTAAGGTTTATGTTGCTAACATTCATAGAGTATTTGAGGTCCTTATCTGCTTCAAAACGTGGGGCTTTACTGAATGAAAAGCTAAAGAAGGGAGAGAGAAAGCATCCAACAACTCCCCAATAAATAGGTTCTAAATGACATGGGATATTTGTCACTGTGTCACATTTCTGAACTTACCAGGTCAACACAGATCTAGTATTTTAAAGTAATGGAAAGCTTGTCAATCTATTCTGTTTACCTCAATGCTACTTCAAAGCCTATTGATACACAATATGCTAATATGTCAGATGTAGAGAGGATTTGGTTCATTTACATGTATCATGGCACCAGAGTAAATTTTTATTTAAAGTGCATTTACTTTTTTTCCCCCCCCCTCAGAAAATGTCACAATATGGGTTTAAACTCATTGAAAATACCTTTCCAGGAAGAGTTGTTCACACCCCTGTGTATAGACACTTTCCTCACCTTCCTCCACTGCCTGCAGAAAGACATTCCTGCTGATGCTGGCCCTGCTGTGCCATTACCACTGCCCAGAAGATTCCCAGACTGAAACCAGCATTCCAGGTATGCCACTGGTGTGTCACTTCTGCACTGGGTGGCAAACAGGTACCAGGCAGGATGGGAAAAGACACTTCCATGAAGCTCTGGAAGAGATACCATTACTGTAAGCGTGAATTACATCCATTACATGGATGTCTCAAAGCGTAGGTTTTTAAATGAGCCCGGACTTTGACTGCAAGAGTGGCCCTATTAAAATTATCCCCCCGGTGACCTGAGCAGAGTGAATCATTGCTCTGCCACATGCTGTCACCAAGCCAGGCCCTGCAGACTCCCCTTCATCCATTATCATGGAACAAAGGTCTCTGATGCCACTTGACAGATCCGATGACTCCACAGGATTGCAGAATGTGCTCTGAGCCACAGGGGATCCTGGTCCTGGACAGCAGCCCTGCAGACCACTGAATACTTCAGGTTAAGACCTTCAGTCTCCGTAAATTACACCTTTGATTCCCAGTGTGACAGAGGTTAAGGCCTACCTGGAATTCTCATCTCCTGCATCGTTAATCCCCCTCCCCCCAAAAAATCACATCTTAAAACAAGTTTTAATAAGAACTATTGAAAAAAACACCCAGTATACTCTTGCTACTTGATCAGAATCACTGACTTAACTTCTACTCTAGCATCTCCGGGGTTTTTTCTATTCTCCAGAGAATAGGGGAACTAGTTCAGGCTTTAATAAGAGAAAGGACCTATTTTTTGGACAAAAAAATTTAAATATTAAATTTTCAAGAACAGTTTTTCTTAATCATTTTTGAAGAAATGGGGAAAAGAGAATAGAAAATGACAAGTATTTAATCAGAGAACAAAATGCACATGATGTGTGCAGTGCTGAAAAAACATTTAACCACACATCTTACCAGTTTCCTGGAACATACTACAAGGAGCTGTGCTGTGCTCTGCTGTATGATCCAGGGTTGGAAAGACAAATTTCCTACATGGCTATTTACTGGTAGGACCAAAAGCTGTCTTTAAACCCATATGCTTGTCCCATGAGAACACGATAAACCAATGTTTGGCCTACCTAGAAACTTGGTCTTTCATTATATGTGCAGAACACCTGCCCAAGTAAAAATGCCCACAGCTGAGACAGTATGCCAGGAAAAGGCAGACTGGGATCATGGGAATACGGCCATGGTGTCAATCAAGCTGTATAGAAGCCACGGTGAGAAAAGTGACAAAAGGCAAAGTGATGAATATGTTTTTGGAACCAGGTTGGGTTCCTGCAGGAAGCTGAGGCTATTTCAGGGAAGAGGAAAAAAAAATTTCAGCAACCATGAAATATGTTGGGAGAGTATAAAACTGAAAACTATAATAAGTCACTCATAGATTTAATCTGGGCATGTACTCCATGTTGCCTTATTCTAATACAGAAATTTATCCACGGGCAGGACAAACATTGAGGGCTCCTGAGACACCTTCTGAGTCTTCTCTGGCACAATGGCCAACGGCAAAAAGACTGCTTGGAGCAGCTTAACCAGGTATTTCTTTCTGTCATCTTACTTTATGGTGTACATTCTGCAACATTGGGTTTAAAATCCCCACTGTGGCTTTGCTGGGTAGTCTTGATGGCTCCTTGTGAACTTTCTTCTTGATTTTCACTTTTCACTCTCCTGCAGCTTTTCTTCAAAATCAGCAAGATATATGTTGTCCTGGCTTGTATGGACGCTAGACTTCGGTTCCCAGAAATTCTGTTTGCCTTTTATTAAATCCACAAGGCATGCAATGATGCCAAGGTTTTATTTCCTAATGAGAAGAAGCCCCTTTATTCCTGGGCATATCTTCCATTGAAATACCAGTGTGTTTCACCTCTGCATATTCTTAAAGACAGATTATTGTACCGACAATGTCCTAATTTTCAACATAGACAGAGATTTAACTAGAATTAGAGTTGTTGCTTTTTAAAAAAATTTTAACACTAAGACTTTTTATTTTTTCTATGAATAGAAAATGGGAAAGATCTCACAGCCCATTAAACAAGCAGTTCAAGTCTTAAAGTACTGCACTGAAGCACTCAGTCTAGAGGAGCAGTGGGTTTAATTTGCACTGATATGCTAACAAATCTAAGGGTCTGGCAAAGCTTTTATTTAGGATTTTTTATGAAATCTCAGATGGGCAGCTCATAACACATAGGTTGTTTTTTTGGGGTTTTTAGGTACTTGTAAAATAACTTCAGGGACAAGGTGCTGACTATTGTGCTTTTCTTGAAGCAGTGTTGCCTTCGTTAACCTGTAGTCAATTTGGGAATTAGCTTATTGCAAACTCTGCAACTCATAAGCAAGCTGTCTGGGCTGTAAAGTGCTCTGACAATAAACAAGCTGTAACCTCAGATCACTGCTTTGGTCTTACCTCCCAGCTAGACCTCAGCAGCCATAAGAGTAGACTGCTGAACTCAATATCAAAAAAATATTTACAGTAGCTAAGGACTTATTTCAGAATTTTACAGTTATATATTTTCAATTAGTTCATATGGATTTAAAAATTTGCTGACAGACTTCTTTGAATCAAGGAATATTTCTTTATACAGCTGCACACATGTTGGGTTTGGTTGGAACTCTCTAAAAGATTTCAGAAGGTTTTTCTTGGTAATTCCTATTCTTACTTAACAGACTATGATATCCCTAATTCTTAGAATATCTGGGAAGAATAACCAAATGGAGACATGGTCAGAATAATTTTAGACAAATGTTTATCATCTGTAATACACAAAAAGCTTCCAGGGAAAGCATTGCCGTAAGGCAGTGACAAAACATCCACCACTCATACAGAGAAAAGACCTCAGAATGCTGGGATCTGAGTTAGGATTTGAAAGCCTAAATAATAGAGGCCTGGTTATGTTGGGCAATTTGTACAGAAATCAAAAGGAGAGATATTGGCTGCCAGCTGGCTCTTCTCTGTTCAGCTGTAGGCAGAATGATCTCATCTTAGCTGTTACCAAGCCCAGAAAAAGGACCTTCATGCACTGAATAGACAAGTCCTCATAGCTTGAGCTCAAGAGATAAAATCGAGAATCAAGTGGCAATGTCCAAGCTCCTTATTTTGGACACATGAAAACATGTATCAGACTTTGGCCAGCAGGGATTCCCCGGAACAAATCAATCAAGTACTTACTCCAGGGTGAGCTGGCACATTACTCAGGCTTCATTGACAGAAGTCTCTCCTTTGACTATAATAGCTTAGACATGTAGTTCAAGGTTTGACACTTAATGTTTAGGTATCTTTATCTGAATCTTAGTCGTAATTTTTAATTCAGTCAGTGGCAGGATCAGGGCAGAACTAAGGAAAGCAGATACTGCACTGCAGCTGAAGAGAAATTAGAAAATCGAAACTATGGGGAAAGCAGATGAACAATCTCAACATTCTGCTGTTCAATTAAAATAAAATTAAAATGCAACAGACAACTCTCCATCCTCCCCAAATCTGAGAGGTTTGATATCCACAGGCCACAGTTCAGTCACTGAATAGAAAAAGTTACAACAATTCAATCACCAAAAAAAAGTAGGAGCACTTCATATAGTAGCGAAAAAGTGGCCTAAGTCTTGTCCCAAAGAAATTATAAAACTTGTAATAACCTTACAGCAACTAGAAAATGAAAAGTGCAGTCTCTGGGAAAAAGGAAAACCAGGGGTCCCAAGAATAAACTGACATGATTAGTCAGTTCTGCTACCTCTGAATGTAGAAAATCAGGGTGGTTTCTCCTTTCTTTTCAGTGTAATATTTTACATAAAAGACAACATCATAATAAAATTCTGTAAGGATGCCATTAAGTAAGCTTTAAAACATTTTATACAAGTTTATAGATTAAAAAAAAAAAAGACAGAAATTAAAAACGATTACTTTTTTTGCAGGATTTGGGGTTTTGGTTGTTTCATTTTAGGTTGGGGTTTTGGTTTTTTTCATAGCATGGCATGCTGCTGAGATCCTATCTGTATTCCAGATAATTTTAACTTGGCTCTGTGACAATTTTAGTACACAATATGCTCATGCTTTGCACAAATGACTATATAATGTTTCATTAAGGACTGTAAATACCCATCAACCTAATCACAGAAATGCTGTTTCAGTGATTTTAGGGCCATTTAATCTGGGCTATGATGGCAGGGATGAATAGCTTTATTTCATTAACAGTTGCCATTGCAATTACACTGAGGTAAATATTTTTGTGGAAAAATTAAGCAGCCTTTCCTTTTGCCCTGACACATTTGAGCAATATGAGCATCCTTGTATGAAGAGTCTTTGCAAGTCATAGGAGTGCTTTCCTTCAGAGGCCTTTCTACATCAGCTTTCTCCTCTGCTCAAGCCACTGAGATCAGCTCCAACCATGTAATGATAATTTTTCACCTCTTGTTTGCATCTCTGCTTGAATTTTTTGTGATGACTAAATTCCCTTTCCAAAACTATTCTCTGCCAGGGGATTAGTTATTTTGGCATTACTAGTCAAAGACAAACTTGTCTGGTTCTTACTCTTTGCTGAAGAATGGACCAGTTGAGGCTGCAGATAGGTTAATTACCTTGACACTTGGGTTTTCTTATGTTTGCTGTTTCAATCAACTCCATCACTCATAAGAAGCCATTGCTCAGCATAAAAATACTTGTAGGAAACACACTGAAGCAGGAAAAATGAGATTTTGCTTTCAAAAAAAAAAAAAATCAGACTAGGAATAACTTCAAGGCACAGCATTAGAACATGTGCATGGACAACAGAAAGGTGACTGGAGAAGGATGCATTGACAAAAGTGGTCATTCATCCCCGGACATCTTTGCTCATGTTTTCTACACGCATGGTCTTCACTTTGGCTTTTAAGGAGTTCCTAATCATTTCAAAAA